>CM038678.1:278301529-278823389 GCA_021605205.1 Aegilops longissima
CTTAGAGTGTTATTCTTCATTGATTGAAGAAAACGCTTTCTTCATGTGTTGCACATCTAAGTCATCAATTTTGCATAAGTGTTAGGATGTGTGCCTTTCAAAGAACATTCAAGATTCTAAGATATTTAGCTCACACCGCAACTTGCTAAATCTCTTCTCATCCAAGGGCTTAGTGAAGATATCAGCTAGCTGTTCTTCGCCTTCACGTGCTCGATGGAGATGTCGCCTTCAACACATGATCACGAAGAAAATGATGACGAATTTGAATGTGCTTTGTCTTCGAAAGTGCTGAATCTGGTTGTGAGCAATCTTGATGGCACTCTCATTGTCACAATAGAGAGGCACATTCTTCACGTTGATGCCAGAGTCCTTGAGGGTTTGCTTCATCCATAGTAATTGAGCACAACACCAGCCAGAAAGAATGTATTCAGCTTCCGCAGAAGGATAGTGATACGCAGCCTGCTTTCTTCGAGGACCAATGCATCAAAGATCGTCCGAGGAAATGACAAGTACCAGATGTTGACTTGCGGTCCACACGATCACCAAAGATAGTCGAGTCGAATATCCAATGAGATCAAAAGTAGAGCCCTTGGGGTACCATAATCCTAGTGTTGGTGTGTGAGCTAGATATCAAGAATATGCTTCACGCCTTATGGTGTGATTCCTTCCTGTAGCTTGAAATCGGGCACACATGCAAACACTAAGCATTATATCCTGCCTAGATGCACATAAGTACAATAAAGAACCAATCATGGAGCGGTATACCTTGTGATCAAGTCAATACCATTTTCATCAAGGCATAGATGGCCATTTGTGGGCATAGGAATTTTGACACCTTTGCAATCTTGCATGCCGAATTTCTTCAGACATCTTTTGAGGTATTTCTCCCGAGATATGAATATGCCATTGTGTTGTTGACGAATTTGAAGACCCAAGAAGAATTTCAACTCTCCCATCATAGACATTTGATATTCTTCACTCATCATATAGGCAAATTCATCACTATAACGTTGGTCAAGACAGCCAAAGATAATATCATCAACATATATTTGGCACACAAACAGTTCACCATCATAAGATTTAGTAAAAAGAGTAGGATCGAGTGAACCTGTGAAGCCATTCTTCACTAAGAATTCCTTCAATGTATCATACCACGCCTCGAGGGGCTTGCTTGAGGCCATAGAGGGCCTTATTTAGTCCCAAGACTTTGTCGATTCTTGGATCTTCAAAACCTGGGGTTGAGCAACATATACTTCTTCCTCAAGCTTACCATTGAGGAATGCACTTTTCACATCCATTTGATATAAAGTGATATTGTGATGGTTAGCATAGGCGTAGTAATATGCTAATAGACTCAAGTCTAGCATGGTGCAAAAGTTTCATCAAATCAATTCCTTCAACCCGCGTGTAGCCTTGAGCTACTAGTCGTGTCTTATTCCTCACCACAAGACCATTTTCATCTTGCTTGTTGCGATAGATCCACTTTGTGCCAATGATATTATGCTTGCAGGATCTCGGACGCTGACCGGCCCTGACGTTGTTGAGCTCGAACGATGTAATTCTTCTTGCATGGCCTGAATCCACCTGGCCCGTAAATGCTTCATCTACCTTAGTGGGCTCTGATATAGACAAAAGCATAGTGCCCACAAAAGTTAGATAAGTGTGAAGCTTTTGAGCGAGTGAGAGGACCTCGGCTTCAATGTCATCGATGATCTTGTCCACTTGTACTTTTGCAACGCGAGGATGAGCTGGTTGTCTTCGAGGAATTTGATCATTTTCCTCAAGACCATTTTCTTCAAAGATTATCTTCAGTGCATCACCGACGTTCTTTGCGCAGACAGAATGAATTCTTCAGCAGTTTCTTCAGAGGATGACATCCTCAGTTGCCTTTGAACCTGATAGAATCCTCGTGTGCTGGTTCGCCTAACATGTAAGGTAGGTGCTCTCTTTGCAGCCATTAGTTTTCATCGAACCGCACATCTACAAAGGTCAACAATCTTGTGAAGCGATGTTGAAGACTCAGAGGTGTGCGTAGTCCTTTCCGTAACCAAGCATAAACCTTCATGTGCTTTCGCAAATTTAGAGTTGTGGTGAGGATCTCTAATCCAGCATTTAGCAATCAAGACTTTGAAATAACTTACATTGGGTTTCTTGTCGCGTGAGGAGTTCATAGGCGTCCTTTTTGAAGAATTTGTGAAGATATACTGTTGATGATGTGGCACGCAGTGTCAATTGCTTCAATCCGTAAACGACTAGGCGCTTTGTATTCATCAAGCATAGTGCAGCCATCTCAACAAGAGTTCTGTTCTTGCGCCCACGACGCCATTTTGTCGAGGAGTATAAGGAGCAGATAACTCATGAGTAATACCAAGTTCATCAAGATAGTCATCAAGACCGAATTCTTGAACTCGGTTCCATTGTCACTCCCCGATGTGCTTGATCTTCACACCAAAGTTGGTTGAAGCCTCGAGGAAAATCGCTTGAAGATTTCCTGCACTTGATTTTTTGTAAACAATGTGTACCCATGTGTAACGTGAGTAATCATCAACAATAACAAAGCCATATAGAGATGCTTCATTAGTGACTGCTGAGTAATGATTGGGACCAAAGAGGTCCATGTGAAGCAATTCAAGGGACGAGTAGTGGTCATGATAGTCTTCGCCGGATGCTTGGCCTTGGTCATTTTTCCAGCTTCACAGTTCGTGATAAGTGATCCTTGAGGAATTTGACATTCTCAATGCCAATGACATGCTTCTTCTTCGCAAGCGTGTAAATTCCTCATGCCTCGCGTGACCAAGTCGCCGATGCCATAGCCAGCCTTCCAAGCTTTTGCAAGTAGGCACACGGCTGGTTGTGGTCCCAGAGAGAAGTCAACAATATACAAGTCTCTCTCCTAAAGCCTCTCAAGACTTTGGAATTGTCGCTTCTATAATCACAACACAACGACATTTGCCAAAGATAACAACCATATCAAGATCACAAAGCATTGAGATCCACATGAGGTTATATCCTAAAGACTCAACAAGCATGACTTTGTCCATGTGCATGTCCTTAGAGATAGCAACCTTACCAAGTCCCAATACCCGACTTTTGCCTTTGTCGCAAAGATGATATGCTTCAGATGTGACGGTGATAAGGTAGCATCCATCAATAGATTCTTGTCACCACCATGTGATTTGTACATCCACTATCGAGAACCCACTCGTGGCTTTGGGTTGATCATCCCGCAGATGAATTAGTACAACTTACGATCTCATATACTTCATCGTGAAGAATATGATATCAAGTTCATCGATGAATTTCATCACCAATATTCAGATAAGCAAGATGAGGACGCAGGAAATGAAAGTTCATTTCATCATGATTAGCTCAAGGCCCTTTCGTGCAATTTTGTCGTGCCCCAAAGAAATTCTTCGACGCTTAGGCACGCCTCGAGACCTCACCTCGCAGAAGAGATTAGTTCTTTTCTTCACCACCCACATCCTCAAGGTGGCAAAGAGTTCATCATTCATGAGCACCATATGAGAATGGTGGCATAGAGGCCAAACCATTTCGCTTCACATAAGAGGGGTTAGGGTAAGCATATGAATAAAGCAGAAATTCTTCGAGGACTTATGAACATATTGGTTTGAAGAATAATGCACATATTCATAGCCCTTAGCTCTACCCTCGAGATGTAGTTGTTAGCACGATGATAATCATATGAGGACTTTGATCCTTTTGAGGAATTTGATCCACGTGAGGAATTTGGTCCGTATGAGGACTTGGATCCATATGAAGAATTTGGTCCATATGAAGAATTTGATCTGGGGTTCTTATTCTTAACAGGTGGTGTCATGAGGACATTCACCTGAAGACTTTCAAGGCACTTCTTGGGAACCCAGATTTTCTTCATAGGGAACCTGCTCCGCAGCTTAGTGCCAACATATCTAGCAAATACTTCACCATTCTGATTTTTGAACAGTTTATAGTTTGAGTCAAATGACTCATCAAATGTAATGAGGAAATTCACATGTAAAACCAGATAAGGTAGATGGATCAACTGAGGTCCCTTTGCAAGCAACTCCATGAGGTTTTGGGATACCGCTTCAAAGCCCAAAGATGTTCCATCAACATTGAGTTTCTCTCAAAGGCAATACCTCTTTCCTAGGGTTCCTGCTGAGGATCTGCTTTTAAGCACATCACAAAGAGTCTCGATGCCCTTGAGGCTTTTTTACATGCCCGCTATGTACAATTCTTCATCCCTGCATCGTCAAGGATACTAGCAATGTCCTCGATGAGGAATTAGTGATAGCAGAGGCAGGTGAAGAATTTGTAACAGTTGAAGCATTTGAACATTCAGTGAAGAATTAGCGATTCACGCTCAATGCACTTTAAGCATGGAGGAACAAATTCTTCTTGAGAAGCGCTGATTTGTTGAGCAAGTAATGAATCGCGCTTCCTTCAAGATCTTCATAACTCGCTCTTAGCTTCTCAAGATCTTGCTTTTGAAGAAATTCATAAGAAAGTTTTCATGATCGATAAGAGAGTGTTATGATGACCTTGAAGGTCCGCTGCCTAGATCAATCTCTCTCAAGATTTTCGCTAGGCTTGAGTGCGATCCATTTCTTCACCTAACATATCATCACTCTTATCTAGCATGTTTTGAACCTTTTCAAAAGCCCTTTGTTGTTTTATAGCAATCTTAGCAAGTTTAGAGTAGCTGGGCTTGAGATCCTCATCGATTCATTTTCACTAGATTCAGAGGAGGTGAAATTGAGTACCTTTGCACCTTTTGCCATGAAGCAATAGGTGGAGCGAGTCATCATTTTCCTCATCGTGCTTGTTGGAGAGCTTTTCAGGTTGAAGATGGACTTGCTAACATAGGCAAGAGCAAGAGCCGACTAGCCACACCAGATTCGGATTCTTCAGACCTCCTCTTCCTCATTTTCCTCGATTCAGCTTCAGAGTCCATTTCCTTGCCAATGAATGCCCGAGTTTTTTGAGCTGCTCTTCTTGTGAGAAGAAGGTTTTGAGGATTTTGATGATGAAGATTTTGATGATTTCTTCTTCTTCTTCATGTCATCGTAACTCGTAATCCTTGTGCTTCTTCTTCTTTAATTCCTTTTCCCATCGAGGACAATCTTGGATGTAGTGACCAGGTTTCTTGCATTTGTGGCAAAGTCTTCTTATAGTCACTAGATGAGGAATCACCGCTTGAGGATTTTCCAAAGCGACCACGCCTTGTGAATTTCTGAATTTCTTCACGAGCAATGCTAGCTCCTCGCCAAATTCTTCAGATCTCCAAGGCTACTACCGTAGTCTTCACTCGATTCAGACACGCCTTGGCCTTCGTGGCACGTGTTTTTCCATAGCCGTAACCATAGAGATCTCTTTTCAACAAGTCGGAACTCGTGAGTATTTAGCCTTCGAGGATATCAGCAGGATCAAGAGACTTGTAATCAGCTCGTCTTGTATCATCGCAGTGAGTATCAAATGAGGAATCGTTTATCTTAGTAATTTCTTCACCACCTCATGGTCGGTGATGTCAATGGCACCCAAGGCTTGAAGCTCATTTGAGATGTCAAGGAGGCGATCAAGGTTTGTTGAACATTTTCGTTGTCGAGTCTTTTGAAGCGTTGAAGAGATTCAAGAACATCAACTCGAGAGTCACGCTGAGTTGAAACACCTTCATTTACTTTGGACAGCCTGTCCTGTATGAGTTTGGCAGATTCCAAAGCACTCACTCTTCCATATTGACCTTTGCTCGATGGCTACATATGATATTCTTCGCTTGAGAATCGAGTTGTTTGAATCTCTTCACATCAAGATCATTCGTAGAGGGTGTGACCGAGGAAACACCTTTTGTCACAACATACCGTAGATCGTTGTCAATTGCTTCAAGATGCATTCGCATTTTGTTCTTCCAAAGAGGTAGTCCGTCCCATCAAGGTAGGACACCTGTGAGACCTTGATCATACCTGCGGCCCGACATAACTAAAACTCGTGTGGTTAAACTAAAACACATGTAACAAGGAGTACCTTGCTCGATACCAATTGAAAGTGCTATATCGACTAGAGGGGGTGAATAGGCGATTTTCGAGAATTACAAATTCTTCACCGAGGAATTTGCGGTGAGGAAATTCCTTGAATAAGAAATACATGCAGCGGAATAAGTACTGTAAGTAAGCATAACAGATTACATGTGCATAGTCATCATGATGAAATGAAGACAATCACAGAGCACGTAAAGCGAATCACTGTGGATAACACAAGATGAAGACAAACAGATCAAGAAATTGAACTGAGGAAATTGAGAAAGTCTTCACCAAAGTCTTCAAACACAGATATGAACAAACACTCAACACAAGAATGAGGAAATGAAAGGGTTGAGGAAATAGAACCAGTTAGGTTGGTGAAGACAATGATTTGGTAGACCAGTTCCAACAGCTGTCTCTGGCTTGTACGCCCTGTTGAGCGGCTGAGTATTTAAACTCGAGGACACGCAGTCCCCGACACCTAACACCGAAAGCACGCAGCTCAGACACCAAGTCCTCACCAGATTCTCCTTGAACTAAGGTCACATGCACTCGCCCAATCACTGTGGTAAGTCTTCAGCGACTTCCAAACCTTCACATACTTGGTCACTCGGCGCATCCACAATTCCTCTTGATGTTTAGACCTGACGCCTAACCGTCTGGAAGAAGCACAGCCTTCAAAGGTAAAAGCGCCGGATCCACGCAGATCAATTTCTTCAGTGATGCTCAATCACTTTGGGTTTGTTAGTTTGGTTTTTGGTTTTTCCTCACTTGATGATTTTTCGCTTCAAATTCCTCGTGAGGATGGGTTGCTCTCAAATGACAAGTGTCAAGTTCTCGAGCAGCCAACCAACTAGTGGTTGTAGGGGCAGCTATTTATAGCCTAGGAGCAGCCCGACATGATAAGACATAAATGCCCTTCAATGATATGACCGTTAGGTGGATAAGATATTTTGGAACAGTCAAGCAAGAAGACAAGAACGGTCGGAAATTTGAACATCAAATTCTCGGGCTATCATGTTCTCATCGTAGGCAATTCAGACCGGCAAATTCCTAACTCCTCGCCAGAATAAATTCTCAACACTGTAAGAGCTTCGCTCACATCAAGAAATTGACTGAACTGTATGAGATTTCCAAAGGCTTCACCAAGGGTTGGTAGGTGTAGGATTTTGAGTTGAGCATCACATGGAAATTTTTCCTTAGTATTTCCTCGACCCCTTTAAAAAGACGGTGTTTTATGACTCAAGAAAGAGAAAATGAAACTACGTAAAACAAAAGTCTTCACGCTTCATGTTCCTCAAATGAATACCAAGTCTTCAAGGTCACACCAATTTCTTCACTTTCAAAGTCTTCGTAAAGTCTTCGTAATATCAAAGTCTTCAGCTGAAGAACTTCATTTTAGGGTCGACTTTACCGTAATTATCAAACTCCTCATAGACTTATAGACCCTGTACACTCACAAACGCATTAGTTACTTAACCTATAAGTCTTCAATACACCAAAATCACTAAGGGCACTAGATGCACTTACAAAGAAGTTATTTTACCCTTTAAGGGACTCTTTTTCATAGATTGACTCTATGTGGGATCTAAAATTCCTAATTCGACAGATCTGGTCAAGACGGCCGGACAGATTAACCGTCCGCCCTTCGCGGAAGATTCTGGAGGACGCTCATTGACGGGGTTGGCTCCGCGCGCCCATGTGGTGCCGAGAAGAAGGCTAAGAAGGAGGCCACGGAACTCAAGGAGCTCCCCGACGCTGTGTGCCGCCGATTCTGATGCGTAATCTTTCCCGAGGACGAGGAGGAAGAAGAAGAAGCTCCTCCCCAACAGGGAGGAGAAGAAAAGGAAGGCCGCCCAACCGGGAGGCCGGAGGGTCCAAGAAGGGAAGAACCTTCCTCCGGACTTCTCCACCAACGCCGACGATGACCAAGAGGATTGGCCAACAAGGGCCAAGCGCCCGCAGATCGTAAGTGTCCGGATACCCATGGCTTTTTTATCATTGCATTGTGTTTTCTAATGCCAACAATCATGCAGCTCGCCCAAGGGCGAAGTTCGCAGATTCATCGAGCGGGTCCTCGGCTCGCCGGAAATGGAGAGTACTTTGCTTCCGACCGCTTCCTCGCCCCACGCGGCGGACGACACCGAGGTGGTGCACCAAGGGGGCTTGGTCAAGAGGAGTTGGCGAGGAGGAGCCACAAGGCAACCTCCTGCACTCCCGGGCGCATGGGGGCAAGACCTCGTGGGGCTCTAAGCTCGACCTCGTCCCGACTCCATGCCGAACAATCAGCGGTTCAAGTCCGGCCAGCGGATCCTTAGCAAGAAGGGTAAGACGCGCTTAACAGCACCTCCATCGAGGAGGAGCACCGCACTGTTATGAGTACGGTGATCCGGACAGTTCAGTCCGCCAAGAGCGGATCTGACTCAAGCTCGTACTCAGCCTTCTAACAAGCTTTGAGGTAAGTTTAGAATATGTAAAATATTACCAAGATAGACAGTAGCTCTCGATGCTTAGTGCGTGTTCGAAAGAAAAGCCGACTAAGGATCTAAAAAGATATACGCAGGAGCCTAACATAAGTATGTCAATATGGGAATGCAGGCCGCTGCCGACTTCCGCCAGACCGACCATGGAGGTCAATGCATTGAAGGTAACTCGAAGCGGTCCGAGAACGAGCTCTACAAGCCAAGAAGCAGCTCGAGGACAAGGAAGGTAAGTAATACCTTATTAAAGAAATACCTTATAGAAAAGGTTTTGGTGCAAAAATAATAGGAATAACTTGGTACTACAGGGCCACGAACTAGGTGGCGACTCAAGGAAGCGTGTCCGTGGGTCGAAAACAAAGCGGCATGGAACGCACCGAGCGAGAGAAGGGGAGGGGCAGCTGGCTAAGGACGGCAAGAGCTCCAAGCTCGTGGAAAAACACGAGTGTTTGAGCGTGACTCAAGACTCGAGAGTCCGAGCTTGCCTCGGCTCTTGAGAGTGCCAAAGCTGCTAAGGCCGAGGCCCAAAAAGCCCTCCAAGAAATTGAATCATTAAAGAAGATAGCGGCGGTAAGGCATTCTTTATGCAAAGCAAGCATGTGAAAGTGAATTACCTATTACTTACCCGGATTCAGAGTTCTCCAGAGCTTCGCAGATTTGCCCCAGAGTGCTCCGATGTCGCCAGATTCTACCGCCGCCAAGGAGGGGAGCTCGACGGAAAAGGTGTTCTGGTCTCAAGATGCCGAGGCCGGACATCCGTGCCCCTGAGCGACCAGCTGAAGCAGCTGTTCGACCTCCACAAGGTCGCCGAACAGGCCATGAAGGGCCTTGTAGCGCTGGGTCAGGCTATTGGAAGCCATGCTCGGAGCTACTTCGCTTGGTGCATGGGCTGGTGGACGTCGTCCACGGATTGAAGTCATCAAGCCTCCGCCTGCATTGAAGGTGTCCGTTGGCCCTTTCCCTGCGTAAAGTGCATCGGGGCAAGCTGATGCGGAGAAGCTTGTGACGGACGGCCACCAAGGGCCATGAGCATCGACGCCTCAAATGTACTATGAGGGCCTCTCAAGGGTGCCCGCCTAATAGCGGATGAGTACTCCAAAGATGTAATTTTGAATAGGCTCGATTTGTTATCTCAGACGCTGAAAACTTGTTCATATGCGCTTAAGCAATGCTTGTTAATTTAAAATATTACCTTCGGCGCCGCTTATCAAACTTGAGAGATGGCAAGTCGTTGGCTTCAGCCCCATGCCACGAAAGTGCCGGGTGTTCGGATAAACTTGAGCACTCTTGTTCCCATTCTTGGGTCCATCTAGGAGGCGCCAACACAACGTAACAAGGCAACCGGACTTATAATGCTTGAACACTCTCACTTAGCCATAGAATTCTATAATTTTAAATTTCGCGAAGCCCTAGTATTCGAAGACCGAGTTCGGGCGCTATCCACGCCTTTGGCCGGACAATTCCTGTTCCTCGCTCTAAGCGGCATAAGTCTTTAGGGACCAAAATACCTCTCGAACAGCGCATCGCTCTCGCCTCTATCATGACGGTCAGTTTTATCTTTCTCCATCGAGGTGCTCGGCCCAGCTCAACTAGGGCACAATCGCAGTGGTTCTCCCGTGCTACCTTAGCCGATATAGCGGAACGAAGGTACCAAAACACGGAGCCGGAAAACCCAACTATTGACCCAAGACATGATTCGAGCCGATTCATATAATGCTATAAGTTCGGGTGCCGACTTGTGAAAGTGTTCGGACTTATCACACCATAATTTTGGGATACTTAAGCCCTCGTGTATTGGCCGCACTAAAGTGTACGGTTGCAATATGTCGTGAAATGAACATATGTATAGATAAAGGAAGTAAAGCAATAATAAGCAAAAGCTATGTATTGTTTATTCAAAAAGGTACCGCAATTGAAAGCAGAATGATACTAATAGTGCGATAAGCAAGGGATGGGACTATCTAACATGTCCCTCCAGGGTAAGCTACGAGATGGTATGTAAAACATGTATAATGCCTGAATAGAGACCACCCAACACTTGACGGGCTTTCGCTTTCCTCGATGTTGCATCGTGAGTTCCGCGATTCAGTGCTGGACAGACTTCAAAGACGGAGTCCCTCAAGTAAGAGAAAAGGAAGAAAAAGAAAAAGAAAAGAATGACACAATCGAGCTCCCTGTGCGGTCGAGCCGCATTCTGGGCGTGTCGTGGTCTTGCAGGTTCCCTCCCCATATGCCCATGGTATCTCCGTGAGCGTAATTATGTACGCTGTAATACTAGCTTCGCAATTTCGCGAGGGCGGGGTTAGCCGGATTGCTACGCTGCGGCTTGAATCGTGCCAAAGCGGTCTTGTTGTAGGTTACCCGGCGCTGCTGATGCTGTCCGGACGCTTAGTGGCCGGACTCGAGAATTGCTGTGAGAGGCTGCTTTGTACCTCCACCGCGAGGGCCACCGTGCTCCTCCGCTCGGCGTTTCCATTGACCGTGATTACCTCGAGGGCCCGCATCTTGAGCTTGAGGTATGCGAGTGCAGCACCGCATTGAACTTTGCAATGCGGTTCGTCCGAGCAGTCCATGATAGCCGCCAGAATGGGACGATGTCAAGATTAACTCTTCGCTCGAAGTTATCCGGGATCCAAGACCACTTGAAAGTGTAATCGAGCCCGCTAACCGGCCTCTACACAAAGATGACGCCTTTAAAGGTCGCCTTTGTAGGTTTAATCCTTGAGGGTCTATGCCCATTTTGCACATCAGATCCCGATAAAGCAGGTTCAGTTGCTACCGCCGCCCATCGACTCGTGAGGTGAAATTCCACGATAATTGGGGCTAAGAACCAATGCGCGAAGCCGCCGGACGGATGCTAGTGGGTGGTCCTTCGATCAAGGTGATCGGCAGAAGACCATGGGTTGAACTCGGGCATCGCTCCATCGCATATACGCCCCTTAGTGCACGCTCGCTTCCTTTTGGGTATGTGGGTTATGTGATATCATGTTCACCGTCCGCACTTGTGTAGGAAAACCTTCCGTCCTCTATTGTTCGGGCGGTCGGGCTCTTCCTCGCCATCGCTATGCAGCCCTTGTCATTGAGTTCGCACTTAACTTGCCTCGCTTGTTTGAACACCCAACAATCCCTGTTGGTGTGATTGGCTGGTTTTTTCGGGTGCATGTATCCGCACAAGCGATCGAGTATTCGGTCCAAGTTGGACGGGCCCCGGTATTTCTTTTGAACAGGCTTCTTCCACGACCGGTTTAGAGCTCGATCCGCATTGACGGTCAGATCTTCAAGATATCACCGCACGCGCGCTTTGTTCTTGCTGGCGCGCGACCTGCCATTGCTGTCCTTGGTATCCCAACTATCGTGGTGTTTGGCCGTTGTTGCTTCTAGCTAGCCAGCCTGTCCTCTCCCCGCACAAAAGCAGGTCATGAGGTTGTGAGGGCTGCTGATGGATTTCGCTTGTCTCCGTCCTAGGTGCCGCAAGCCACTCGTCCCTGATGTTATGTTTGAAGGCTGCAAGGGCCTCTGATCCGGACAACAACGACGATTTGATTTTTTCAGGAGGAACCGTGTCCGAATTGTCCGCCGATTCTTCCGCTGCTGAATTATGTGGCTAAGGTCATCGGCGTCTCGGTGGTCGCATATGTGCCCTAGAAGTTATCAAGGAATGCGGCTTCCGTGTCCTCCCAACAACCAATTGATTCTCGGCCGGCAAGTTGTTGAGCCAATGCCGAGCTGGTCCTTAAGCTTGAGGAGGTATTTGATGGCATGTAGATCATCACCGCGGGCCATGTGGATATGGAGGAGATAGTCCTCGATCCGCATCGCAGGATCTGTGGTACCATCGTATGATTCGATGTTTACGGGTTTGAAGCCCTCGGGATTTGATGATCCATTACTTCATCCGTGAAGCATAGTGGGTGTGCGGCGCCTCAGACATTATATCACGACTTAGCTCATATGAGCTTTCATCGTGTTCGCCCACCGGTTTGTCAGATCCGCGCCGACGGTAATCTTTCCCGCTGCTGGTGCCCACGCCGATCCGTAGATCGATCTTGTATGTTTTGCCTTATCCTCCAATATATCTCGAAAGTCCGGCGCTTTCCCGCGCCTTTGGTACTTTTTGAGCGGGCGCTGGTGTGGCTTGAGCGGAGGGCCGAGAGGTTTTCCGTCGCGGGCACGGGTGGCCGGTCTGCCTTTGTCGTATACGGTGACTTGGGTGCTTCCTTCTAGTCGAGGCAGCGCCCGCGCTTGGGGTAGCTTTTGGAGGGCGCTCGAAGTTCATACTCTTCGCCGCAAGGACTTCAGTCCATCCGTCGCCTAGCAGGTGTCTTGATCAGCTCTAAGTCGTTGCGCTTTTCTTGAGGCTGCTTGCCATGGCTATAAGCCCGCGCTTGAAACGCCCTGCTCGGGCGGGATCCTCGTGCACGCACAAATTGTTGTCGCCGAGGCTTGCCTCATCTTCAAGGGGAGGCGATAATTATCGCCCTCGACCTCTTTTCGCCGCATTGTCGTGGACTTGCTTTTCCTCCTCCCGCGCTTGAGTCCCGCCGAGGGGGTTCTTCGCACCGTCCGGTGCTATTATCTCCGTGCCGGAATCACCGCTTTATTGTGGCGGATTTAGAGCGCATCGCCGACGCGGGCGCTCGCTGTTTCTTTGAGGGGTCATCCTCTCGTTGTTCCATCGCCGCTCCCATCTTTTAGGATGGCCACCATGTATATGTCATAAGACGCAGGTGGCCTTCCAGGTTCTCGAGGCGCCGGGTCTTGGTCATCTCCGCCGCCGCCGCCCATACCGTCAAGTCGAGCATGTCGTTAAATCATCGACAGGGCTACAAAGTGGGTGGTGGTGGGCGCTGAATTTCGCCGTCCAGATCTCAACCTTCCCGTCCGCAGTCCGCCAGGCTCTTCGGATAAAGAGAGATACTTTAACAATTCAGAATGTCGCCAAAGGGCGAGTGCTGCAAAGATGTCCGCGGCAGTGAACTCCATAACGGGCGCCCAATCGCATTCGATTGGGGGCGCGAGGGTTCGGAGTCCGGAGAGGAGTCCGCACCGGAGTCGAGGTTTTCGCAGCGATGGGATGGAGTTCGCCCGACGCTTTCAAGATTGTAGCCCCGAGGTGGTGTCCAACCACTCGCCCCGATCAGGAATCGACCGGATTAAGGATCGGAGCGGATGTCGGTGCGGCCTGTGGCACCGCTCGCCGCAGAGCTAGATCATGCCCATGGAGACAAGGCGACACGCTTTGGCTGCGGCTCGAATCCGTCAAGATCAAGTCTCCGGGATATCGGCCGATAGTTCAAACTTCCAAATTTGACTCGATGGCTGTGGGGCGAAGCTGATCCGCTCCAGATGGCTGCTTAATTGCCCGCAAGGCGGTCGCCAACACGAAGATCTCTCCGGGAGAAAAGTCTCACCCCGACCGCGCCATTGTCGATGATCGAAGGAGCCATCGGGCCTATCGGGTGACGCACACAGTAGGAATTCTCAATGAAAGCACCAATGTCGGTGTCAAACCGCGGATCTCGGTAGGGGGTCTCGAATCGCGCCTAGGCGGATGGTAATAGGAGACAAGGGACACGACAGTTTTTACCCAGGTTCGCCCCTCGATGGAGGTAATACCCTACCCCGCTTGATTAATATTGATGATATGGGTAGTACGAGAGTAGATCTACCACGAGATCAAGGAGGCTAAACCCCAGAAGCTAGCCTATGGTATGATTGTTGTTCGCCCCACGGACTAAAACCCTCCGGTTTATATAGACACCGGATAGGTTAGGGTTACTACGTAGTCGGTTACAATGGTAGGAGATCTACATATCCAGATCGCCAAGCTTGCCTTCCACGCCAAGGAAAGTCCCATCCGGACACGGACGTAAGTCTTCAATCTTGTATCTTCATAGTCTTGGAGTCCACCTGATGATAGTTCGCTATCCGGACACCCCTAGTCCAGACTCCCTCAGAGGGCATTCTCTCAAATTCATCCCCTGTTCTTGCAACGCACAGCAGGGCAGTTCTTCCTGTGCAACTCATCCGCAAAGGGACAACCGTCAGGACCTTGAGCACTATTTGCCGCATCTCGAGAAGGAGCCCGGACTCCTGAAACCTCATATGGTCCTGACTAATGAGCAAGGTCCACATCGGGCGAGAGTGGCGCTGGAGTGGGGCTACCCGGCGCTTGACGAATTCCTTCACCACCATAGGCGCGGTCATGCCGCGGCCCTTCAGCTTCCTCAGCCTAGCCCATACGGGAGCGGGGCGGGGGCTCGTGAGCTTTTGGTGGCCCCAGCCGGAGTTAGGAACAGCAGGCCCCGCCGGGAGATGAAGCAGGGGGCTGAGCACGCCGGCATCAACAAACACCCATCGGTAATAAACTCGCCATGGATGAAGGGAGCTCAAAGTTCATCCCTCACGCCATGCCGCCATGTCATGTCTGAAGCCCACACACCCCAAGCATTGCTGGGGGCTGATCAGATGTAGTGAGAAGAAATGACGGAGGAGGGTCAACGAAGGAGCGATACCCACCATGGCTTCGCACACGAAGGCGAAGACAGCAAGAAGAGTCACCGATTGAGGGTCGAGATGCAACATGTGGATCTGATAATGCTCGAGCACTGCGTTGAAGAAGGAGGAGAAGGGAGGAATTAGGCCAGCCCAGAGGGCATCTATTAAGATTGGGACTTCAGTGGCTGCCCGAGCCATGCGAGTGCGAGACGCAGGCCAAGCCACCGTCTCTCCCCACTCGTTGAAGCTGGAAGCAAGCATCGGACGCACCTTGTCCATGACCTCGTCGTTGAGCATTCGGGATCGACCTAGCGCCGGCTCGACGGCCGGAGGAGCGCTTAGCAGAGACAAGGGCTTCTTTCCCTTATCTACTTGTTTCGGTGCCATGGCAACGAAGCAGGCAGAGGGCAGGTCAGATTGGAGAAGAGAAACCGAGTCTCGAGGAAGAAGGGAGATCGGGGAAGCAAGGCGCGGACGACGGGGGAGTAACTGTGTAGGCTGCGCGGGGCGCATAGCCAGGCGGATTCAAAGGCATCGTGGGGAAGCAGAGACGCCCACGTCCAATCAACCACCACGCGTCAACCGAGGCCGCAGGCTTTTGGGGCCCGTGACGCCCAGATTTGACCTTGGCTTCGCCGGCCAAGTCCGAAGCGCACTTTGGGCCCGGGCTACTGCCGGCGCTCGGGAATGGGGTCCCTAGACTTGCTCGCTCGCTGCCCGCGCGGCGTGGTTAAGTCAAGAGGTCAGACGACCCATCTTCATCAACAAGGCATCCTAGACCCTCGCGAGAGGCCAAGCCTCACGAGGCGGTCGACGCAAGAGCTCCTCAGGAGTTGCCTAGTCAACCAGGCTCACGAGGAGTGGAGATATCAAGACGGGGCAAACCTCACGAGGCTTTTGTGACGTGAGCCATGACGACCGGCACCAGGCGGGCACCAGGCGGGCGCCAGCGCGCGCAGAGTCCTTGTTTCCTCTTTGGTGCTAAGGAGAGAAGCGCAGGCGAGGAGTGCCGAGGCGTCAGGCAAAGGTTGCCATACCGGTTCAATGAGACCAAGACCAGAAGGACGGCAGGATAGAGGTCATCGTGGAGCCCAAGACGGCGTCACCACATGAGCCTTTCGCAGGCGAAGACCGCTTTTGTCAGGATAGCTTGTACTAGTTTTCCCCCTTCAAATTTTCCCGCCGTTGTTGGCTCCCTTCCCGCCAATATTTGGGGAGAGGACCAGGCCTATATAAGTTGAACTAGCCATCACAAGAGGGGCATCTCAGCTTGATCTCGATCTCGATCTAGAGCCTACCCTAGCCACAAGCAACACCTCAACCTCGTGGAGGTTGTTCTTCCCTTGTACTGCTCATCATCAGCCCAAGAGGCAATCCACCACCACCACACCGAGTAGGGTATTACACACAACGGTGGTCTCGAACCAGTATAAATCTCTGCCTTTATGTGTTGCGAGTTTGTCGAGTTCGTCTCATGGATCTTAGTGAGCTAGGGCGTGGATCGGTAGGGAAGGAAAGACTTTGCAAGCACTCCAAAGTTCAACCTTAAGGGTTTTGCCGTAACCCAACATCCGGATGATGGGTATATGCATGGTGATGGAAGCAAGATTGTTTTCAAAACTTTTCAAAACCCCATAGGGTGCCACTTATGCCCGAGGGAGATAATGAGTTGGGTAACCACTTGATGACGGCGGTGTACCGAGGAAAGTGTGTGTTGTTTTCAAACGGATTGGTTTGTTATACTATTATTCCAACCATACATGCGCAACCACTCTACCCTTATATGGAAAAAGGCATTATTGATTACCCAGGTCGATACTTAGCATGGTGCCCGTGACATTAGTGACGGGTGAAACGAGGTCACTCTGACGGGTCGTGCTGTAGGGCGGCCATGACTGTTTTTACAGGCACCGACACACCGCTGGTACCCGTGCTTGTGGTATGTGATGAATATGGGAGCGAGGCTCCACAATTTTAAGATGTGAAATGTTGGGCACGGGGGTTACTACCAATCGAGTGGACTCTATGTTAGTGTCATCTAGGGAAAGATAGTGATTGGGTGCTTACCTCGGGTACTTGAGGTACCGCGGGTCGTGGCTGAAGCGGAAGCTCCCCGGATCTTGTGGGTAAAGTGTGCAACCTCCGCAGAGTGTAAAACTATGCTAATAGTCGGTCCACGGTCAAGGACAGTTGGGTAACCGCTTCTGGGCTACATCCACTTGTTTACAAACCATTGTGTGTTTGGATAAGTGGGAAGGATTACTTGGGTCAAGTCAAAGGACTTGACATGATTGAGTTGGGTTGAAGCCCACTCGATTTATAAGTTGATACCTGTAACCAATTCCTATGGTTACTTGAATTCATATGATGCATGTCTTATCGCTTGTTGAGCATACCATAGCACTAAAAATTAGCTTTCTCGCAAAGATTTAACTACATCATGCATTGTTGTATCTTGAACCAAAACATGGGTTGCTTAAGTAGTACATTCAAAGTACTCATTGGCTTGCCACTGGTTATTTAATTGGCCATGCATGGGAGAGCAGGAATTTGAAGAAGAGTCCTTCGGAGACGAACATGCGAACTAGGATGCTTACCCAGTCAGAATGCCTGTAGGGTTAAGGCAGATGGCATGGGTTCTACTTTTCAACGAGGATTTCCGCTGCTTAAGTTTATTTGGTATTCAGCCCTTGTAGCTTTATCTATGTAAGACTTGACCATAATGGTCATAATTTGTGTAAGACGGTATGTATGGATGTAAGACTCTTGTCATTCAGCTTCTGCGTGTTCAGTGAGCATTGATCTCTGGGATCACTGTACACGTGCATTTTAGGAGAGTTTGCTTCAAGTTTACTACAACCGGATATTAACAAATTCCCATCTGCCACATAACCGCGGGCATGGCTTTCGAAAGTTCAAACCCGCAGGGTGTCCTAACTTAGCCCATGATAAGCTCTCGCGATCAACGAAGGATATTCCTTCTCCCGAAGAACCGATCAGTCTCGAATCCGCTACAAGACATTTCGACAGCAATAAAACAAGACCAAAGAAGTCACCGGATGTGCCGACAACTCGATAGGAGTCGCGACGCATTCTCGGTCTCGTGGGCACACCGGATAAGTCAAGCTACGAGTAAAACCAACCTCGAAGTTGCCCTGCAGTGGCCCCGCAGGTTGCCTCGGTTCGACCAACACTGAAGGAGCACCGCCCGGGGCTAAATAAAGATGACCTCGGCTCCGAAACCCAAGGGAAAAGGGTATAGGTGAGGCAAATGGTAAAACCAATGTTGGGCCTTGCGGAGGAGTCTTATTCAAAGCTTAACTGTCAAGGGGGTCCCATGAATCACCCGACCGCGTTAGGGACGCAAAATCTGGGAACATAACACCGATATGACGGAAACTAGGGCGGCAAGAGTGGAACAAAACACAGTGCATAAGGCCGAGCCTTCCACCCTTTACCAAGTATATAGATGCATTAATTAAATAAGATATATTGTGATATCCCAACCAAGTAAACATGTTCCAACAAGGAACAACATCTCCATGTTCCAACAAGGAACAAACTTCATCTTCACCGCAACTAACAACGCTATAAGAGGGCTGAGCAAAGCGGTAACATAGCCAAACAACGGTTTGTATAGGAAGGGTGCAAAAGGTTAGAGGTTGACATGGCAATTTGGGTGGCTAGATAAACAGTAATAGGTAGCGAAGCATAGCGATAGAACGAAGCAACTAGCATAGCAATGATAGTAGTGAGATCCAGGGTAGCGGTCATATTGCCTGAAATCCCGCTAGGAAGAATAACGAGTCCATGAAGAAGATGAACGGATGAAGCCGAACCAAGCGAAGACGAACGAATCCTCACGATCGCACCGAAACATGAACTAACAAGAAGAAGCACACAACATAGTAAACACACCACACATAGACAAGACATGATGCACAACAAGCATGATGCATGACAAGGCTACATGCAGCTACTCATGGCAAGAGATGATGCAAACAAGAGCAACACATCAAAGCAAGTTTAAATGAGGCCGGGAACAACATATAACAATTCCGGTAAGTCCTCATATGCAAATTTCGAAATTGGTCCAGATCTGAATAACTTTATGTTCAAGTTGTTAAACAGCAAGTTAAGATGCACCACGATGATCTACACGAAATTCTAGTCAAGTTACATATAAAGTTCATTAAATTCGGAGCTACGGCCTAGAAGATATGAGCAAAACAAGTTAAGCATGGCATTGATGCAAAATGCATACAAACATCAAGCAAACACCTCAAAACAAGGATGCAACATGATAATATGAAACTACATGCAAAATCAAGCAAGTTTCATATAGAGCACACTCAAAACGGAGCAACGGTTCAACACATACACACTATACAAGTCATAGCAACAATCTGCCCAAAACCGCAACTAGGCATATTGCAAGCACCAAAACAACAAGCTACAGCATCTCAACGTAATAACAAAAGGCATGGGCATGACAGGTAAAGCATTACAAAACATGAACACTGAGCTATCTCCAGAAATCACTAGAACATGCTCAAACACACATGGCAAGATTGCAAATAATAACAGCAGTGCATTGCGTAAATAACATCGTTGCAATGTTTAGAGCTATCAAACAACATGCTACAGGAACTTAACATGGCAAACAAAGGCATGGCATGAATCTACTAATTGCATAGAACAAAAGTCCCTTAGTGACCATAAGCCAAAAGGGATCAGAAGATATGATGGCACCCACGTAAACATGGCAAGTTATATTACAGATTCATACATGGCAGGAACAACGATAAGTAGGCATGTTGGTGAGCTTGAACCACTCACCACAGAGCAATACATGGCATGGCAAGGCAACCAACAGTAAGAAGACATATTATAGAAGCTATACATGGCAATAACAACATCATAGCATGCAAGGATCAACTACAACAACCTTGGCAAAATTGAATAACATGTAAACAATCTGCCAGGAACATTTTATAGCAAAAGTAGAGCTCGATTGACTCAAGCTAAACTACTCCATAATTGCAAACAAGGGCATGGATGGATATAACAAGACATGTAGAACAAAACATCCTTACTGAAGTATCTCAAAATAAGCATGGATCTCTCGGTAGCATCAAGTTAACATGGCATCAAAATATCAGCAAAACAGGCTGAAACTGCAACATCAAGACACCTAGTTTGCATGCTTGTGCTAGTCACCACAGAGATCACAAAATACATGGCATACATCCTGGAAAGATGGCATGGCATATTACAAAACACATGTAGGACTCAAACTCATAGGAAGCACACATCAATCATGGCAAAATGACAAAGTGCATGTTCTCGTTAAGAAATGAAACTAACATCACATAGCACTCTTCCAACAGCATTTCGGGCATCAAGATGAGCTCAAATGAAAATGATGCAATGAGATGAAATGATCTACTCTTTTGAGACGAACATTTTTACATATTACACGCACAAAACGGAGCAACGATGATGAGTTACGATGCAATGAAAATGCAACAAATTATAAGCGAAACGGGACTTAGTGGATTTGAGGGGGAAGAAGTCAACCTCAGACGGACTTCGATGTAGGCCGGACCTCGCCGGAAATGGCGGCCGAGTCGAGGAGATGCGCCGGGAGGTCGGGTTAGCTCGGGAGGAGGCGGATCTCGGCCGGGAGGCGCGCGCCGACCGGGGCGGAGCGGCGAGGCCGGACCGGTGGAGCCGGGCGGCGCTGTGAGTTCCGGCGAGGCGGGAGCTCGGGACGCTGGGAAGGGCGCTGGGCGGCGGCGGCTCGCCTGGGTGGAGGCGCCGGAGGCGGGCGCGGACGCGGCGGGCGGGCGCCGGAGTCGGGACGACCGGGCCGGGCGGAGGCGGGCGGCGGGCGGCGGCGGCGGCAAGGCTGCCGGGAGGCGCGGGCGACGGTGCGGGCGGCGGCCGGGCCGGGCCGGGCAAGGGGCGTAGGCGGGCGGACGGCGGCGGAGGCGCTGGCCGGGCGGGCTCGATCCGGGTTCGGGCCGCGCTGGTGGGAGGAGAGAGAGAGAGCCGGAGATGACGGGCGGGCGGGGATTGGTTGAAGGCGGCGGCGAGCTGATGTGGCGGCGCGCTATTGGCCGAGGTGAGGTGGCGGTTGGACGCTGCCCGGGCGCCGGGCGGACGGTCCGCCGCTGGAGGAAGAAGGGGCTAGGTTAGGGGCGTTTTGATCCGCGAATTTTCGGGGGATCTAGTTTTATAGGTAGAGGGAGCTAGAGAGTCCAAATGAGGTGCGGTTGCCACCACACGATCGGATCGAACGCAATCGAGAGCATGGAGGGAGTTTGCTGGGTTTTGGGCCACTTTGAAGGGGTGTTGGGCTGCAAACAAAGAGGCTTTTTATGTTACCTCGTTAACTGTTGAGTACCAAACGACCTCCAAATGATCCGAACTTGACAGCGGTTCACCGGTGCTATACCAAGGCCGCTTGACAAACCTCGTCCATTCCGAGACCGTTTAATACCCACACACCAAAAGAGGTAAAAGAGGGCGCCGGGAGACATAGGAGTGCCGGATTGCAAAACGGACAACGGGGAAAAAGCTCGGATACATGAGACGAACATGTATGCAAAATGAAATGCACATGATGACATGATATGAAATGCAGATGATGACATGGCAAAGTGCAACACGCAAGCAAATGACATGGCAACAACGGCGAATAATCATGGACACCGGGCGAACGAATCCGGGCGTTACATTCCGCTTTGTCAAAGACGCTTGATCGATGTCTTTTAGCTTGTAGTTGAGACTCAATAAACCGAACTGATTCATATAGTGAGTTTGAATAGCTTGTGCAAGCGTAGTGGCCAGAATCAATACTAAACCATGACAGACTTTGGGGTTGTCTCATTGTCTTCAAGATAGTCTTCCTTAGTTGTTTTATAAGCTTTGTTGGAGACCAACAAGGATGTGTCACTATCCCGAACCTTATCTCGCATTACTTCCTTTACCATTGCTTAATAAGGCACTTTTCCCCAATATTCACAAGATTCTAAAAGAAGAAACAAGCATACATAACAAGTTTAGTATGTACTAGTATATGAAACTCATTTCGTGAACCAATTCATTAGTAAGGTGGACATGATTAAACTACCAAGTCTTCTATTGCCAAGTACTAGTAAATAATAAAAGCATCAAAAAAACATATATCTATGTCCTATGGTCATTACATTGTCTTGCCAAATCAAAATAGAGACACGGTTCAAATCATATCAGTTCAAGACAAAGCAGCATTGAAAGAATACAAAGCATGGGAAACTACACGGCACAACAAGATTTCAGATGGGTACCACGGTCTACATGTACAACAACACTATTGGCTCTAGGATGCTAGTAATGTGCATGATATGAAAGTCAACTGTATACACAATTGAAATCAAATCAACGGAGCTATTGATAAGAGCAAAACTATTAAAGAAACATGCGGAACATACCACAGCCATTGAGTTTCGATTGATCCTTCAATTTAAAAATAAGTTTGTATGAGTAAATACAGTGATACAAGAGCAAAGCAATCATAGTTAAAAAGGCACGCCTAAGCGAAGCTCTTGCGCCTTAGGCTCTAGGCGCTATAAAACGATTATGCATAACTACACATAATATGTGCATAACTACGCATAAACATGTGCTTTGGTCAGTAAAGCGCAAGGCGGTGGCAAAACACACAATTAACGCCTAGCGCTTTTTTGAACGATGATAGCAATGAAATCTTAAATTAGAACAGTTGTTCTTCAGGTTTAGGCATTTGTTCTACATGAACAAAGTACATTAAGACGCAAGAATATAATACTTAAAAATAGAAAATGACCTCATAGACCTTACCACGTTCTTGGTTCGGGACCAAGAGATGTAATAGCATGCTCCCTACCATCGCCCAAAGAATGTGTCTCAGAGAATGTAAGGAATTTGTTGAGTTTTTTTGCCGGTGAAGTACGCTTTCAGTGTAATTCGACATCGCCACCAAGAATTTTTGAAGATAACAGAGGTATTAGCACAGGTTACCTCATCCCGAGTTTCCAAATTGGTCCTTCTCTATAGAGAAAATGGGAAAATTTGCAGTATTATAACCATGATGGGGTAGGATGTATGGGATGAAGCAAAGTAATTGCCATGAATAACATTACTTACACATAACTCCGGACAAACACCGTGAATCGCATTTTCCTTCATCTTGAGTATAATATTTCCACGATGGGGAAATACACACATATGATTTAACAACATCAAATGCGATAGATGCTAAACTACGACTAGCTGGTTGTGCTTCCTCCACAAGAATATGCGATTAACCGGTGGAGTTGGGGTTCGCTGTGATAGTATCGGCTCTTGGGCACCGGAGTTGCCTTACTAACTGCTCTTGTTTGGGAGCCTGTGGTGGAGATGGTGCTGTGTCAACAGGAACTGGGTTACTATCTGGGGTTGGGGTTAGATTGGGTGAAGCTGGTTCTCCGCCCATCGCAGAGGGGTACAACTGTGAGAGTTTGGGTATGTGTGGTACGGCTGGTTCTTGTGAGTGTACAACCGGGTGCTATCTCCACCAAGAGGTAGCACTGCTTTATTTGAAGACCGTGTTTTAGTCCGCTAGATACCGCATCACCCGCCCAATTCAAATGGCTGATAAACAAGAAACATAGTTGAATGTACAGACATTGTATGAGAGATGATGCAATAGATAGCGTGGAAAAAGAGGGCATGAAATAGTTGACATGTATATTGTTTAACTAAAACGGATAGCATGACATAATTTCACATATATGATGTCTATCTAAACTGGATAGCATAGCATAACATAATTCAAAGATATGATGAATAACTAAGCTGGATCGCATGAAATAATTCACCTACATGTTATCTAAGTAATCAGGATCGCATCATTTAATTCACATATGTGATTTATATGCTGAACAGAGGGCATTCGATATGATGTCTAAACTAAGAACATGGTGTTGAATATTGTGTATATGATGTCTAAACTATGCAATGCAAGACACCGTATGCATGATATGAGCAAGATAACCGCAAGCAAGTTAGAGCATACACCTCTGGGGGAATAGGACTGGTCATCTATCTATGAATCCATCTCCGAGGAGCTATCGACCCAACAAGAGATCAGCTTCGATGTAGCACTGCCTCGCTTGAAGGCCTTGTTTTCACTCCAGATTTTTCCATCTCCCACCCAAATGGCTGATTCACAGAAGAGTAGTTTAATGTACAAACATTGTTTCGATAAAATGGAAATGTAATGAAGAAAAGGATGGGCAAGATATCATTCAAATATATGATGCCTGGTTAAACAGGATGGCATTGCACATTTCACATATATTATGGCTGGCTAAAAGACATGAGACTGCATAATTCCCATATATTATATAGAAACTAAACAGGTGGCATTAAGAACATGTCTAAACTAAGCAGATGACATATAGGATGTCAAAAGTAGGCACTGCAAGGCAACATATGCATGATATGACTAACATGAACATGCCAAGGTAGAGCAAACACCTTCGGGGGTAAATAGGAGTGGTCAGCCCTCAATCCTCCTCGTAACAGATATCTTCTTCTAGATTACAACTGGAGAGGTGGGAGGGTTTGCCATTGAACCCACCATGGAGCAATGTCTGCATGACATTGTATTGTCACAAGAAAACTCTTCTCTTTTCACTACATGTTCATCATGACTGTGTACAATATCCGATATGCATACGTAAAAAAAATATGGTGAGATTATGTAAGGAGAGCATGCCAAATTTAGAGTGATGGTAACAACCAAGGATCGACGCTTTTTGCTGAACCAAAATAGCCCTAATGGATCGACGTGAATGTATAGTAATAAGTGATGCAACAAGTGTACAACCTTCTTGTCAGTAGCCGTGTTTAATTCCCAAAGATCAATGGGTTGGTCGCCAAGAAGTTGAGGCGAGGTGGTCGCCGAGGTGTGGAGGAAGATCCGAGGAATCAGAGACGGCGCCTGTGGCATCGCCTGCTGTGATGGATCGCTCGTCATTGGAGCAGCTCCTGAGCAAGAAGACGCCAAGGTCAAGCAAAGACAAGACATGCATCGTCAATCTCAAGTGGGATTCTAATAGCATCTCCAATAGATGATGTAAATGGATGTAAAATTAACATCACCAAAAACCACCGACTACAAATGATGAGGTAACAACTGCTGACTCGAACTTAACTCTAAACTGAAATTTATTGTGGAATCTGAATGCTATCGTCGAAACTGAACGCAATGGTAGCAGAGAGGCACTTGACATGTAGTTTAGGAGGGCCTGCAGCTCATCTTCAACCTGCACCCCTGAGCCGCCACCACCACCGCCGAACTGCTGCCCCCAGCCGCCGCCTCAAACAACTCACCACCGCCGCCCCCCCAGCCCCTCTAGGTCCCCCGCCCCCACCCTGAACCCTAAGGTAGATAGTGGGTACCTCTCGGGCGAGCCCTCCGTCCCCGCCAAGGGTGGTTCTTCCTTAACTTAGGCGAGCCCCACCCCAACCCCGAAAATCGATCGACCCAAAAGTCGATTCAATCGATCAAGTGTGGCTTAATCGAGCAGAGCAGCAAAGACGAAGCGAGGGGGGAGAGCAGCATCACCTGGGCGAAAGCGAGCGATCGAGCGAGAGCCGAGCAGCAAGAAGCAGCAGCATGAAGCAGTGAGCGAGAGCCGAGCAGCAGCAGCAGCAGATCCGCTGGTATGGCCGGCCAACAAGGGGCCTCGACCGGGGAGAGCCGCCAGGAGATGTCGCCATGGTGCCGGTTTCAAAGTAGCCGCCCATGGGGTGCGGGATGGAGCATCGCTGCTGCCGGAGGTCGAAAGTTAAGGAGAAGGTGCGCGATGAGTGTACAACCTCTTTGGTGGCGCCGAGTAGGCCTCGCTGGGTTCCGAGGAGTCGGTGAGGATGCTGCGGTTCCGTGGAGCAGGTTAAGGCGGCGTGGGATGGAGCAGCCGCGATAGACGAGGCGATCGCTTGAGCAGCTCATTGGAGGTGGAGGACGGGCGGCCGAACCGGGCGGGACGGGCGAGATGGACAACGGATCCTCATCCGGGAGGTGGACGAGGGACATCGAGTTGTTATGTGGGGTCACGCTGCCTGGGAAGAGGCTCCGCTGGGCAGCGTGACGGGCGGACGGAGGAGGGTGGGGTTTCGCTGGCTGGAGCGGAGAGGTTATGGCGGCCCGGGATTTCGAATGGCTAAAAGGGGGCAAGGGAGGGGGTGAAGCATGACTTAGGGATGCGCTTTGTCCAAAATGTAGGGTGTGTTACAAAAGTACCTTCACCGATTTGAACTAGCGGCCCTTTCGCTCAGTGGTTAGAAGGGGATTTCACGTGTCGGGATTTGGCAGCTCGAGGGAGTTTTCACGCATTGTAATTTCAGCAAGGCGGGTTGTGAAGGCACCAGTTTTGGGAGCACGATATCTGAATTTTCGGATATAACAAGACGCTGGGTTGAATTTTAGGACAAGCCTAACATGTAGTATTATTGTACTTGTACGCACTCAAATCAATTCGCACTTCCTCAACCAAAAGAAAACGAAAAAAAATAAAACTATTCACACCACACAAAGAGAGGGTCTTGCCCCGTTTTACTACACAAATGATATTCAAAGCTACTCCCTCCTTCAATCTATATAGGGCCTAATGCGTTTTTCGATGCTAACTTTGACCAAATATTAGAGCAATGATATATGACATGCAACTTACACAAAGCACACCGTTGAATTCGTCTGTGAAAGGTTCTTTCAATGATATAATTTTCACATTGTGCATGTGTCGGTGTACTAGAGTAGGGGTACCCTAGTATCCCGAACTCGTGCACGGGCAGTTGCAGCACCCCGCGGCAAGGCTTGCCTAGTGACTGCCAAGGTCCTCCATGGTTCCTTTGGAGCCATTCAAGAACAAAGTATTTAAGCCAAGGAGATAAGGCCCCGCAAGAGGAGCTTGCCGGAAGGCCACCAAGGCACGCAGAAGACAAGACCCCGCAAGAGGAGCTTGCCGAAGGCTCGGTGAGCGACAAGCTTCCGGCCGCGACAAGGATTCAGCCGCTGCAAGGCGCTATTCCGCGGCAGGCAACCACTCTTCATCTCCGCCCCAGCTCATCCACCAACGTGTCGCCATTGGACCATTCCAGCGCCGCTGTCAAGAGGTCAGGCGGCCAGCGGAGAGCAGCGGTAAGCGGCGCCGACAAGATTGCCATCGCGGGCAAGCGTGGCGCCCCGACGGTCCTCACAGAATCGCTTAGGCGACATGGACGGGCATTTAATGCTTTTGTCCCTTGCCGTCAGAGTTAGGTAGAATACACTATACAAAGTAGCTGTACCAACCGCAACTCCTTTTTCCCTTTTTGCCCTTGTTTACGTTGACACCTGTTGGTGACCCCTTGAGCATATAAAAGGAGGCCCATGCGCAACGTAAGGGGGGTTCGACTCATTCGAAACCAGAGACACTCATGCTAGGTCTTGTAGCCCCATAGCTCTCTAGCAAGAACAATATAATCGCACAAGCAGCAGTAGGAGTATTATTCTCCGGAGAGCTCCGGTTGGGTAACTGCTCGTGCATCGCCGACCGCTTCTTCAGGCGATCTCCGCCCCAACCGAACCGAAGGCTCGGTCCGCCGTCCCATAGGTGTCCGTGGGTTACGATCAGCTTCTCGACATCTTTGGCGCGCCAGTAGGGGGCGCCGAGGCTGCGTGAACCTGATCCGCGCTCACATGAGCAACATCTTCATCATCTTCATCAACATGCCACCAAGAAGAAGGCTTCGGCGGCAGCGGAGCCGCCCACGCCGATCCCGCCACCACCGGAGCAAATGGGTGGTGGGTGTAGACGCTGGCGGAAGAACGGCGCCGACGAGGGAGCTATGACGCTGCCAAGTCCAAGGACAAGGCCGCGCAGACTCGGCGCCTCAGACACGCACCGCGCCCATCTCAGAGGCGCGACCGACAACGCCATGGTATTCATAGTACCATACGCCGCTGGATCAAGACCGAGCCGGAGGATCGCGAGGCCTCAAGACCAGCGGCACGCCAAAGATGTCTGGCACGAAGCGGGTACGGTCGCTCGACGGGATGCTGCTCCTTCTAACATAGTTAGAAGTCCAAGCATATCCCGCCTCGCACTGCTCGCCATTTCCACCCACCACTCCAGCGGAAGCCTTGGCGAGCTCAATCGCTTTAGACTACCCTCCAACAGCCGACAAGGTTGACGTAATGGAGGGCCACCATCCGAGTCCCATCGCTTTGCTAACGGCGACGCCCGCGGCAACTAACTACTATCGCTGCCGCGGGCAAGACGACAAGGCACGAGCCGGTGGCGACGAAACCTGTGGGGTGCAACCACCATGCACTCCCCACCCGAAGGCTTAAGATCACCAACTCGTTGATCCACCTCGACAGCCGACTCCACCGCCATCGGATCCACGAGCTCGGCGTGATCAGCGCCAAGTTCTTCAAGAACGGCATCAAGAAGACGCCGAACTCGACGAGCGCCAAGAGAAGCGCGACGTCAATCCGACCAGCGCTACCGGGCCTCTGTCGATATGCATGCGCCAGGGAACCAGCGACTTGTCAGACGCTGTAGGTTGCCCCTCGCTCACTCGTGAGCTGCGGCAAGTCCAAAGGGCCCAGCAGAAGAATTTCAATCCAGACGCGCTGTAGAAGTACGATGGCAGGACGATCCGTCCGAGTTCCTCAAGATCTACAACATCGCGGTAGCAAGCCGCGGGGACGAGACGACAAAATCCTCGCCAACTACTTCCCACGGGTACTCAAGCCCAATGTCGATCTTGGCTCATGCACTTGCCGGACAACTCCATATCCTCTTGGCAGATCTATGCCATCAGTTTGTCGGCGCTTTCACAGCGCCACAAGCCTCATGGCTGTGAAAGCGACCTTCATCCGCCGCCGTAAGGAAGGAGAGTCCCTCGCAAGTTCATTCGTAGATTCACCGTGTGCACTACAACATCCTGTATGTCCACCCCGCCGCGGTGATCGCTATGCTTCATCGTAACGCGCGGAACCACAGGATGAGGGAGGAAATGGCGATGTGCAAAGTCAAGGACGCAGTGAGCTGTATGCCCCGCCGACAAGTGTGCACGTGTCAAGAAGGGAGGAGACTCCTCAGAGAGAATACACAAGAAGGATCGGATAGGAGGAAACGCCGCGAAGAAGAGCCAAGACGGAACAATGTAAGAAGAAGAGCAAAGAGGTGCTAGTTGTCGAAAGCAGTCCGCAACGGTGGTGCCGCCAAGAAAGCCAAAGTTGGTGGTTCGCAAGGAGGTTGTCATTGGCACCGACCGCCACTGTGGGCGGCCGACAAGGTGACAGCTCCAACAAACAAGATCGCAAGATCCACCGCACTAAGGGCCATGACCTCTAGAGCTGCAAGAAGGTCGAGCAGCTTGTGGAACAGCAGTAGGCTGAGTACGAAGGGCGCGACAAGGAGAAGGCCCAGAAGGTGCTGGGGAGTTGGCAAGAAGCGACCCGGCCGGGAGGACGCCATGACAAAGCCAAGCAGAGGCAAGGAGACAGACCTCCAAGGGCCGCGATAAGGATGAAGACGACGACGACGATGAAGATATGGAAGACGATTTAGACCGATGAGCAGGAATTTCAGAAAGCCACAGAGGTCCTTCAGGCTGACGGCGGTGCTTTCTACATACCTCACACCGCCAACTCAAGCAGTGGATGCGGAAGTTAATGCAGCAGTAACCATCCGTAGAGTCACGCAAGCCTCTGAATGGTTCAGCACACCTATCATCTTTGATATTGAGGACCACCCGATCGCATAATCTGCGGGTCGGGTGCTTGCCGATGTTGGTCTCACCAACTATCCGCAACCTCAAGGTCACCAAGATGCTAGTTGACGGCGGGCCGGCTTAAACCTGATCTCCTCCGCGTGCTCCGTAAGCTTCAGATCCCCGACAAGCGAAGCTCAAGAGACCGCACATTCCAAGGAATCAATCCAGAAGGAGCAAGTCAAGGGAAGATCACGCTGCCGTGACGCTTGGCGCCGAAGTTAAACTTCAGGACCGAGAGGGTCACATTCGACGCCGCTGATTTTCTATTGCCTTATAATGGGATACTTGGCCGCCCAAGACTCGCCAAGTTCATGGCAGCTCTCATTATGCATACAACTTGCTCAAGATGCCAGTGCCCGATAACCGCTATTTCTGTTCATGGCGACAAGAAGGATGCTCTTATCTCCGCCGACAAGATCTACCGGGAGGCAGCAGCTACAACAGATAGCAAATCACTTGTCGCTGAAGCTCCTGTGGGGGAAGAAGAAGACCAAGTCCGCAAGAGCTCGATGCCCACTCCGCAAGTGCACTCTTCGAGTGCTGCGCTACCGCCGAGGACGCACCATCGAGCTCCACCGCAAGTGCAAGAAGACGATGGCAGCTCCGCCAAAGACCAAGAAGGTGCCCGCAAGGAGGACGGCACTCGTGGTACCTTCACCATCGCGCCACTCGACCCTAAATAGGAAGCGCTGCTGTTTTCTCGCGGCGAACGCCGACGTGTTTGCATGGCAACCGCCCGACATCCCCGTGTTCCTGAAAGTAATTGAGCACCACCTAGCTGTCTGTCCTCGCGCGCCCGCTGCGTAAAGTCGAAGCAGCAAGAGAGCGCCAAGAATTCATTGCGTAAGAGATCAAGAAATTGGAAGCAGCAGTTCTTGTCAAAGGAGTGCTCCATCCCACGGGTTGGCCAATCCTGTAGTTGTATCGAAGGCAAATGGGAAATGGAGACTTTGTATCGACTTCACAAATGTTAATAAAGCTTGTCCCAAAGACGATTTCCCTTGCCGCAAGATCGACCAGATTGTTGACTCCACGGCTGGATGTGATTTGCTTTCATTTCTTGATGCATACCGTGGATATCATCAGATCTTCATGGCGTAAGAGGATGAGGAGAAACCGCATTCATCACCCCATGTGGCACATACTGTTTCATACGGATGCCTTTTGGGCTAAAGAATGCTGGTTCAACGCTTGCAAGAGTAGTCCATGACGCTTTTGAGCCGCAAATGCACGTAAATGTAGAAGCCTACATGGATGACATAGTGGTCAAGAGCAAGGACAAAGCAACTCGGGTTCAAGATTTAGATGAGACCTTTGCAAATCTGGCGCAAGATCAACCTCAAGCTCAACCCGAGAAGTGCGTGTTCGGAGTCCCTTCCGCAAGCTTCTCGGTTCTTCGTGGTCTCTGGGGAATTGAAGCCAATCCCGACAAGATCAAGGCCATTGAGCAGATTGAAGCACCAAAGCGCCAAGGATGTACGAAGACTTGCGGGCTATGCGGCTGCTCTCACCAGTTTATCTCTAGGTTTGTTGAACGCTACTCGCCATTTTTCAAGATTTTGAAAAAGGCAGGTCCAATGAAATGGACTCCCGAAGCGGAGGCTGCGCTGCAGGACTTAAAGAGGTACCTGTCCTCCACTCCAATACTTGTCGCACCTAGGCCACAAGAGAAGTTGTTGCTGTATATAGCGGCAACCAATCAAGTGGTTAGTGCTGCGTTAGTAGCGGAAAGGGAGGTAGATGATGAGCCGACAACCAAGGCAGATGCATCCAGCGACAAGCAGGGGGCTTCACCGACAAGCTCGTCCCGATAAGGACGGATCTCGCAGCGCAGTAGAAGATACAGTAAAAGGATGGTGCAGCGCCCGCTTGTACTTTTGTACAGCGGCAACCAATTATGGTTAGTGCTGCGTTAGTAGCGTAAAGGAGGCGATGATGAGCCGCAACCAAGGCAGATGCATCCAAATGACAAGTGGGGCTTCACCGACAAGCTCGTCCCGATAAGGACGGATTCAAGGCAGCGCATGCAGAAGATACGTAAAGGATGGCAGCGCCCGTACTTTGTCGGGCCTTCTAATGGGGCTAGGTCAAGGTACTGCGTGCAGAATTGCTGCCTCCTCATGGCTCGAAAGCTGCGCCATTACTCAAGCACATGAGATAACAACATCACCGCTTCCTCAAGAGAATATTGCAAATCCAAGCAGCAACAGCAGGATTGTTGAGTGGGCATCGAACTGTCAAGCTTTGGCCTCAAGTTTGAAAGCACTTCAACTATCCAAAAGCGTAGCATTGGCAGAGTTCATAGCAGTAATGGACGCCAACGCAAGATGAAGAAATTCCGAGATGAGCATCCTGGCAAGGAAGCAAGCAAAGAGTGGCTGATGTACTTTGATGGTGCCTTCGCCATAAGGCGCCGGTGGGCGCATCGCTTGTCGCGCCCACCGGAGAGCACCTCAAGTACATAGTCCAAATGCACTTTCCCAAGGAGCAAGCAACAAACAATACCGCAGAGTATGAAGGTTTGCTTGCCGGTCTCGTAATTCGCCAGAGACCTTGGGATCAAGAAGCTCATTGTCGTGGGTGACTCGCAGCTTGTCGTCCGCCAAGTGAACAAAGATTATCGAGTCCGCTGATGGAAGCCTACGTTGATGAAGTGAGAAAGCTAGAAGAGCACTTTGACGGCCTGCAGATGGAACATGTTCCAAGAGCTCGTAATGATATTGCCGACGGCTCACAAAGTGCGCCGACTCAAGTTACTGTGGAACCAGTGGATCTTTGTGCTCAAGCTAACTCAACCAATCAGTAACACCATCAACTCGGACAGAACAAAAAGAGGAAGTTGATTTCGGTGACTACTTCCCGCCGAGCTCCCTGCCGCCGCCACGAAGGTCCCCAAGTTCAACACCAGTGCCGAGGAGCAGTCTGTCCGACAAGCCCTGGGTTTGTTTCTGCTGAAGCGACGCCCCGACAAGTTTTGTTCGCAAGCTTGCCGGGGAACATCAAGCCCGCCGAGCCGCAGGTTCTGCCGAGAAGCGGATGTTCCCAAGCAGCAGCATATGTGCCTTTAGTCCTGTTGTCGAGCCACAAGCTCCAAAGATGGGCACAACAGATTGTCCATTTCCTTCAGACAGAGAACTTCCAAGAGCAAGAAGAAGCGGAGAGAGTAGCCCGGCAAATAAGTATGTACCAGTTTGTCGACAAAGACGCTGCATGTAAGAAGACTCAACGGTGTGAAATTGAAGTGTATTCACCGAAGATGGATGTAAGCTGCTGGCGAGATACACGGAGGCATATGTGGTCACCACATTGGCAAGAAGAGCACTTGCCGCAAAGCTTTCCGAAGGCTTCTTCGCCGACAGCCCTCCAGATGCAATCGCACAAGTAACCAAGTGTGAAGCGTGCTGGCCCATTCCAAGCAGATACACCAACCAGCTCAAGCTCTCCAGACGATCCCTTTATCCCGCTCCATTTTCGGTCTGGGCTCGACATTCTCGCCCCTTTCCCGAAGTTGTCGGGGCTTTGAGTACTTGTACGCTGTAATCGACAAGTTCACAAAGTGGCCGGAAGTGGAAGCAGGAGGAAGGTGACAAGACAACAGCAATAAGTTCTTCAGTCGATTGTTTGCCGCTTTGGGATTCCTAACAGATCATCACCGACAACGGCACACAGTTCACGAGCCGCACCTTCATGCAATACGCCCAAGATCTTGGCGCCAAGGTCTACTTTTGCTTCGTTGCTCATCCGAGAAGCAACGGTCAAGCAGAGAGGGAAATGTGAAGTGCTGCGGGCTCAAGACCAAGACTTTCGGAAAGCTACACAAGTGTGGAAGAAATCGATTGAGGAGCTGCGGTGGTTCTTTGGTCGATCAGACGACGCCAAATCGAGCCATCGCCGCACACCTTTCGCCTAGTCTATGGAGCAGAGGCAGCTTCTCCCACGGAACTCAGATACGGGTCACCTCGAGTACTCGCTATGATGAGCTTGAGCAAGAGCAGCCGCGATAAGATGACGCGCCCTCCTGAGGAGGACCGCCTTCAGCCGCTGTACGAGCCGTCATATCAGCAAGCTTTGCGCCGCTACCACAGCCGCAGTTAGTGCCGAAGCTTCAAGGAAGGCGACCTTGTTCTTCGGGCGCCAATCCGCCAAGAATTCCAACAAGTTGACGCCGAAATGGGAAGGCCCTTATCGGGTGAAACGATTCACTAGGCCGGCGCTGTCCGCTTTGAGACCAAGATGGCATTCCGTGAGCAACTCGAACATTGAACATCTTCGTAAGTTTTACTCAGAGGGCGCGGTTGTCGGAACCTGTTCCGCAACCACCTTTTGTACAAGTCTTGTCGATGTTGCATGTAATCCTTTGTACAAAGCCGGACGCAGACCTCGTGCATAAGTAAAGTTCATGTGTTATGCATAACTTGTCAACTACATGCTTTCGCCATCCTTTTGCATGTGTTATCTAACATTTTGTGCAAAAGATCCACACCCGTAAGCAATAACGAGCAGCAAGGCTCCATAACTTTATTTTCTTCTTTCTCTTCTCAAAGAAAGGAAGGTTCCTCGCACACAAGTTAACCAGGGGGAAGGAGAAGATAATCCCATGGACCAAACGTTGCTCGAGGAAGTTTCACCTTACCGGGAAGCAAACGACAGAAAAAGCTAAGTTGCCAAAGTTTGAGCAATCAGTTTTTTTAATCTTTAAGTTATCTTCCTCGAACGATAATACTTTGTATGAAAAACCTGTGCATGGAGGAACCAACTCGTAGCTGGTCGCGCCCTTACTTTGTTTCGAGTCCGCCAACAACTTAAGTGAGCTGCAACTAGTTGCGCATAAGGTTGTTTGTCGGAGGCGGCACCGCCAAAGAGGGCACGACGTTCGCACTCAACAATGCAAAGGTGCTCAGGCCAACAAGTTCCCTAAAAGCGTAGGGCACAAACATACAAAGGAAGGAATCAAGTAAAGGAAATAACATTGCAATCATTGCCTAAGATAAAGTTATATTACAAAATAGCTTGTCGCAGATCTAATAAATTGTTCTCCTAAACATGATCAGCAGCGACAAGGGAAAGATAAAATTGGCGGCCTAGTCTATGCGGTCGCCATCAACCCGCTTGATCTTGCCCACCTTGTCCACAATGGGTGCGATAAGGGCTTTGAGCGCCCACATCGCATCCGGGCGGCAAGGATCCGAGGACGCTGCTGAGGTTGAGGCTCGGATTGCGGAAGGCCACCTTCAAGAACACTCTTCGAGAGCTCCTGCAGATCTGGCGCGATTCTCGCCAGCTGCTTCGGGATCTCTTCCCGAGTCAGCTGGAGAGCCGCCACCACGCCTTGAGGAACAAGTCGAGCTTGGCGCTGGGTTGAGGCGCCGCCGGAGGAGTACCCGAGATCCACCATCCCCAGCTCCGCTGGCCTTGTCGATGGCGGCGGCGAGATTCACAAGACCTTCACCCAAGGTTCCACGCTCTCCCGAAGGTGCTGGCGGGCCAGACTCGCCAAAGAGCTTTCTGGCCTTGATCTTCTTCAACAGCCCACCTCCCGCCTCCTTGGCGCCATTCAACGCTCCGTGATCGTGGTGGTCAGCTTCAGCTCAAGATCTGCCTTTGAGTCCTTGGCGGCCGAGCTCCTTGCTCCTCTCAACGAGACGGCCCTCCAGCTCGCCAAGAGTATAGGCGCCCTTCTCAAGGCCAGGCTTGAGTGCAGCAAGCTCTCGCCGCCTTCTTCAGACCGGCCTCCAGCCTGCATCACTTTTGTCTCCAACTCTTCTTGGCGGCTCGCAGCTGCGGCAAGATCTTTTGCTTCCTTGAGAGCTCCGCCAATTGATTGCTCAAGGCTGCAAGCTCTTCCTCATAGCTGTCAAGATTGATCTTCCGCTGCTCCAACTCGCCTTTCTGGCGCAGATAGCTTCTCGCAGCAAGCCGCTGTTGCTCCTCGACCTCAGCCTTCTCAAGGATGAAGGTTGCGCTTTCAAATGAGTCGCCTCCCGCTTCTCGCCACGCCCGAGAGCTTTGGTTGGCGCCCGAGCTCTTCTCTCATGCGTTCTCCATGTCTACCTCGCGACAAGTGCTTCCTCGACTCCAACTTGGCTTGTCGGGCGCGGTAGAGCGACAACAGCTTCTTTCAAGAGTTGCTTCCTCAGACTCGCTGGCCGCTGCTGCTTGGCGCACAACCAGCGACAGCCCTGAGGAGGCGAGCAGCTCTTCGTCAAAGGTCTCCCTTCGACCGCGCCGAGCTCGACGTCTGTGGAGCTTGATGAAGACGCCGCCGCCTTCGATAGGCGCTGGCCGGGCTCTTCGAGCTCGACGCTGCACCGGTGGCGGAGGGATCGGCGGTCGGGCGAAGCGCCTGGCGCCCTCGCGGCCTCGTGGTCGCCAAGACGATCGCTGCACCTCGCCAGCCTTTTGCGGCGGCAGCCTTTGGCGGCTCTCGCCGGTGGACCCATCGGGCGCCAGCCTCTTCCTCCATGGTGGCGACGCTGCTGTTAAGCGCTGCCCTTCGCCGGGCGACCTCGGCCCATCGGCTCATGCGTATGGATCTCGACGATCGTAAAAGAAAGAACAGTCAAGCAAATGTTTGAAAAGAAAATGTAAGAAAAAGAACCCAAGGGAAATTTTCGTCAAAGGGATTACCGCGATGGGATCTGCAGCTATGGTCTCGGCAACCGGAGGATCACCGGTGCTGTCCTCACGGAGAAGTCTCCCTTGCCGGAGAACGCCCTTGCCGGGAATTCTCCTTGGCAGCGAAGTTGAAGCAGATGGAATTTCGAGCGGCTTCCGCACTCCCGATAAGGCTGCTCGCCCTACACAAACCAACAAATGATATCAAAAGAAGAAGCATCCATGCACGCCTAATAGTAAGAAGTAAACCATATACTTACGCTGGGCCAGCGGGGCTGCTTTGAGGAAGGGTTGCCGGGTCCGCAAGGGGTCTCAGACGCCCTGTTGCCACGGGGATCGCCTCGATGACGCACCACCGAGTCTTGGCTCTTCGACGCCTCCGAGCCGCCATTCCTAAAAAGGAAAGAGTTCAGTAATGAAGCAAATCAGATACAAGACGAAGCAACAAAATTGAAGAAATACAAGCACATCATAGAAGCTTACTCTTCTTCTTCTTCCTCGCCGGAGCTGAGCGCGAGAGATCAATCCCAGCTCGCCTCGTGCGAAGAGGCGGAGGAGTAGGTTCTCTTGACCGCTTACGGGGTGGCTATGTGGCTCGAGAGGATCCCGCCTCGCTTGTTGCAGCAGCAGTGGGTGCTCCTGCTGCAACATTGCTTGTCGCGGTAGAGCAGGCTGCGCGGGCGCTGGCGGTTGTTGGGTCTGCCCGCCGCCTGCCTCGCCCCCGGTCTTGCGGAGACGCCTTGGTGGAGCCGGGCCCGGCGGCGGCAGTTGCTAGATGGTGGGAGGAAGCGCCGGGGGTTCGCTTGACTCGCCTCGGTTCAGCAAGCTCTCGCCGCAAACTCCCTTCGCCTGCAAGGCTTGCCGCTCGCATCCGCTCTTCCACGGTGAACTCGAACACGCCAGCGAAAAGAGCTGTTGCCGCCTCCAACTCTGGTGGCAATGCGCTGCATCTCGCCGCTGGTGTCGCGGTGAGCCTTCTTCGCTGCCGGGCGGATCGGCATTTCTTCCAAACTGTCAAGAACTGCCGCACGACGCCGTCCCGTAGGCTCTTGCCAGTTGGAACGATCCTACGCGAATCGCACAACGGCATCATGGCGCGGATGCGGTCGAGCCAAGAATTGTTGCATTAATGGGACGACTTCGGCAACCTAAACCACGGGGTGATCGGGTCATGCTTGAACAACTCCAGAGCATTGCGCCCAACTCCAAGACGGTGAAATTCCAGTTGAGGCCCGGCGCAGCCTCATGATGTCCGCCGATTTTGAACTCCCAAGCAGGTCTCCTCCTCTCCTCGCAAGGGATGGCGCGGCGGCGAAGGAAATCTGCTGACGGCGCTTACAGGAGTCCGCAAGTTCGAGGCGCAAGATCCGGTCACGCAATCTTCAACCTAGCATCTTCGGTGTTAAGTTGCTCCAATCGCTGCTGCACTATTGGAGTTTGGCGCCGCGTTGAAGGGCTGCGGGTTCTCCTCAACGATCCAACACCAATCGCTCTCCACTCCTCCCACTTCATGAGCTCTCCTTCCAGATAGGCTTTTCTTGCCTATCCTCGAGATCCAAGCAATCCTCCGCAAGTGGGCTCTCCTCTCGCTGGGCATGAAGAAGTGGCGAAGAGGGCTACGCTTGGTGGATTTCACAAAGTTTTCGCGAAGGTGTGCGTAAAACTGCCATGGTCGGACAGCATTGGGGGTGAAATCAAGGAGGCGGCTCAGAGGTGTTCGCGATATCGCAGAAGAATTAGAGAAGGCGGGCAGAGCCCGCAATAGAAGAAAAGCGCCAAGAATGGGTACCCAGTTGGGGCTAGTTCAAGCAATGGCGGGAGTACCTTCGCAGGCGCGGATGCGCCTTGTCTCCGCCGACCGTAAGAGGTAGTAGCCTCCTCAGCCTTTAGCGCCGAGCTGGGGAAGACGGCCCGCCTTTTCGCAGCCAGCGCCATGGCCGCCGACTTCACGCCTTCCCTTGTCGGCTTTCGAGCCATGGCGGAGGTGGTGGAGGAGACGGACGGCGTTGATGGCGCTGGTGGCGATGAAGCGGAGCGCTGCTCTTCGTGACTAGAGAAGAAGGGGGAGCGCGGTGGTTTTCTAGATGAGACAAGAATGGCAAGGTGGGCAACCTGCCCTGCTTCCCTGTTTATAAGGAGGGAGAGGGGCGGACGCCCGCTTTTCCAATAAAGAACCCCCACGATCTCCCCACGACGCCACGCTCGACGCTGGCTGTCTCGTGGGAGACGGGTGGGTCCAGAGCAAGTTACGGCAGTTCTAGGGCCGCAAGGCGTCTGCAGACTCGCTTTTTGGGCCCGCCCAACAGCGCCGCACTGCAGGTGGCCCAGTTCGGGGCTCTGCCGGTGTACTAGAGTAGGGGTACCCTAGTATCCCAACTCGCACGGGCAGTTGCAGTTAGCACTCGCTGCAAGGCTTGGGCCTAGTGACCGCTAAGGTCCTCCATGGTTCCTTTGGAGCCATTCAAGAACAAAGTATTTGGTTAAGGAGACAAGGCCCCTGCAAGAGGAGCTTGCCGAAGGCCACTCAAGGCACGCAGAAGACAAGACCCCGCAAGAGGAGCTTGCCGGAAGGCTCGTGAGCGACAAGCTTCGGGCGCCGAGCAGGATTCAGCCGCTGCAAGGCGCTTGCGCGGCAGCAACCACTCTTCATCTCTCGCTTCCACTCATCCACCAACGTGTCGCCATGGGACCATTCTAGGCGCCACGGTCAAGAGGTCAGTGCGGCCAGCGGAGAGCAGCAGAAGCGGGCGCTGCAAGATTGCCATCGTGGCAAGCGGTGGCGCCCCGACGGTCCCTCAGCAGATCAAGTTTAGGGCGACATGGACGGGCATTTAATGCTTTTGTCCCTTGCCGCCGAGTTAGGTAGAATACACTATACAAAGTAGCTGTACCAACTGCAACTCCTTTTTCCCTTTTTGCCCTTTGTTTACGCTGCCACTGCTGGTGACCCTTGAGCATATAAAAGGAGGCCCATGCGCAACGAAGGGGGTTTGACTCATTTGAAACCGTAGACACTCATGCTAGGTCTTGTAGCTCCCATAGCTCTCTAGCAAGAACACAATACAATCGCATAAGCAGCAGAGGGAGTATTATCTCTCGTGAGAGCTCCGCTGGGTAAACGTTTCGGTGCATCGCCGATCCGCTTCTTCAGGCGATTCTTCGCCCCCACCGAACCGAAGGGGCTCGGGTCCGCCGTCCCATAGGTGTCCGTGGGTTACGATCAGCTTCCCCGACAGCATGTCATGTACTACTAATCGTGTCAATAGTCAAAGGCGGTCTTAAAAATCTCATTACGCCCTATATAGATGGAAGGAGGGAGTATGAATCCATGTTATGTCCGATTAAATTTTTTCGCTTGTCAGATAATGCATGTAACCTACTCATACCAACATTTTAGTGCATTCCAAATGTCTATACTACCGCTGCAATTCAACTAAATTTGAATTCGCTTTCTATTTCAATAAGAATCTACAATCATGATTGTTGCCAACTTCAACCATCATAGTTTCTTGCTATCCGCCAGATATGAATCGGACGGCCTATAATGCAGGATGGCAGGCACACCATCATCAACAACTCCGCTTTTATAAGAGTAGAGATAAAATATATTAAATGTAGTATAACATGTTCATAACCACACCATGTGTATCACCGTTATATATATTCACACATGCGCCGGTTTGAAACACTATGATAAATTCTTCAAATATCCCAATTCGCTTTTATAATGAAGTATATATGATCTCTATTCGCCTTTTACACCCACACAACCCTCTTATCTTTGTAGCTAGCGCTAACTTTCTCTTGTGCATGCACATGCCCGCATCCCTCTCACCTCCCTCAAAGATTCTCTAGCTCCATCGCAAATTCATCTTTTCACTTTAGGTCGCTCACCCATGGTGTGTGTAGGCCCCCAGCTCCTTCTTTACGGCACACATCGATCGATATGCCTCTCTAGCCAGGTGTGCCTAGCACAAACACAAGCTTCCCTCTTCTCTTGTCACCGCCCATGCCTCGCCTCCCACCACTCTTTTCATCATTCTCGATCGACACTCCTCCCCCTTGATATAGTATGCCTCTCGCATCACCTCCTACATGCATCCTCTCTCTCTCTCTCTATCCTTCTCCTCGGCCTCATTTGCTTCTAACACACACATGCATGTATACCGATCGATCTCCCAATATATATCTAGATCGACTTTAACTACCCCCATCGATCGACGCATTCTCACAAGTTATGTCTCCTTCTCTAACAAAGGGCGATTGATCTTCCTATGTAGTTATGTCTGCTACCACAACCACATCGTCCCCCTCATCATTCGTGCATGCCTCCCGACCTGCCTCTCACACGCACGCAGCATGCACAACAAGCAGCCATCTCTCTCTTATTGATATTGCTATGTGTCTCCGCTTGTCTAGCAAGCCTATCCCACCATTTGTTAGAAGCAACTCCACTACCACCCCTCCAACACTCTAGCCTGTCTCTCCCAACCTTATTCCTCTCCCGCACATATGCATGGATGCCGATCGATCTCCCTTAATACATGAGATGATCGATCTCCTTAATATATGAGGTAGGCCTCTCCTCCTCGACACATATACCAGCCATTGTACCTCTATAGTTAATTGGGCCTCCTCTTCCCCACCACACACCGATAGTCGAGCGGCCAGTAGGTAGGTATCCATGCCACGAGATAAACCGCACATGTCCCATCTCACGCTCCAAAGAGGCCAGCCACTCTATATCTTTGACATGGGCACACACAAATTGATGGCACTTTTATCGATCACAAGACACACACACACACATCATCCTCTCTTCGATTCTATGGACACCTCAAGTCGATGATACGTCCACTCTCTTCTCATGGATCGCCTCTATATATATGTTATATCCAGACTCTATTTCACACACATTGCATATGTTACATTTTTGATTGACCCCCCCAAAACTCTCAAGAACCCACACACTATATCTCTCTAGGTTTGTATTTCTCTCACACAACCCCACGTAGGTGGTGTACATATACAAGAAGAGAATAGGTGCACTGCATGTACTCACGCCTGTGGCTCAGCCACACCTGCTGGTACATGGTGGAGCCTATTTTTTATTTAAATGGCAGCCCACGTGCTAATTTGAACGCATGTAGCGATTGTTTACCTAGGAGGTCGTACCACGCGCACTAAACAAATTGACTTGACGCTGTCTGCTATTTTTAAATAAAGTTATAGTGCTCAATGGCACGCATACATAATATAAAATCATTTATGGAGAAAAGGTAGTCCGCCACTATATACAATGGAGCCTGCCTATCCGGTTTCTCGCTTCTTCGAGTATCTCACACAAGGCTGCGGTGGCTCTCTCTCTCTCACCCTTGGTCACCGATCCGCCAGATCCCGTCCGCCGGGGAAAGGGAGGCGTGTCTCTCTCTCTCTCTCTCACCGCTCACACCGATCCGCCGCATCCCGTCCGCCGGGGAAAGGGAGGAAGTGCATCAAGCCCGCTCGACGGCGCCGAGGAGCACGTCCCGATCTGCGGTACACGCTGTTCTCTCTGACCAAGCTCCGGCATGGCGGGTCCTACGCCACCAGCTCGCAGATTCCGCCCGCCGCTGCTCACCTAGTTACATCCCGACGACCTCCTGTATCCTCCGCCTTGCTCCATCGCCTGCCTTCCCACATCGCTGCATGTGGATCTTCCATAGTTCTTTGCCCAAAACGTAGCTTGTCCGATGTACTTTCCATATTGCATTCTCGTCCTCACACCGTTTTAGACAAACACAACCGTGTTGTTATCTTCCCTTGGGACAAGGAATATGCTTCTTTTTTGTCGTCGCATGTGTCATCAACTGTTATTGGCCAGTAATTATTTCCTTTCTACCTCTTTTTTGCAATCAGGGCTATCCATTTCACCTCATTGCTATTGCGACCTTTTGGTGAACTGCACAAATCACTTTTTTTTCTTAAGAGTGTTTTGTGCAGTTGTACTAAAATGTCACACGGGCAACGTCTCTACATTTCAGTGCGACTGCACAAAGGGAGATTGATTTTGCTCTTTCCTCCTCATCCAACTCCGAGCCTAATCTTCTCCAACTAGTTAGTCTTAAGAGAGACTGCAAAGGTGACCAGCTTCTATTTGTGTGTTTATTGTTTCATCAGCAGTCCTCTATTATTGTAATCACACTTAATATCTTTGGAACAGGGACGCTCAGCTCTATTTTAGTGGAACTGCACAAAATGATCAGAATGTTGCATGCTCCAGGCAGCTACTTTTTTTCCCAACATGCCTTGTTGATTTAGACAGAGCTGGGGGTACATTGCTTCCAATGAAAGCATGGATCAATTTTAATTTAACACCTTCTCATAACTCGCTTTCGGGCCAGATGTAATTATTAGCTCTGATCTGCTAATAATTGACATGCATTAGCAAGGAAGTTAGTTTTTTATTGTTTCCGTAAGAGCATCGATGGCAAGACACGCAAAACAAAAGCTGAAAGCTCACACCATTGTACAATTTCATGTCGCTGGAAAATTATTTGTATAGTACATAAATTATGTAAACAAATGATGGAAGCTTGATAGCATTGCCAGAAGCCTCTTCATCATCCGGGTCCATGTGCCATGCACAAAATTATACTCCTTCCTTCCTAAATATTTATCTTTTACAAATTTCAAACGGGCATATTTTAGAGTGTAGATTCACCATTTTGCTTCCTATGTGTACTCCTCCGCTCCTAAATATTCTATTCATCTTTCTAGAGATTTCAACAAGTGACTACATGCAGAGAAAATGAGTGAATCTACACTCTAAAATATGTCTATATACATCCAGATGTGCTACCATTTGAAATCTCTAAAAGACAAATATTTGAGTAGTCACTGCTGAAATTCTAGAAAGACAAATACTCCGAGTATATTTAAGAACCGAGGGGTAGTGCACAACCGCATGGGAGACTCAGCCCGTCGTTATGTACCGCATTAATAGTGAGTAATGAGCAGTCAAATCATAAGACCCACCTTTCCTAATCGTAAGTTGCTCAAGAAGCAACCATCAATACGCCTTCTTGAATCCGCCATACTACTCCATCCACACTGCTTATACAAGCGGCTTCGTAAAAAGAAAAAAAATATGGGACCAAGGAGACTAGCGATCGCCTGAAAAATAGCATTGGTAGTTATAGCACGACGCCTATTACTAGAGGGAATAATGCGACACACATGCATACAAAGCTTCCACCCCGGTACACACATGCATGCACTTACTCCATTCCGTAGTACAAGACATGGAGAGAAAATTGTGGACTTGATTATGTTACCATGCCCTAATTAATTGAACATTAAACCAAACGCGCCTATAGTCTCTTCTGGTGGTGGAAATGCATTGAGAGAAATGCATCATAATGAAGCGCTACTCAGAACTGTGATGGAGGGAGGAGTAGTATGAAGGTGCAAAACCAAGTACGCAGATGTCCAATCGGTCAACGCACCTCCTCTTGGCATATCACCGACATGTGGGACAGGAGTGAGCAAACCGATCTCAATTGACGGCAAAGAGCCAACCCGCTGCCTTGAGAGAGACGAGAGCGAGAACACACGACGGGCTCGCACGGAGGCTAAGATAAACACGCTTAATATGCTAACCCTATCCAAAAGGAACTCAAGGTCCCACCAAGGATAGACCCGATATTGAAACGCTTTTGCAAGGTGGATATCATTACATCAACATTACATAATAGATGGGGATACAAACATAAGGCACAAATGCCACAAGAATACATCAACATCATACACAAGATCAACATCCGACTACGATGAAACATAAAATGTAAGCTCAAACGACATCCACCTCGCTAGCCCAAAGGCCGACCGAACCTAACCCCCGATCAAGAAGAAGAAGAAGAACTCCAACACAAGTAAACATCGCCTCACGCCATGATCATCGCAAACCTGTACCTGCAATCGGTGGTGTAGTAATCTGTGAGCCACGAGGACTCAGAATCCCATTACCATGGGTATCAAGACTAGCAAAGCTTAATGGGAAAGGAGGGATAAAGTGGTGAGGTTGCAGCAGCGGCTAAGCATATATAGTGGCTAACATACGCAAATGAGAGCGAGGAGAGAAACAAAGGAACGGTCGCCAACTAGTAATGATCAAGAAGTGATCCTGAACTCCTACTTACGTCAGACATAACCCAGAAACTGTGTTCTCCTCTCGATCAACCCCGAAAAAGAGACACTCACGTTACGCATTACACGGTTGGTGTATTTTAATTAAGATCAACTTCGGGTTTTCTACAACCGGATATCAACAAATTCCCATCTGCCACATAAACCGCTGGCACGGCTTTCGAAAGTTCAAACCCTGCAGGGTGTCCCAACTTAGCCCATGATAAGCTCGCGATCAACGAAGGATATTCTTCTCCCGGAAGACCCGATCAGCCTCGAATCCTGCCACAAGACATTTCACAGCAATAAAACAAGACCAAGAAGACCGCCTGATGCGCCGACAATCCCGATAGGAGCTGCACATATCTCGCTCAGGCAACACCGGATGAGACATCCTACGAGTAAAATCAAACCTCGAAGTTGCCACCGTGGGGCCCCGCAGTTTACTGTTCGGCCAGCACTTAGAGAAGCACCGTCCGGGGGCTAATAAAGATGACCTCGAGAGAGCGACTCCCAAGGGAAAAAGTAGGTGGTGGTGAGGCAAATGGTAAAACCAATGTTGGGCCTTGCTGAAAAGTCTTATTCAAAGCGAACTGTCAAGGGGGTCCTATAAATCACCCGCCGTTAGGGACGCAAAATCTGGGAACATAATACCGATATGACGGAAACTAGGGCGGCAAGAGTGGAACAAAACACACTGCATAAGGCCGAGCCTTCCACCCTTTACCAAGTATATAGATGCATTAATTAAATAAGATATATTGTGATATCCCAACAAGTAAACATGTTCCAACAAGGAACAACATCTCCATGTTCCAACAAGGAACAAACTTCATCTTCACCGCAACTAGCAACGCTTATAAGAGGGCTGAGCAAAGCGGTAACATAGCCAAACAATGGTTTGCTAGGAAGGGTGCAAAAGGTTAGAGGCTGACATGGCAATTAGGTAGGCTTGAGCAGCAAGTGGTAGGTAAAGCAGCATAGCGATAGAACGAAGCAACTAGCATAGCAATGATAGTAGTGAGATCCAGGGTAGCGGTCATCTTGCCTGAAATCCCGCAAGGAAGAAGAACGAGTCCATGAAGAAGACGAACGGATGAAGCTTAACCAAGCGAGACGAACTAATCCTCACGATCGCAACGAAACAGAACTAACAAGAAGAAGCACACAACATAGTGAACACCCCACACATGAACAAGACATGATGCACAACCAAGCATGATGCACGACAACGCTACATGAAGCTACTCATGGCAAGAGATGAGGCAAACAAGAACAACACATCAAGGCAAGTTTAAATGAGGTCGGGAACAACATATAACAATTCCGGTAAGTCCTCATATGCAAATTTCGAAATTGGTCCAGATCTGAATAAACCTTATGTTCAAGTTGTTAAACAGCAAGTTAATATGCACCACGATGATCTACACGAAATTCTAGTCAAGTTACATATAAAGTTCATTTAATTCGGAGCTACGGTCTAGAAGATATGAGCAAAACAAGTTAAACATGGCATTGGTGCAAAATGCATATAAACATCAAGAAAACACCTCAAAACAAGGATGCAACATGATAATATGAAACTACATGCAAAATCAAGCAAGTTTCATAGAGAGCACAATCAAAACGGAGCAACGGTTCAACACATACACCCAATACTAGATATGACAACAATCTGTCCAAAACAGCAACTAGGCATATTGCAAGCATCAAAACAACATGCTACAGCACCACAATATGAAAACAAAAGGCATGGGCATGATCTACAGGTAAAGCATTACAAAACATGAACACTGAGCTATCTCCAGAAACAACTAGAACATGCTCAAAATGACATGGCAAGATTGCAACTAATAACAGTTTCAGACTTAGCAGAAATAACATCAGGTTGCAATGTTTAGAGCCATGAAACAACATGTTACAGGGACTTATCATGGCAAACAAAGGCATGGCATGAATCTACTAAATGCATAGAACAAAAGTCCTTCAGTGACCATAAGCCAAAAAGGATCAGAAAATATAGTAACACCCATGTCAATATCGAAAGTTTCGTTAACAGATTCAGCAACATGGCATGTCAAAAACTGATAACAAGTAGGCATGTTTACAAGCTCAATGCACTCACTACAGAGCCTTATATGAAAAACTAAGCATACATACATCAAGAAGACATGGCCTAGAAGACATACATGGCAAGAACAATAACATAGCATACATGGATCAACCACAACAACCTTGGCAAAATTGAATAACATGTAAACAATCTGCCAGGAAACATTTGATAGCAAAAGTAGAGCTCGATTGACTCAAGCTATGGCACTCCAAAATTGCAAACAATGGCATGGATGGATAGAGCAAGACATGTTTAACAAAACATCCTTACTTAAGTATCTCAAAATATGCATGGAACTCTCTGTAGCATCAAGTTAACATGGCATCAGAATATCAGCAAAACAGGGCTGAAAACAACAACATCAGGACACCTAGTTTGCATGCATGTGCTAGTCACCACATAGATCAAAAAAATACATGGCATACACCCCTGGAAATATGGCATGGCATATTACAAAACACATGTAGGACTCAAGTCCATAGGATGCACACATCAATCATGGCAAAAATGACAAAAGTGCAAGTTCTGTTAAGAAACAGAAACTAACATCACATAGCCCTCTTCCAACAGCATTTCGGGCATCAAGATGAGCTCAAATGAAAATGATGCAATGAGATGAAATGATCTACTCTTCGAGAAGAACATTTTTACATATTACACGCGCAAAACGGAGCTACGGATGCAGAGATATGATGCAACGAAAATGCAACAAAATTACTGCAGCTTTCGGGACTTGGATGAAAATTGGAGGGGGGAAAGTCAACCGAATGGCACGGACTTCGATGCAGGACGGACCTCGCCGGAGATGTGGCCGGAGAGGAGGGAGATGGCGGAGATGGGCGGATCCGGCCGGATCTCGCCGATTCGCCGATCCGGGGCGCGCGCGTCCCCGGAGGCGGGCGATTACGGCGACGGCGAGGCGACCGGAGGGCGCGGGCGGGCGCCGAAGCTCGCGGGCGAGGGGCGGCGGCTCGGGCGGCGGAGGGAGAGGCGGAGCGGGCGAGCTGGTCGGGCGGCGAGGCGGGCGGCGTTCGCCGGGCGAGGGAGGAGGGGGCTGGGCGGCGACCGGCGCAGACGGGTTTCGGGCGGTGGTCGGGCGGCGCCGCCGGGCGAGGGCGGCGGGCGCGGCTGGCCTGGGCGGCGCGGGCCGGACGGGCGGCGGCGGGCGGCGGCGCTGGCTGGCTCAAGCGGGCTCGGTGATGGGCTCAAGGGCCGGGCGGGAGGAGGCGCGCGGCGGTTGCCACGTGGCAGCGGCTGAGTGGGCGTATGCGCGAAGGCTGACGTGGCAGCCTGTGATTGGCCGGGCGACGTGGAGGCGGCGAGGACGCGGTCGGCGCACGGTGGGAGGTTGGCTAGGGTTAGATCATGAATCTTGGAGGGAAGGGCATATATAGGTAGAGGGAGCTAGAGAGTCCAAATGAGGTGCGGTTTTCGCCACGCGATCGTGATCGAACGACCGAGAGCATGGAGGGAGCTTAGGTGGGTTTTGGGCCACTTAGAAAGGGAGTTGGGCTGCAACAAAGAGGCTTTCACGTTACCTTGCTAACTGTTGAGTACCAAACGACCTCCAAATGATCCGAACTTGACAGCGGTTCACCGGTGCTATACCAAGGCCGCTTGACAAACCTCGGTCCATTCCGAGACCGCTTAACACCCGCACATGAAAAGAGGTAAAGGGCCGCGGAGACATAGGAGTGCCGGATTGCAAAACGGACAACGGGAAAATGCTCGGATTCATGAGATTAACACGTATGCAATGCAATGCACATGATGACATGATATGAAATGCAAATGATGACATGGAAAAGAGAGACCGCAATCACATGACATGGCAACAACGACGTAATAACTGGAAGACACCGGCGATCGAATCCGGGCGCTATAACAAGATATATTCGAGCATGGTGGTTGATCGATATCATTCATTACATGTTGGGCTGCCGCTTCGCCTTTCTCCGAATAAACATGTACTTTATCGTAGATAAAAAATAAGAGTACGTACACTCCACCATGCAGCTTCTAGTAGTAGTACTACTCAGACCATCGCGCTTTGCTCTTCGCTTCTTCGTGAATTCGAACAATGATGGTACTCGCATGTTGGGTACTATAGTGTATGCCTCTCGATAACTGACATCGAATGGACTAATGCATGTCCACCGAGGGTAGGTTGCATTAGTCAAAGGAGTAAGCGAAGCTTCACCTTGTCCCGCAAGCTTCTCCTCTTCGCGAGTTGACGGGACACACCAAAAGTAGAGCTGGTCCATACTCCCTCCTTTCCGGTTAATATGGCTTAATCTTTTTATGGTAAATGAGAGAGCTTTATTCATATATAAGCATTCTTAGGACGATCAGCCAAGACACTAGTCACTAGGAAGCGAGGTACCCGCAAAAAAAAGAAGTAGGAAGCGAGGTGTTTCATCAAGCCAGCTTCTCGCCACATTCAAAGTGCAGCAAGCACGGTTTGCACGTAATATGCGCCGCAAGGTTTGCTGACCTGTTTACATGCTGAATAACAAAAAATAGGAAATATTATCGAGTGCTACTATTTGTAACAGGATATGAGCCAGAATTAAGAGAGAATTGTGGCGAGTGTTCCATGCAATCAACTTCCATTATCACATGCGAGAACCTCAAGAGAACCAAATGTGTTGAAGATTGCTTTATCACATTTTAAAATTATAATAAGAGTGCAGACGCCTCCATCCGGTTCCTAGTACTAGTATAGTACGATTTTTATAGACTATAGTAGTAGTACTAGTAAACTTTTGCTTGGCTGTTCGCCTATTTGGGAAGTCGAACAATAATAGCACTAGTAGTATAGTGTATGCTTCCGCAACTGACACCGAATTAATCGTTGCACGCCCACCACCGAGCGAGGGAGAGCTTGCATTATTCAAAAGTTTCTCCTTGTCCTCGGCGAGCCACCGCTGCAAGCTTCTCTCGCCCCGCAACCTTCTCTTTGTTCGCAAGTTGACGGACACAGCAAAGTAATGCTAATCCATACCGCCTCCTCTCCTGCTAATATGGCTTAATTTCAAACGAGATAAATACACCGTCTGTCACTATATATTTGTAAAAATACAGCCATGGACTACACAATACGCCATTGTGCTCAATATATATATTTTCCGTGTTTATACGGTCACTAGCTCACCCCGACTAAGTATGTGTGTGCATGCACGCAGGTTGAGCACTTGAGCGTGACTGCAGTGTGTTCCGTCAGGTGCTCGGACATGCATGCATTAGTGCGTCAGACGCTGCTTTTATGCCCATGTGTACATGTGGATGCTGCATACACGTAGGGGGAGTACGTGTAGGGGCACTAAGGAGCAGTCATATCACACAGTAAGTTAGTCGGAAGAAGCAACCATCATTTCACTCTTGAATGACACATACGCAATATAAAATGGTTGATATTGAGAGAAAATAAAACCACTATTTATACACTAGCAGGAGCCTAAGCTACAAGCCTGCTTCCTTAGGTTGCTCTCTTCACAAGCATAGAACGACGGGCCTAATCCTCAAGAATCGGGAAGGGAACAATGTTCTGCAGAGACGCAATGACATCGGCGAGGGAGAAAACCATAGTCGGCAAGGCCCCAATCGGGGTCACCGCGGTATGGGCCAATGCCGGCCCCAACCGCCTCTTCTAGCTACAGCCCGATGTCCTGTGTAGTCCATCTTCCTTTGGAGCCGGTTTGCTCTAATCGTCGTAGCTCCATCTCCATGTTGATCTTTTCTACTTCTACGGCTTCTACTTGTGATGAGTTTATGTCTCATGAACTAGTGCCAAGATTATTATTCTAATCACACTTCTTCAATATCTCTCGCCAATGTGGATGCTCGGGTCGATTTTAGTGGAACTGCACAAAAGCATCGTATGATCCGAGGGTGCCAGCCATCTTTCCTTCGACAAGTTCTACCTGGCCAGGAAATTAAATCATGTTAAAGGTTTAGGGTTTAAGTCGTAGTGACCCCATCAGTAGTTTTTATTTCGTACACGCTCTCACAACTTTTTTCTTTAGTTGTGAAGTAAATATTGGCTATGATCTGTGAATCATTGAGATGCATCAGCATGCGTGTTAGTTTTCCTTTGTATTTGATGGAATGTTGTAACGGGGCAACCTTGGAATAGGAATGAAAATGATGTCGAAAGTTACCGTTTTTTCAGAGAAAATGGAAATGGAGAGAAACCAACGCTTCGCTTCGCTGATCGCGCCATCGAGAAAAAAACAACGCTTAAATCACGCCCGTCGTGTTCGTGTCTCACCCTCCTCCACGGCTCAACCCCACACGGTCGCCGCATGCCACTCACCGCAAACCGAGTATACATAACTTTCCCGCCTGCTTGTCGATGGATCGCGGCATGGAGTACTAGCACTACCGAAGAGATTGACGAGTTGGGGAGGACAGCTAGCTGTAGCACGGACTCCCAAGAACTTTTTACATGCATGTTGTAGCCGGCTATTGCACTTTTGAACGCTGGAGCAGCCGCAAGGCACCCGAAGCGGGCGCTGGCGATGCTCTTGTCGGATTTCGGTTCCGCACCCTTGAGGTTCAACACCTGGGTGTGCGCGAATCTCGCCTCTACCTACTTGTACCCCATCGCTAAGATCTAAGCTACGTAAAGGAACAGCACAAGAGACACAGGTTTATACTAGTTCGGCAACCATTGTGGTGTAATACCCTACTCTAGTTTGTGGTGTGGTGGATTGCCTCTTGGGCCGATGGTGATGAACAACACAAGGAAGGACAGCCTCATGAGGGTTTGTTCTGGCTGGTGCGATGAACTGCTAGGGGAGTTCAGCCGCTTCTCCGCTCTCTCATTTGTTCTCTTGCTACCTTTCTTGATCTCTACCCAAAGGGTGGCTAGTCCTATTTATAGGCAGAGGCCCCGGCCTCTTCCCAAATATTGAGCGGAAGGGCGCCAACAATTGGCCATTTTGAAGGGGAACATCCGTACACTTATCATGACTAAAGTCAGTCCTCGCCTCACAAAGGCTCGTGATGACACCGCTTGGGCTCCACAATGACTTCCTTCCTGCCGCTGGACTGGTCTTGGTCTTGTTGCACCAAAATGGACGCTGCTTGATGCTCTCAGTGCTTTTGCTCCCTTTGCACCAAAGAGGAAAGGAGGACATCGCTGGCTGGCGCCTCGCCCGGCGCCTCTTGGTCGCCATGGCTTGCGCCATGGGCACCTCGTGAGGTACCCCGCCTTGATCTCTCCGCCTCCTCGCGAGCCAGCCTGATGAGGCCATGCCTGAGGAAGCTCCATGCCGTCCGCCCCGCGAGGCTTGGCCCCTCGCGAGGGTCTTGAGCTTGTGTTGATGAAGATGAGCCGTGATGGGTCCCCCTTTGAGCCACGCCAGCAGGCCCTGTGCAGGCAAGTCTGGGACCCCTGCTCCTGCAACGCCGACAAGAGCCCCCGGCCCAAGGCACGCCCGACTTGGCCGAGCAGAGAGGCGTAAGGGCAAGTGCGAGCGCTATGGCTCCTAACAGCTCGCGGTTTTGGGCGCCAAGGTGGCGTTGATGGACGTATGCTTCCACTTCCCCACGACGCCTTGGGATCGCATCGAATTGACAAGTCCCTCGCATGCAGAGCGGTCATGATTACTCGCGATCGTGGAGGTCGGGCGGTTGGCCTCCTCCTCGCTTTAAGTATGGAACGGCGAGCCCTTCCGTCCGCTTCCGCCGCTTCTTCTTCTTCCCGCCTTGCTACGCCTTGCTACAATGGCTCCGATCCGCCGGTTCTCCGCAGCAGAGAAGGGAAAGGCCTCGAGAGGGTCCCGACCCGCCCCGCCAAGAAACGACTCAACCCTCCGCCATCGACGAGGGTGCCTACCAGGTGGTGCCGAGGCCTTGGTGCGAGCGGCCACCACCGGGGTTCCTGCTTCCCTTGTACGCCCAGATCGAGGGCTCTTAAGGGGTTGATGCCGAACACCACGGGCGACGCCATTGCTGCCGCCGGGCTGGTCATGAAGGTGCACGCTGCTCCTCCTAGAGTCCACGCCGAGGGTTCTCCCGGAGTTCAGACCATGCCGCCATGCCTCCTCGCCTTTGATTCACCTTCTCCCTTCTTCGCTTCCATGATTCCACGGGAGGACCTCGAGCTCGCTGCAAAGACGCTGCTGCGCGCGCCGCAACCGGGCAGAGGTTGAGGTCGCTGATCCGGCGAGGTCTTCATGACTGAGATGGGGCGAGATCGCCTGGTTCTGGCAGGATAAGGGGCGATCTCGCGATCCACCCGAGTACGACGGTGCTTCGTCATGCTCTTCAAGGTCTTCGATGCGAAGGGCGCCTGGCTGGAGTTCTGCCCCGGGAGAGGTGATCGAGGCCCTGCCATGGCGAGGGCTAGGCTCACGACCGCCTCCTCGCAGCTCCTCAGCGTGGAGGCGCCGGAGGATCCAGCGATCGCTGCCGCTCCTCGCGACTCGTGAGACGAGCGACGATAGCTACGAGCCCCGATCCTGCGCCGCCTTGAGCAGTATGGCTCGGCAGCCATCGCTGCCCCCGATCCGATGGGGTTGGCGCCGTTCCCGGCGACCCACCGCTGATGATGGCGCTTTTGCGGAGTGCGTAGTTAGTGTTCTTACGATCCGCCCCGCGAGGAATCAAAAGCGCGCCCCGTGGGGGGCTTGTAAGGTGCTTGTGGCCCTGCTTTGTTAATATGATCCTTGTTGTGAATCAGCTGCGGTTGCTCATCCCGCCTTAGCTCGGGCCTTCCTTTCAACCTCGCGAGGGCTTGATGCTCATACCGACAGTCCCAGCCCCAAGGCAAGCTTCAGCCGTCGCTGGTATGCCAGTCGTGATGCCGTGGTCAAGGGCAGGAGGTGAGCGTCTGGGTCCGTAAGAGCCCTCGAGTCACGATGCTCGTGAGGTCCCCTTAGCGCCAAACAGCCATCGCTCGTGAGAAAGGAGAGCGACGCTAACTCGGGATTGCGCTTGGTGAGGGGGCGGTGCCGTGTTAGTTAATGCTTCCGGAGGGTGACTTATCTCGAGAATCGAGTCGCCTCGCGCGCTGTCGGGTCCTTGCATCGGCAAGCGAGGGGTTGCTTGGCGAGGTCCTCACGTGTCCCTCCCTTCGCCTTTGCTCCCTTTCGCTTTACGCCCTCGGATCCCGACTCGAGGGAGTCTCAGCCGTCGCTGGTATGCTGTGTCGCGATGCGGGCAAGACCAGAGGGTGAGGGCTGGAGAGCCAAAGAGCCCTGAGTCGCGATGTTTGTGCACCCCCCCTTTAACGCAAGCGTTCGCTGGTGAGAGTGAAGGAGACACCGTGGGGGCCTCACCGACGCTGCTCCTTGAAGAGATCCTGTGGGCTCATCACGTAAAGAACGAAGTCCACCGTCACGCACCGCCATTCAGCCGCTGGTTGCCCCGAGGTGACGAGGCAATCAAGGCTTGACGAGGTAGCGCTATGCGGCTGCCGCGCCGAGCTCAGCCATTCAGTTTGTCGGCGCTGTGGACGGACCCATGCACAAGCGCCGCGTCGTTAGGGAGCAGCTCCATCAGCTGGTGTCACGAAGCCGGCAACCAGGTCAAGCATGTTAATCACGGCGAGCAAGTCCATTTAGATAAGCAAGAAGAAGATTTAACATCGCCGGTCGGACCAGAGCGACTTGGGAATGATGCAGCCCGAGGGGCGCCCCAACAAGTTAAGCTTAGGAACAGAAGTAAAGAGATACACGCCGCAGGAGGGACCCACGCGCCCGGGAATAATGCAGCCCTCGGGGCGCCCCACCTGGAAATGAAACTTGAAAGATGTCACCGGTAGCGTTGAAGACGAAGGGTGTTGATGCAGCAGACTCGTGGGCTGCGGGAGCCGATCTCACGAGCCCCCTGTGCGTGGGGCCTGGAGGCCCGGAGGCGCTGGTGGCTCGTGACCATCTCCATCTCTCGCTGTGGCTGCGGAACGCCTCGCCTCTTGAGCTCTGTGATGCTCCTCATGAGCCGCTGGCACGCGGCAGCCGCTGCTCGACAAGTCATAAGGCATGCGAACGTAGCTGTGGGTGGACCTCGCAGCGCCCCACGCGAGAGGGCCAGAGGCGCCCGAGAGGCGGCTCGTTGAGCCTCGGTATGTCGATGCAGACGACAACCCACCATCCTCGCTGGATGGGGAGCCACGGTAGGCGCCGGCTGCCCTTCATGACTCTTGACTCGCAGCTCCCGAACGATCTTGTTGATTTAACTCCCGAGGGTTTGGCCCTCCTTGCCTTGATCCTTCTTGAGGGAAACGTGCTCAAACACGCCCAAGTGGTGCCTAAGCGATCCTCGTGTTCTTTAGCAAGGTCGGTGGCCCTCCGTGGGGGAGCCCCGAGCCCCGCCTCGAGGAGGGCGCCGCACGCTTCCTATGCGAGCAGAAGGAGGTTCTCCCGAGCAGGCGCGACCCTAAGGGGCCTGCCTCCCGAGGGGCCGGGCCGGACGATGTCTTCTTCTTAGGAGCGGTCTCGAAGCCTCCCGCTCGCGATCCGGGTCCTCCAAAGGATGCGGCTCAAAGGCTCGCCTGTGGAGCACACCGCGCCTTCCTCTTCACTGTGGCACCGTGATGACCCCGCCACTTCTCGCATCTTGAGGACGCTAGAAGCGGTGGTGGGTTACAGCCATGAACTTGGCCAGCGCTGGGTACCCGAGGATGGCGCGTTGTGGTATGGCACGCTAATGCGGGCGACGCCAAAGTCGGCGAGCTCGGTGCGGTAGTTGTCGCGCGGCGCCAAAGGTGACAGGGAGGCTAACCTGCCCGATCGGGACTGGTGGAGCCCGCTTGACCCCTGAGAAAGGCTTGGTTGGCTGGAGCTGATTGTAAGGCACTTGGAGATTGTTGAACGCTTCCACGGACAGACGTTGAGCCCCGCCCCACCATCGGCGAGGGTCTTGGTGATCAGCACGCTGTCGGCGATTGGGGAACAGAGCATCGATGTCGTGTCAAACCAGCGGATCTCGAGTAGGGGGTCCCGAACTGCAAGGCCTAGGCGGATGGTAACAGAGACAAGGGACATGATGTTTTACCTGTGTTCGCCCTCTTGATGGAGGTAAAACCTCACGCCCCGCTCGATTGATATTGATATTGTGGATGTTTACAAGAGTGGATCTACCACGAGATCAATGAGGCTAAACCCTAGAAGCTAGCCTATGGTATGATTGTAAGGGTTGTTGATGTTGTCCCACGGACTAGAGCCATCCAGTTTATATAGACACCGGAGAGGGCTAGGGTTACATAGAGTCGGTTACAATGGTAGGAGATCTACATATCCAGACGCCAAGCTTGCCTTCCACACCAATGAAAGTCCCTTCCGACACGGGAGAAGTCTTCAATCTTGTATCTTCATAGTCTTGGAGTCCGGATGATGATGATAGTCCGCCGATGACGATAGTCCGCTATCCGACATACCCTAATCCGACTCCTCAAGAGCTCCCTAACCAGGCTTCAATGACGATAAGTCCAGCGTGTGTAGTCTTCAGCGCTGTAAGGCGGGTTCTCCTTCGTTCCATGTACCGCCGTAACAAAGGTCCAGCTTCCTCATCAATGTTGTGCATCTTGGCTTCCACGCCCAATAATGGCCTTCTTCCACGCTGTCGCATGAATGTGAAAAGCCAGGTGTCTTTTATGTTTTACCCCTAGTTGTGCGAATAATCTGCCTATAAGGGAGGCAAGAATCCAGATCCAAATCACCATCTTCCTCTCGCAAATACTCATCGGAGCGCTTTCACCAAGAATCCATTCCATCATGGACCGCCAACGCGCCTTCTTCTCGGCTCCCGCCCTTTGCCAGAGATTGGAGGAGATGCCTGTTCCGCACAACGAGCTGGTGAAGATCCAAATGGGGGATATCTCCTCCGCCTTCATGGTTCCTGTTCGAGCGGGCTGGCCACCTACAAAGGTGGGAAGCAAGCGGAGGTTGCCCCAAATCCCAACAAAGGGGAGCGGTATGCTTTGTCCCCTATCCGATAAGGGGCTCGGATTTCAGACATCCATTCCTCCGCTGGCTCCTCGGAGTTCTACGGACTCCAACTTCATCACCTCACGCCCGCCAATCCTACATATTACGGGTTATGTAGCTCTTGCAGCTTTTCCGGGCGCCGAGCCCCACTTCGCTGTGGAAGAGGTTGTTCGCCTTGTACCCCGCCTCACGAGGGGTCCATATATCAGTGGGCGGCGCCAAGTATGGCGATTGCCGGACCGGATATCCATCCGAACCCCTAAGAAGGCATCCAAGACTGGCCTCGAATGGTTTTATATAGAAGACGCCCGCTGCCGGACCTGCTCGATCGGCCTCCCGGAGTTCAGCAATGCTCCTCAAGAAACGCCGTTGGCGCCCGCGAGCCCCCATCCGGAGGAAGACAAGAGCGCCCATTATTTGATGGGTCAATAAGGTTATCGCCCATGCCGGGTTGACCATGATTGGAATCATGGCAACATGCATTACGCGGGGTGCAGCCACTACAATACAGGCCACCCCATGGGATTTCAACGGGAGGACAATGCCACCCGCCATGGCCAAGAAGGGTCGGATTCGCCAAGATCCGTGACGATCTTGTCCGCCTGTATAAGGGGAGAAGGAGGATTTCTTCGAAGAACCCGCTAAATGGGTTTTCCATGAATAATCCCCGCCTTGGGTAAGTTTAACACTCAGCGTGTCCGACCTGCGCCTTCAAACTTAAGTTTCTTATAGTGTGTTTTTCTTGCGACGCAGAACTGCGCCGGACCGTGGAGGGCATGCTAAGTCCGCTCGCAGCCCGAGGATCCAGAGAGATCCCGGATCCGCCTCCAAGAGGATCCGACATAAAGGTGGAGCTAATCGACGGGTGTTCCACCAGCTCAGCATGGACAATGCTTTAGTCGCCATCACGGCCGACTATCCCGGACTATATCCGCTTCCTGTGTGATTGCGCCAAGCCCCGACACCGCTATTCCTTCCTTGCTTATTTCTCGACCATCGATATGATGGCACAGGCAGGAAGCGCCTTAGGGCGAGAAGCCGAGCTCAGGTGGCTGACCAACAAGGGCCAGTCCGACCAAGAGGCGGAAGAGGAGCGCGCGCGGACTAAAACTTCGCCGCAAAGGTGTAGCTCATAATTCAATATTTAGAGCAACGCTCCTAGGAAGCGCTTGAGTGCTCATGACTTTATAGGGAAAAAGCGCCCGCCGGACGACAGCATGGAAGTTGTCAATCCAACCTCTACCAGCCGGGCTCCCGCACCTGGTCGAGGGGGAGGCGAGCGCAAGGCGCGAGCCGGACGCTCCTCCGACGGAGGATGCCGACAGATCGTCCGCCACCAAGTCTGAGGTGGAGAGTGCCTCAATCACAAAGCGCCACGACAAGATTTCGTGAAGCGTGCTTCTCCCCGAGGCGCTGAATGCCTTTAACACGGGGACGCAGACCTTCGTGCTGCTCAAGATAGTTTTATCAGAGCTATGGAGCAGTATGTAAAAGACATACGGTAAGAGAATTTAATAGTTATATATGCCAAGAGTCCCCGAGACTTAAAGTAGTTATATTGAACTGATTTAAGGATCATATGAAACGAGGATCTTACCGAGAAGAATACCCAACTGTCTCAGAGCTGCAAGAGTGCAAGGCCCAACTTGAGGCCGCATTGTTCCGGCGCAGAGGAAACGCAAGGACCTCTCCGGTAACGCATTAGTTGTAGAAAGATAAGTAGCGCTTGGCCTTTGCGTAAGTCTAAAAACGACGACAGGTGTGCTGCCCGACAAGATCCGGACAGTAAGAACTTCGCGCCAACTAAAGGTCGGCGAGAGGGTGCCGATAAGGTGCAACATGAAAGGAACAAGCCAGATGCCCATGCCCAGCTTGGAGAAGAGCTGAAAGGTGCTCGGGCCGAGCTGTCGGGCCCGTTAAGGAGAATCAGCGCTTTGCCGCTGCATATATAGTAGTGCTTGAGCGAACTCCTTTGAAAAGAAGAGTTCGCGAGGAAGTCAATTTGATGTAATATGTCCGCAGGTATGCTCACAGGTCGGCTCATGGAGGAGATGCCCGAATAACGGGTGATCAACTTCCCGAATTGTTGCAACCGATCGAACGAGTTCGGCAGGCTATGATCGGCGCTATCCAGCGTTATGGCCAGCCTCTCCATACCCGAGGGTCTTGGGAGCTTATGGAGAAGCTGCAGGAGTGCGGCAGCGCTTCCATATATGGAAGATTTCGCCTGACGCCAAGGTGCTGTGGAGGCTCGGGCCATGGTAAAGACGCTGTACAAGAAGGCGGATCCCAACCACATGGTCAAGTCGGACTGTGGGGTCTGGCGGGAAGGAGATCCTCGTGAGTTTAGTATACGCCAAGTGGAGTTGGTCGCTAAATTTTCCCAACAGGACTGTAAATTAGACAACCCGTTAGATGGGATTGAGGAAGAATACAATCACCGATTTGACAATGTATTATAAAATGACATACAAAATGCCTTCTAGCCGGATTGTAGATCGCTTGTCTTTGCCGACCTTTTCGCTTCGACCTTGGGACCCTAGAGTCCTGAGTGTGTCCGAATACCTTCTGTTATGAAACAACCGGGTATGCATGGAGACCGACGAGGGGTCATCGTGCTTTATCGCATAAGTGCCCAACTAGTTATGTTATATTACATGGGTAGTAAGAAACATCTTCCAGGAGAATAGTTCCGCTAAGAGTTCCTTTCTTCGGGGTGGTATGCCCTAAAGTGCATGTCCGATCAAGTAAAAAGCAGTAAAAACATCCGGGGCAGATAAATAAGTGGATAAAAATCATCTTTAAGTCACCGAATCAATATTCCCTTAAGAACGCTTAGCTTTGCTTCACCTACCGAGGTACACATCCGCTGACCCGCAAGAATAATCGCAGAGGTGCTCCTTTACCTCCTAGCCGAACAATCGGGAACGAGGGTAAGCATAGAGCCAGCAACCCAGCTTGGCCAAAACTTAAGTCATATCGATGCATATAATGGTGAATAAAAGGTACATGTGGAGCTTGACATGTGCCGGGCATGAAGCCCAGATAATTAAGCTTCGTAAAGAAGCCCTGTGTAAAATGAGTGCGGATAGCACATCAATTGCGCGCGAACGCTGCGCAAGTAGGCCCTTTAAGGCTTGGATGAATAGGGTTGGGAAGAAAAGATAAACAAAAGGCAGCTGAAGTAAAAAAATTTGGATGGGGGAAAGGGACGAACTCTTAGTCCGGCGCTAGGCATAGAATCGCCGGAGGCGGGCTGCGCTCCATGGGTTCGCTCGAGTCGGTTATCCGATGCATTTCAGAGACGGTACGCCCGCCGGTCGGGACTTGATCGATGATGAAGGGCCTTCCCATTTGGGCTTGAGCTTGTCCTTTTCTTGTCCGCAGCGAGAACCAGTTCGCCAACGCTGTAAGTCTTGGCCCGCATTTCTCGCTTTGATATCTTCGAGCTCGCTGCCGATAGAATGCGAACGAGCCTTGGCGACGTCGCGCTTTTCCTCCAATGTGTCCAAGCTGTCCCGCCGATCCAACTCGGCTTCTTTCTTCGCATATGCGCACTCGAGGTGAGTCATGAATGATGTCGCAGGCAAAACTGCTTCGCGCCAGATACCATAAAAATGGTGTGAATCCGTAGTACGATTAGGCGTTGTCCGCAGCCCCCGTAGTACGGAGTCGAGCCTCTACCCAAGGCGCGTGTCGATTTCGTAAGGGACCGCACTAGTCCGGGTTTGATGCCGCCATTATTAGACCATTTGCTCGCTCCACTTGACCGCTGGTTTGAGGATGATAGACTAAAGCGTAATCGAGCTTGATGCCCATATTTTGCACCACGATTTAACCTCATCGGCGGTGAAGTTCGTGTCGCTATCGGTGATGATGCTGTGGGGACACCATAACGTGTACTACCCCGGATATAAAGTCTATCACTGGTCCGATCGCCGCTTTAACCGGCTTGGCCTCTATCCATTTGGTGAATTTATCCACCATGACCAATAGGTACCTTTGCTTGTGGGTTCCCTTTATGGTCCAACCATGTCAAGCCCCACACCGCGAACGCCGTGTAATGGGTATAGTTTTGAGGGCGTGGGTGGTATATGGCTCGATTAGCAAAGAGTCGACAACCGACGATCTTTGACTAAGTCCCGAAAGATCCGCTCGGGCCGCCACCAAGAAAATCCTGCACGGAATGCCTTTCCTACAAGGGCCCAAGCTGCGGCAGTGTCCGCCTAGTCCGCATGAATTTCAGCCAGAGGTTTCGCCTTCTTCTTCGGAGATACACCTTGAAGGACTCCGTTGTACTTTTCTTATAAAGTTCTCCTCATAGACCTTGTAGGCTTTAGATCACGGACAATGCAGCGGGCCTCATTTTGGTCTTCGGAAGCTCTTGCCTAAGCAAGTAGGCGAGGAATGGTTCTGTCCACGGGCAATTACTGCCATTATGTCGGGCGGAAGGTGTTATATCATCGGCTGAATCGCCGTTGGTGCGGCTTGTTCCGTTTGTTAGTTCCGACTCTCTTCCCATAGTACGGATGGCTTGAAGAGCCATTCCAGAAGATGTTAGAGGGCAGCATCGCTGCTTTGCGCCAATGCGCGCCAAGACGTCGGTTGCTTGGTTATTATCCCTGCCACGGATGGAATTCAAGTCCTTCAAACGGGCTGACATTTTAGGACAGCGCTATGATATGCTGCCATTTTCGGATCTTTACGCCAAAGTCTCCGCTTATTTGGGATATTGCAGGTTTGAATCCTCAAGCACCTCTAGGCGTTGATGCCCATGGAGATTGCCATCCGGAGACCATGTAAAAGGGCCTCGATTCGCCGCGTTGTTGGAGTCCATGTACATTATCCAAGCACGATTGGATCGTGTCTCGGTCGGGACGCATACGACGCCGCCTTCAATCCGCTAACATTTTAGAGTCGCAAGCGCATAATCCAATTGAGTATGCGCCAGATTCTTTAGGGAGTTCGCCGTCCATTCAACGACAAAGTCAGCCAAAACTTGTGACTTTATAGCTCACGAGGTTTGTAAGATATATCAAATGGTAAGAGCTCAATGGCCCATTTTGCAATCCTGCCTGTCGCGTCGCGGTTGTTTATAATGTCGTTATGGTACTTCAGAGGCCACTATTATCAAACACTCTTGAAAGTAGTGTCTGAGCTTCCGGATGCCATGAACACCGCAGATGCTATCTTCTCGATAGTGCGGTAACGGACTTTGTGGGGTTAACACAAAGGATACGAGTATACCGGTTTTGAAGAGGGAATTTATGCCCTTCGCTTTTCGCTCGACGACGAGTACCGCGCTTACAACTTGATGCGAGCTGCGATGTATAACAACATTGGTTCGCCCAGGTTGGGCGCAGCCAGACCGGGTTTGTTGCCAATATGGCCTTTATTTCTTCGAAGTCCGGCGGTGGCAGATCCGCCCACTGGTGTTCGTGCGCCTAAGGAGGCGATAGAGGGTAATGCCTTTTCTCCTAGACGGAGATAAAGCGTTTAGAGCCGCCACGCATCTAGTCAATTTTTGTATTTGCTTGAGGTCTTTGGGATATCTAGCTATGACAGAGCTCAAATTTTGGCTGGGTTTGCTTCAATTCTCTACCGGATAACGATGAAGCCCAAAGAACTTTCCAACCGGTACGCCAAAACGCATTTTTCCGGATTCAGCTTGATGTCATATGCTCGAGGTTGTCAAATGTGAGCCTCAAGTCGCCTACTAGAGTTTCGACGCAGTTTAGTTTTGACGACTACGCCGCTCACGATGCCTCTACTGCTTTTGCCGATCCGTAGCCGACATGTCCGAATCATCGCGCCGATATGTTGCGCCGCGTTTTTAAGTCCGAAGGGCATCGTGTTGAAGCAGTAATGGTCCTTATGGAGTAATGAATGCCGCTATGGCTTGATCCGCTTCGCCATCTTGATTTGATGATAGCCGAGTATGCGCCCGTGAAGCACAATGAATCGTGTTTCGCAAAGGGCATCGGCGATTTGGTCGATGCGAGGGAGGGGAAGAGATACTTTGGGCATGCTTTATTTAGGTCTTTGAAATCGGCTACATAGGCGCCAGGATTTGTCCTTCTTGGTACCATTACCATGTTTGCTAGCCAATCCGGTGCTTGATGTCTCGATGAATCCGCTTCTAATAGTTTGGCTAGCTCTTCTCCCATTGCCTGCCTTTTGGGTTCGAAAATCGTCAAGGGCCTGTTTGATCTGGCTTGAATCCTTTTAGGATGTTTAGGCTGTGTTCTCGCCAATCTTCGTGGGATTCCGGCATGTCCGAGGGGTGCCAAAGTAAAATGTCCCAATTTTCCCGGCGAATTTCGCAGGCGGCGCCTACATCGTGGTTCACCAGCCCCGATGGAGGCCGTTTTGTCGGGTCCGCTGGGTGGACCTCGAATTTTACTATTTCATCTCGCTAGTTTAAAGGAGGTGGACTTGGATCTCTTATCGAGTATCACATCGCCCCTATTCACCGTAGAGCGCAAAGATGGTGAGTTCCTCCGCCGCTAGGGCTTCGGATAGTGCCTCTAAGGCTAATGCGGCTGTCTTGTTTTCGCGCGGAGTGCTATGTCCGGATCACTAACGAGAGTGATTATTCCGCCGGCCTGCATTTTGAGCTTCATGTACCCATAATGGGGTACGGCTTGAAAATTGTGAATGCCTCTCGCCCTAGTATAGCGTGATATCCGCTGTTGAGCGGGCCACTTGGAACGTGACTTCTTCGGATCTCAGAATTGTCCAATGAGCCAATACCACATCGAGTGTGATTTTTCCTCAGGCAGCGCGCCCCTGCTAAGGATTATTCCTCTAAAGGTTGTGCTGCTTCGCCAATGCGGCTCCGCCTATTTCCATTTTTTGAAGGGTTTCAGAGATGAGGTTTAATCACTGCCGCCATCCATGAGGACTTTTGTAAGTCGAAGTCCGCCCAATATTGGACTAAGTACCAAGGCGGCTAGAGCTCGGGCTGTCCGGAATTTAGGTTCGTCGCTGGCGTTGAAGGTGATGGCTGTGTCGCCCATGGATTGGTTGTTGCTACTTGGTAGACTTAGGCGAGGTCATGATTGTTCGCTTCCGCATATTATTTGATGCGAAAGTCTCAAGACTGTTGATACTGCATCGATGTTGTTGGAGTGGTTTTCCGGGCTAGAAGCTCCTTCCACTTTTGGCCACCTGCCTAATATCCAACATGCTCAAGGTTATGTGTTGGGACGGCGCCTTCAGATCGTGGAATTTTACAAGGTCCGCTAAGCCATCCCTCTCCAAGACGGTTCTGCTCCCTTTATGGGGTCTTTGCTTTTTGGTTTTTGTATCGGTGCCCGAGTGTAATGCACCCTTTGTTGCGGACTAGGGTTGTATTCGGGCCGGATTGTCCCAAAAATTATTTTCGGTTGTCCGAAACTCTCCATCGCACAAGATTTTCATACTATGGACGCCAGTGTCGGCGAAGCGTAATTTCACGACGGCCGACGGCGCTCAAGAGTCCTCGTCTGCAATTATTGCAAAAATTGAGATTATGCTTTCCTCTCGGCAGTCCTTTATCCTGTCCATAACCAGGAGGAATCGCCCAAGAGTGATGTATCGCCTTAGCGGCACTTGCCGGATTAGAGATAGATCGCATATGTCCGGGCGGTGGGTGGAATTAAGTCCGAACCCTACCCATCTCAAGGCTCAAGGCCGAGAAGTTTCCGAATTTGAAGTTGGATTGCTGGACGTTGTCCAACGAGTCCGGTCCGATGCCCAACTTTATGTTCAGTGCTTGATCAAGTCCGCCCTCCGCTGGAATCCGCATGGGGGTTCGGAAGCCCGACATGACTAGTTTTCAATATAGGAGAAGGCCGCCACATTGTTCCTCTACCACCGCAACGTGGTGGGTGACCCGGGAGAGTTAATCTCTCGATCGGTTTTAAGCCCAATCTGTTTGTAGTCCAGAAGCGACTCCTGTGGCGGCGATGCGATCCAAGAGCTCGCTTACTTGACGAGAGCTCTATTGATCCAGCCGCCGCAAATTCCGAGCTGACATGAAAATTGCTTTTGACGACTTGAGAGGTCATTGTAGAAGAAGGGCCGGACAGCGGTCATAAAAAACCACCTAGCCGGATTGTTTGGCCGGCGCCGTGGCCTTTGGCTAAAATACCATCCTTGAAGACGGAGGAGGCATCCTTCCTATCGGTGATGGCACAGAGGAACTCTCAATGAAAGCACCAATGTTGGTGTCAAACCGCGGATCTCGGTAGGGGGTCCCGAATCAAGGCCTAGGCGGATGGTAACAGGAGACAAGGGACACGATGTTTTACCTGTGTTCGGGCCCTCTTGATGGAGGTAAAACCCACGCCCCGCTCGATTGATATTGATATTGTGGATGTTTACAAGAGTGGATCTACCACGAGATCAAGGAGGCTAAACCCTAGAAGCTAGCCTATGGTATGATTGTAAGGGTTGTTGATGTTGTCCCACGGACTAGAGCCATCCGGTTTATATAGACACCGGAGAGGGCTAGGGTTACATAGAGTTGGTTACAATGGTAGGAGATCTACATATCCAGATCGCCAAGCTTGCCTTCCATGCCAAGGAAAGTCCCTTCCTGACACGGGAGAAGTCTTCAATCTTGTATCTTCATAGTCTTGGAGTCGGATGATGATGATGATAGTAGTCCGCCGATGACGATAGTCCGCTATCCGACACCCCCTAATCCGGGACTCCTCAGCGGGCGATCTCGCGAGGTTGATCCCTCCAGCCTCTCGAGGCGGGTCTTGCCAACGATCCTCGTGGAGGTTGGTTGTGCCATCTGGCGAGGGCCGCTGCCTTCCCAAGCGCCCCCGTGTTCCTTCCTCCTCCTCAGAGCCCCCGGTCGCTGCGGTCTGGACGCCAGGATCCTCCTTCTTGCACGGCTCGGGCTCTTGATATTCGCAGCTGTTGTGGGTGTGGAGGTCATCGACATGTAGTACCGCCGCCTTGGAAGACTCGGGCTGATCTCTGCCCCGCTTGGTGTCCGGTTCCGCCATGAGCACAACAGCCCCTTGCGCGCTCACATCCTTGGCCTTGACTTCTTCTCTTCCGGGTCTCTGGCAGGCAGCTCGAGGAGGGAGAGACGCCTTCCTCCCCCGCGCACTTGGTCGCCATGTTGAACAGCTCCAAGGAAGTGCATGATCTTCATGCATCGCTAGCTCCTCCTCATCTTGACTCGCAAGCACCGCCGAGAAGGCGGAGATGATGGCCTCTGGTCACCTTGGGAATCTTGAGGCGGCGTTGTTGAAGCGCCGGATGTATTTCGCAGGGTCTCCCTGGTTGTTGCTTGATGGGGCGATGTCGCCATGGAGGGTGGCCGGTCGCGAGTACCTTGAAGTTGGCGATGAAGCGGTACGATCTCGCCCCAGAGGAGATCGTGTCGGGCCGTGTTCAGAGCCAAAAGGGCTCTGGCTTTGAGTGCCATGGGAAACCAGTTCGCCATGACCTTCTGCCTCCGCTGGTGGCTTCATGCCTAGCTCAGAAGCTGGAGGAACTCATGGGTCGGCTGCACTGTCAGAAGCGAGGAGGCAGGTCCGCTTGAATTTGCCGGGCCACGCGACGCTGGCGCAGCTCGGGGTGAAGGCACGGCAGCCTCGCCGTGGCCAGGAGGCCTTGATGACGAAGAGCTTGGTCTTGCGGGTCCCTTGCGCTGCAGCCGGGAGCACCGCTGGGTCTTGACGTGTTCCGGCAGGAGCGTGGTCGCGACGAGCTGGAGCAGGAGCACTGGGCAGCTTCTGCGGGCGAGGGACCTCCCGACAGATTCGTTTGCTGCTACTGGCGCCGGATGGAGCGGGTTCCCCAGGACCACGCGCTTTGGGGCTGTGGCGCTTGAGGGGAGGCGGCCGAGGCGCCCTGCACCTTCGCTACCCCAGCAGACGCGTTCGTGCAGCAGATGATGGCACGGGGAGCCTCGCGCGCGGACGAGCTCGGCGACGCGGTCGAGCCACTCTTCGAGACGCTGCCGACGGACGGTAGCGCAGGAGCTCGCTTTGCCGTGATGAGCGCAGCTCGAGTTTCATGCGCGCGCGGAACGCGCGAGACGAAGAACCAGCCGGGGCGAGCGAGGGGGTAGCAGTGCGGCCGTCTTGCCTCACGGAGGTATGCTGGGATGATGCTTGCTGCTCGGTGGCCGGTGGCGGCGTTGACGGCAGGCGACGGGGAACGACGAGGGCGCCCGCCGACGGAGTCGTCTGGCGACGCAGAACCGAGAGCGCCTGAGGCCGGGCGCGGCCCGGCGAGCGCCGATATGGATGCGGGGTCGACGAGAACATGGCGGCGAAGGCGACTCCGCGCACTTTACCGGGCGCGCTAAATGTCGATTTCGGGTTCCGCAGACCTTGAGGTTCAACACCGGGTGCGCGGAATTCGCCTCTACCTACTTGTACCTGTCAGCCGCTTAAGATCTAAGCTACGTAAAGGAACAAAGACAAGAGACACAGGTTGATACTAGTTCGGGCCACCATTGTGGTGTAATACCCACTCTAGTTTGTGGTGTGGTGGATTGCCTCTTGGGCCAATGGTGATAAATAACACAAGGAAGAACAGCCTCAAGGTCTGTTTTGGCTGGTGCATTGAACTGCTAGGGGGAGTCCAGTCGCTTCTCTATGTCTCTCTCATTTGTTCTCTTGCTACCTTTCTTGATCTCTCTACCCTGTGGGTGGCTAGTCCTATTTATAGGCAGACGCCCTGGGCCTCTTCCCAAATATTGAGCGGGAAGGGCGCCAACAATTGGCCATTTTGAAGGGGAACATCCGCACACTTATCCCGACTAAAGTCGGTCCTCGTCGTCAAAGGCTCGTGATGACACCGCTTGGGCTCCACAATGACTTCCTTCCCGCCGCTGGACTGTTCTTGGTCTTGTTGCACCAAAATGGACGCCTTTTGCTTGATGCTCTTGCTCGCGCTTGCTCCTTTGCACCAAAGAGGAAAGGAGGACATCTGCGTACGGGCGTCACCGCGCCTCTTGGTCGCTATGGTTGCATCATGGGCACCTCGTGAGGTACCCCGCTTTGATCTCTCCGCCTCGCGAGCCAGCCCGATGAGGCCGCGGCTCGAGGAAGCTCCATGCCGTCCGCCTCATGAGGCTTGGCCCCTCGCGAGGGTCTTGAGCTTGTGTTGATGAAGATGGGCCGGATGGGGCCCCTTTGAGCCACTCCGCAGCCGCAGCAGCAAGTCCGGGGACCCCTGCCCGTAACGCCGACAGTTCTTCGCCGGGCGGCCGCTCAATGCCGGTGCCGTGAGAGGTCGATCCACTGGCCGGCATGAATGCGCATCGACTGCTTTCGGGGGAAGCACGCTGGTGATGAAGAGGGTTCGCTTGGTCAGACCGCCGTGGCAGCGGTCCGACGCGCAAACAAGAGATGTTGTACGCTAATATTGCTGCGATATAATTAACAACATAAATAATGTGCCAGTTGGACAAATATGATTGGAGATGGAGATGGAAATGGAATTTACGTGAAACACGGATATACATGTCTATGTCTATGTGTGTTTGCGCCGACGACTCGCGACCGAAGCGGGGCGTGTTTTTGATCGAAGTTTTCTTTCTTGGTACGTTAGAAAATCAGTTTGTCTAATTCACATCTAGATGTTATTTAAGGATATCATATCTAAGCTCCCACAAGTATATAATGTAGCAACAAGAAACAAAAAAACTAGGAAAAAAAGACCACAAACAAAGTGGACATGAACTCAGATGTGAAATAACTATGTCACATCTAGATGTGTCCTAGACAGAACCTTAAAAAATTGTCCGCCAGTTTTCATTTATTTTTTCCGGGAACACACGTATTCTATTTAAAACCACTGCTATGGAGAGATTTTTTTACTCCATTATAGCCTATTGTTTGATAGAGTTTTCGCCTCGCCTCTCCCACCTCTCCATATCAAAACAAGATGACAAGTTGTCCACCCTATCTCTCTCCTCACCGGTGGTCACAGATCCGCCAATCCCGCTCGCAAGGGAGGTGAGGAGGTGCAGCGTTGAATTTATCGCCGGGCGACGGAGGAAGCTGATGCGCACTGCCCTCTCGAGTCGGCATCGGGCGCGACCTAACATCCTCCATGCCCTTGTTTATCGCTGCCGTGTGGGCAGATCCCGCCTCACTCGCCTAAACGACATCTCGCCCACCTGAGATCGGGTCCAGCTCCCCTGTGTCGCTTGCAGGTTTTCTTGTATGCGATTACTTCCTCAGCTCCCAATGCATAGTAGCTAGGGTTCGCCACTGGTCCAACATCACCTACTAGTACTATTATAGAGGAAATGCCACTTGAAAAGTTGTCCTGATTTATGCCTTGGTGGAGGTATACATGTTGTTTCGACAAAAAGTACATGGTGGTTAAAGGTCATTGTCCATATGGTGGTAGTACTATCACCGGTTAAATGAAGAAATGCTTTTTTCTCTGTATCCTGGTTTAGTTCCCATCAAGATAATTATGATGCTTCTGCTTGTTGGTGTACATTTCATTAATTTATTGACAATTGAGATGTCGCTATAACCCTTTTTTATATTTTTGGAAACAGCGATGCGGTCTCCATACCCGCATGTCTTCCTCAATTTTAGTGGAACTGCACAAAATTGATGGCCATTGTTGTTCCACCTCACTGTTCTCCGCCACGTGGTTCTTCCTTTCTCGAGCTTGATTACCGAGAAGAAATGCACTACAAAGTGAGGATTTGTTTAACTTCATAGGTACCTCACCCAAACTTGATGCCAAATGGATGATGCATCACCACGATGACCTATCGATGCTCATGGTTGCTCATGGTTGCGCCGGCCGGTGAAGTTGATCGATTTTCAATGAAAAACAAGCTGTCTTCCATCGCTCTTTTGCTTGTTACACACAAAGATGATATCCTTCATCAGTTCACCTTGATTGCGCTTGGAGACACAAATGCCTTTCACGCTGGTGCAATTTTATCACATTAATTGGCTATGAACCAAATGTTTCTCAAGAAGGAACAACATTGGTACTAAGCATAAGTTTTGTATTGATTTCTAAGCCTTCTCACAACTTTGTCTCCAGCTCCCTGTAATTTTATTTGTCCAATTGTTAACTTTGATTTAAAAATGGTGTGGACTAAAAACCCGGATGGACGAGTATCCTCCATTTTTATTTACTCAAGATATTAGCTTTGATCAAGTCAAACTCTGTAATACTCTCAAAACTTTCCGATAATTGAAAATAAAATTTTTTATTTATACACACTCTCACACGCTTCCGATAATTTGCGATGTGTGATTGTTCACTTAAGGGAGGGTAGTGTACCACACGTGAAGGATAGGAAGTGCTACCAGACGCTGCATGTGGATCATTAGTTCATCGGAAGTAGTACTAGCTTTCTTCACTGTACATTAAATAAAGAGTTTCGTCTGCATTTACACAATTTAAAACGATTGTTATGGAGAGAATAAGAAAACCACTCCACTATATATTAGTCGATATACTAGAGTACTATATGGATGCCGATTCATTGATTTAGTGCACCTGCTTTTTGGATTTATGACATGTGGGCCCAAATGTGGCTGGCTCACCCGCATACAGCCAAAAGCAAAAAGAAGGCATCGGAGCTCAGTCCATACTACTGTAGTATATATACATAAGCTGGAGCCTCAGCTTGTTCGCTAGGGTTTGCACTTCCACACGCCGCCAAGACTACATATATGTTACATGCCGGAGGCTCAGCTGCTCAATTGCTAGGGTTTGCTATATTCACAGCCTCTCACCCTCTTTCAGCAGATCTAAACAAGACTGTTGGCTCTTGCTCTCTCTCCCCTCACACCTGGTGAAGGAGGCGCCCAGATCCCGTCAGACCGGAAGGGAGGAGGTGCAGTGCTCACTCTATCGCCTTCAGCGAGGGAGGCAATCCACCGCCGGGCTGCGCTGTTCTTTCACCCAAATACTGTAAGGGAGGGCCACCAATTCTTCTTCCTCGCTACTGACGTAGTGTGGGCAGATCCGCCTCCCGCCGCACGCCTTGCCACATCCCGATGACCCTAAGGTATAAGTTTTTGAAACCGCTGCTGTTTCTAGCTGCATGTGGATCTTTTTCGATCTCAGAGTCAATCTAGGTCTTTGTTCAAAGAGGAAAAAGGGTGCGTGGGCTGGAGCAAGAATCTAGGACGTGGTTCAATGAGGAAAGGAGGGCAGAAATTAGTATAGATCGCTATCCAGCCGCTTTGTAGGCCGTAAAAGGGAAAAAGGGGGTAACCTAGTGCACACATCTCGTAAGGAACCGATCTCTTTGTTGAAAAGGGAAAGAAACTGGGAGTCGGGTAGATTGTGCAGACTAGATTTGCTGCCTCACATAGGAAGAAGGTTCAAAGAGAACAAATATGGGACCAGCGATATATGCTGCTTGGTTACATACTCGCGATCACCCATTTATACGCAGGATGCACATGGTACTGAATGTCCCATACAGCTATTTTGTTGTTGTTAATCTAAGAATGCCGCCGAAAATTGAAGCAATGCAATCTGTTAAAAGTAAATTACATTTTTAACTAATGTTGTTTGAAAAGAATGTCTCTGTTAATATGAATCAATGCAACTGCTTTAGAAATGCTACCGCCCTACTTTGTTTTCCATCCAAGATAAGTTAGATGCTTTTTCGTCACCGCTTGTTTCATCCTCCTTTATCGGCAAGTAAATGTTTTTCCTCTGCTCAAACAGGGTATCAATTCAACTTGTTGCTATTATGTACATTTTGCTTCGCTACTTGAAACACTTATGTTTTAAGAGTGTTTTGTGCAGTTCAACTTGAATGTCACACCGGTGACTTTGCTTAATTTTAGTGGAACTGCATAAAAGGAGATAGAGATTTGTTTCAATCTTCGTGGCGAAGTTGTTTCAAATCTTGGTCTCAACCACATGATGTGCAGTGTGCTTTGAGATGTTGTGCTACTTGTTTTGGTACTGTTTTAAATAAATGTTGAATTGAAGCTATTGTATTGCTGTCTTTTCCCATTAAGTAGTGAACAAAATGGGACCAACCTGCATATGATGCTTGTTGCTTTGTTACAACAAATTCAGCATCACCCCTTTATAAGCCAGAATTGATGCCACTCGTAATGAACTACTCAATCTTATTTCAAAACTGCAACACTTGTTAGGGATTACGGGACTACCATTTTGTACGCATGTTTCATCCTCCTTTATTAGCAAGTAATTGATTCCTTTTTGCCTCTGCTTAAACAGGATATCTATTCAACTTGTTGCTATTATACATTTTGCTTCATCGCCAAACACTTTGCTTGATTTCATTGCAACCGCACAAAACGAGATTGGATTTCCTATTCGTGTTGGCAGATTCAGATTTTATCTTGTTCGCCCTCATGAAAGGTCAAGACAGCCTTCATCCACATGATTGTGCAAAGGTGCTTTGAGATGTTGTGCTACTTGTATTGGTACTATTTTAAATAAATGTTGAATTGAAGCTATTGTATTGCTGTCTTTTCCCATTAAGTAGTGAACAAAATGGGACCAACCTGCATATGATGCTTGTTGCTTTGTTACAACAAATTCAGCATCACCCCTTTATAAGCAAGTAATTGATGCCACTCTTAATGAACTACTAAATCTTATTTCAAAATTGCAACACTTGTTAGGGATTGGCGGGACTACCATTTTTGTACGCATGTTTCATCCTCCTTATTAGCAAGTAATTGATTCCTTTTTGCCTCTGCTTAAACAGGATATCTATTCAACTTGTTGCTATTATGTACATTTTGCTTCACCGCTAAACACTTTGCTTGATTTCATTGCAACCGCACAAAACGAGATTGGATTTCCTATTCGTGTTGGCAGATCCGTATTTTATCTTGTCCGCCCCATGAAAGGTCAAGATGTGCCTTCATCCACATGATTGTGCAAAGGTGCTTTGAGATGTTGTGCTACTTGTATTGGTACTGTTTTAAATAAATGTTGAATTGAAGCTATTGTATTGCTGTCTTTTCCCATTAAGTAGTGAACAAAATGGGACCAACCTGCATATGATGCTTGTTGCTTTGTTAGAACAAACTCGTGATCACCCCTTTATAAGTAGATGGAAGCACATACTATTGTTGCTCCCACTCTCCCTCGAACTGTTTATGCTTTTCGTTAATCTAATGTCACCGTGAAATTAAGGAATGCCACTCGTAATTAATTAACTACTGAATCTTAGTTCAAAACTGCAACACTTGTTAGGAATGGTACTATCCTCGCTTTGTAGTTCTTTCTACATGTTTAACCAAGGTATTGTTAAGATAATGTATCTCGTTAAATGAATCGCTTGCATTGTTTTAGGAATGGTACTTTTCTCGCTTTGTCGCTCTTTATACATGTTGAAACAAGGCATTGTTAAGATAATGTCTCACCAATAAGAATGAATCACATCGATGGAGAATTGCTACTCTCCGCTTTGTTTCCCATTAAGATAAAGTAGATCAAGAGATGCTTTTCTTCCGGGAGTACAAGTCATCAACCGTTATTTCTCAGTAATTGTTTCCTTTATACCTATTGTTGCTTATAGGATATCAAAATTAAAGCTCGATTTTATTTCGACTTTGATTTTAGTTGAACTGCACAAAAGGAGCCAATGTGTCCAAGGCAAACTGCTGCATTATCGGGTCCAGCTTGGTCGCTCCACTTTGCGTAAAGAAGCGCCACCGCTTGCGCTTACATTACGTATGAACGACCGAGAAGCTTTTACAGAGTATTATTAGACAGCGGTGACATGACTAGTCTGCAGAGACCATTGGCAATTTAACAACACGTGGAGTGCCCCGGGAAAAAGTGCCCAAACAAGTACAAGAAGCTACGACAAGACTCCACCATCATAGGCAGACATATTTTGAATGGGAAAAGCTTGTCAAAGTTTAATCATTGATGTTAGCAAGAAGACGTTAGTTTAATATATTGGAATTGGAAAACCTTGTCAAAATTTGCTCAGTGATGTTAGCCGTAAGACATGCATTTGATATTTTTGAGGACACCCTTCCGTGAGCAGCGCCGAGTGTTTTTTCCTATTCCTGTGTTCAGTTTAGAAGTAAAAAGTTACTCTGCTGAGATATTCCTGTGTTAAGAGTTTGTTCTGAATATTGTCTATGTAATGCCAAGCCTTGTATTTGATTGCAAAGTTGAGCTTGGAATGTTGTGGCATGCGGCATCATGAGCTGTTCATGATGAAGACATAACTACCTTGGATACGACCAAAAATATTGCATACATGTATATTTGTGAGGTGATTTCTAGTGCAAACTATGCAATAATTTATTTATGTCATCCAGGACAAAAATACTTCACAAACTTTTATGCCATGTCTAATTGTAGGTGTATGGGACATTTGTACAATCCACATATGAAGATAAGGGAGAAAGGGGAATTTACTTGATGTTCAAAAAGTTCTCTCACGTCACGTCATTTGAAAGTGCGTTATATCGACTAGAGGGGGGGGTGAATAGGCGATTTTTAGAGAATTTTACAAATTCTTCATCGAGGAATTTGTTGGTGAGGAAATTCCTTAGCTAAGAAATACATGCAGCGGAATAAGTACTCAAGTAAGCATAACAGATTACAAGCATAGTCATCATGATGAAATGAAGACAATCACAGAGTACGTAAAGCGTAATCACAGGATAACACAAGATGAAGACAAACAGATCAAGAAATTGAACTGAGGAAATTGAGAAAGTCTTCACCAAAGTCTTCAAACACAGATATGAACAAACACTCAACACAAGAATGAGGAAATGAAAGGGTTGAGGAAATAGAACCAGTTAGGTTGGTGAAGACAATGATTTGTAGACCAGTTCCAACTGCTGTCTCGCTTGTACGCCTGGTTGAGCGGCCGAGTATTTAAACTCGAGGACACGCAGTCCCGGACACCCAACCACCGAAAGCACGCAGCTCAGACACCAAGTCCTCACCGTGTTCTCCTTGAACTAAGGTCACGCAGACTCGCCCAATCACTCGTGGTAAGTCTTCAGCACTTCCAAACCTTCACATACTTGGTCACTCGTGATCCACAATTCTCTTGATGCTCTAGACCGTGACGCCTAACCGTCTGGAAGAAGCACGGTCTTCAAAGGTAAAAGCGCCGGATCCACGCAGGATCAATTTCTTCAGTGATGCTCAATCACTTTGGGTTTGTAGGGTTTGGTTTTGGGATTTTCCTCACTTGATGATTTTCGCCAAATTCCTCAGAGGATGGGTTGCTCTCAAATGACAAGTGTCAAGTTCTTCGAGCAGCCAACCAACTAGTGGTTGTAGGGGCGGCTATTTATAGCCTAGGAGCAGCCCAACATGATAAGACATAAATGCCCTTCAATGATATGACCGTTAGGTGGATAAGATATTTGGGGCAGTCAAGCAAGAAGACAAAGAACGGTCGGAAATTTGAACATCAAATTCTCACGGCTATCATGTTCTCATCGTAGGCAACCAGACCATGTAATTTTAACTCCTCGCCGAATAAATTCTCAAATACTGTAAGAGCTTGCCTCTCACATCAAGAAATTGACTGAACTGTATGAGATTTCCAAAAGCTTCACTCAAGGGATTGGTAGGTGTAGGATTTTGAGTTGAGCATCACATGGAAATTTTTCCTTAGTATTTCTCTAATTTCTTTAACAAAGACGGTGTTTTATGACTCAAGAAAGAGAAAATGAAACTACTAAAACAAAAGTCTTCACGCTCATGTTCCTCAAATGAATACCAAGTCTTCAAGGTCACACCAATTTCTTCACTTTCAAAGTCTTCGTAAAGTCTTCGAATATCAAATTCTTCACTTGAAGAACTTCATTTTAGGGTCGACTTTCACCAGAATATCAAACTCCTCATAGACTTATAGTCATGTGTACACTCACAAACGATTAGTTACTTAACCTATAAGTCTTCAATACACCAAACTCACTAAGGGCACTAGATGCACTTACAATCTCCCCTTTTGGTGATTGATGACAATATAGGTTAGGTTTTCAACGGGATAAACATATGAAGTGTAAATATCGATAATGAGGAATTTGATTGCAAGATATAGAAGAACTCCCCTCAAGATGTGCATAGTGAGGAATTTGCTTTTGAGGCAATGCACATTTGAAGAATTGAATCATGGAGATCTCCCCCTATATCTTGTAATTCATACACGCATTTAACATATAGTATGAAGAATTTGAAATGCATGATGAAATATAGTGCTTGATGTTATGCAATGAAACGCATCAAGAGTATCAGAGCCCAAATCGATTTGCTATGAAGATTTTCAACGAGCTCATGAGGATCAGAGCATAACAAATATCAAAACTACTGTAGTCAGAGCATAGAGCAAAAGCATAATGCATCAAAAGTATCAAAGCACCATCGGGTTTAAGATTACAACTCGATCCAATAAAAGGTTTCAGAAGAACGAGAGTTGTAACTTAATAAAATGCTGTATATAGACAAAAACTAGACCCGCTTGAAGACTAACTCAAATTTCTCCCCCTTTGTCATCAAATGACCAAAAGGATCGAAACTCAGGACTAACGCTCGTGAAGAATTTCAAGTTGAAGACGGAGCGCCAGCATTGGTGGGGTCGGTTGTCGAAGTAGGACCAGCAGCAGTGTCTTCCAAATCTTCATTTTCATCGCTGTCGCGAGATGAAGAATAGGAGCTGGCCACTAAGGAAGGAACTTTGACTTTCTTGAATTTCTTCTGAGGAGGTGCGCACTACCAAATACTTCCTTGAGTCCCATTGATTGCGTTCTTCTTCATTGTAGACATGTGAAAGAACAGCCCAAAAGCGCTTGAAGGTTTCATGAAGATAGTAGTAGTTTTTCTTCACCGCATTGTGTGTTGAGGTCAAATTGTAAAGTAGAGTACCAAACCGACGCTTGACCCACTTATGATTGCGATCAACCTTCCGATGAAGACCGAGGAGTAACTCACGATCACCATCACCCGGTGCGAGAGCTTGAGGACTTTGCTTGATCGAGGTATTTGTCGCCGAGTCATGTGTGGCGAGTCATCATTGGTGGAGTAGGATGCTGCTTTATAAACTGTCCATCCAATGGACGAATGCCTTCATCTATCACAGCAGAGCCTTGCCCTTTTCATCACCGAGGTAATTGTCCGCTTGAGGACTTCGATCGGGGGTGTAGTGAAGTGGTTCAAAGTATTAGCCTTGTAATTCAGTGAAGATCTTGACCTGATGAATCTCATAATCCAAGGTGCATAAGGCTTCAGCTCAAATGGTGACATGGCTATGTTTGCCAGAGTCCTCATGAAGAAATCATGGAAATTTACGGAACGCCATGGATGATGTTGAAAAGCATATTCTTCATGATGCCAACGACTTCTTCATCGCTCGAAGTCGTGACTTTGATAGGACTCATAGTCTTCGCTGTAATCCGATAGACTGCTCGAGGCACATATAATAATTCCTTGACGAGGAATTTGGTCCTTGGGGCTTGCCTGGCTTCAAAGGCTTCATCAAGACTTGCATATAGTGATTTGAAAGTTCTTTTCTTCATAGATGCGACGGCACCATCAATCGGAGGATCGAGGGAGGGCACGGCAATTCACTTGCCGGTGCCTTGTAGTGAGTGTTTTCGTCATCCAATCCAAGACCCATGAAGTTACATCTTCGCCGCCCGTGATGTGCAGGGTTGCATAGAACTCAAGAATTAGCTCTTCGCTCCAACACGTATATCGCAGCAGAAGTTTAGAAGTCCCAAGGCCGTGAAGAACACCGAGGATCGCTCAAAGTTCGGCAGCGACTCCATGTCCACATGAGGAATATGAGCATGATCAAGATTTTGTCCTTGTTGAAAAGCACCGAGGAATAGAAGTTGGCTTGGCTGGCAGTCCGTAAGCGCCTCTTCCTAATGCGAGCGTAATCATAAGGATTATATTCAGTGAAGAACACGTGCTCGCAAAGAAATCTTCAGCCTTGAACTTTTGCTTGGTTGAGAACGGATTCTTTTGCTTGGGCAGAGGGGTGTCGCCCGCTTGCATCACCACCTCAGAATCACAAGTTCAGTTCTTCACCGAGGAATTTTTGTTCCTCAACAAAGTACCGAGGATTAGCAAAGAAGAAGTAGCTTCATCAAGACTAGCGGCTGGAATTTCTTCATGCACGTAATCTGGGTTGATTTTCTTCAAAGTCCATTTGGACTGTTTGTGCAGGGAGTGAGGAACTTGTTGGAGCGGGTGAAGAGAGGAGTATTGGGATGCCGACTTTCCCAAAAGTCATCATTTATCACCGGAGTGGTGCATCCAATATCCACATCTTCATTTTCAATTTCTCAGCATCAGCTTGAGGAATTTCATGGTCCGATGAGGAAATAACCGGGTTGAAGGGATTGCTTCCACTTCAATTTCTTCATCAATTTTCTCCGATGAAGCAAAGCAGATTGATGTTCTTCATCGATCCGATTGGGATCTCATATTCTTCTCCAAAAGGAACGACTTCCTTTGATGGTATGGAGGTAATTGAACAGCATCAATTGGGTTTTCAAATGAGCTGGTCATTGGCTTCATTTTCTTCACGTACCAAGAATCGACGCAGCTTGATGCTTTCCTTTTCTTCACAGCAGCTCGCTCAGAGTTTTGGTTTTTTCACATCGTAAGCGATGGAAGAATTGGAGTTGGAGTTGGCGCAGGAGGAGCTGAGGAATTTGGTGCATTTTCTTCAGAGCAATCGATGCAGCTTCCCTGCCTTGAATATTTCTTCAGCGCACCACTAGTGGGTGCCCCGAAGTTTCTTCAGCCGCTGGAATGGGATCATCAGCCTCGAATCAGCATTTTTTTTCAAAGAGGCTGAGCAGAGGCTTCACCGAGGATTTTCATGTTGCATTGGGACAGCAATAATGTGGAATTTCTTCGTCAGTTGATTTAATCTGGTCTTGACTCCTTGCCACAAAGATAGTGGGTATCAAACTTTTGCTGAGGTTTTGAATTTCAGTTTGACTTGGAGAAGTTCCTCGTGTCATCTTGACAACGCTTTTCTTCGTGAACTTCTCCTTCCTGTATTGAGCCTTTTGATTTCCCTCGCCTTCTCAAACTTCCATTTTCTTCAACGATGAAGTGAGTCACGATGATTTTGACCAGGTGTCAAATGAAGATCAGCAGAGGGGTATTGGGATCATTGTGCCGTAGATCAATAAAGTCCGGACTTTCTTCGATCCAATAGCAAAGGGCACAGATGTACCTTTGGCTCTAGCGGCCCTAACTTGGCGCTCTCGATGATTTCTTCAAGTTCTTCATCGATGCCTCATCATCGATGGCACGGACTACAACCTGTTTCTTCCTTGGCTAGGCCGAGGACCACGCCCAGCTGTTGCTTTTGTCTTCAGCAGAGTCGGGCCGATGAAGAATTGGGGCAGCCGAGGAACTTGCAGAGATGCTCGAGGCAATTGAGAAACCAGCAGTCCTTTGACAAGTAGCTAGGTGCACAGAACCGAGGGTTTGGACGGAGCAGTTGAGGACTTTGTTGAGCAGCAGCAGCAGGTGAGGAATTTGCTTGAGGGTGTGCCGAGGAACTTGGCCGTGAGGGCATGTATGATGAAGCACTTGGCTTCGAGCAGGCTTCTTTTGCATTGATTTCTCGGTTTGACCGAGACTTCAAGGGCGTGAGCAGCAGCAGAATCCTCATTGAATTTCTTCACCGCCTTTGCTTGCTTTGCCAATTTTGCTTGGCGCTTAGCCCATTCATCGTGAAAGTCCTCACCGCGCTTGATGCTAGTGGGATCAGCTATTTGGCCAGGTGCCAAAGGAGCTCTTGGGCATGGAGGATTCAAAGCTAATTTCTTCATGTACTTAGGAGTTACATATCTGTATTCCTTCCATTCCCGTGCCCATCTCCGCTCAATCTTCGAATACGCACCTTGCGCTGATTTTTGCTTTCTTCATCCGTAGTGCAATAGTCAGCATATATTTCCTCGTGGATTTCAAACGCTGTCATAACCTCAGGTTTTTTCCTCCTTCGCGGCTTTACCATCCGCCATTTTCTTCGTGTGAGGAAATTGAACAATTGAGTTCTCTCAAGAAGTGTGCAGTTTTTCTTCGAGGAATGCTGCAAATGAGTTAAGTTGATGAGAACCTAGGGATTCAGCAATGACATTTGTACCTGTGAACAGAGTATAGGTGCGAGGAATTTGAAGAGGTCATATGCTCTCGTAAGGTTTTTCAAAAGAACAAGTTTGAGGATTTTGACCAGATGAGTTTTGAAGAATTTCACTAAGCGCTTTTTGTCTTAGGTTCCAGAGTTGTATAGATCGAGGATCCACACAATTGAGGAATCTTGAAGAAAATCATTGCTTAGAGAAACGAGTCAAGAGATTTGAGGTGTTCATATGTGTGAGGAATTTGAAGAATAAACACCTTTGAAGAATTTGAAGAAGATTTGAGAATCAAAGCGGTAATAAAAGTAACTTTTAATTTACTCAAGTGAAGAACACGACTAACTGAGATGAACAGTTGGGAAGTTCGTCTGCTCAGATCTTCCCCGCCTAACTTGGCAGAGGAAATCAGCTACGGCGACGGCGGAGTGAAGATTTTCCACTGTCGGCGCGAGTACGCCGGGCGAAGAGGTCAAGGCAAGGAAGCTTTTCCTCACCGGGCGACGATGGAGAAGCGGCGGCGCTTAGGGTTTCGAGGAGCTCGAGCGGGAGAGAGAGGTCGAAAGTAAAAGAGTGAGGAAGGGAGAGAGGGTATTTATAGACACGGTGAAAAACGGATCGCCCAAAGATTTAGGACGAACGTGCTCTCGACCGCTTCCCTTCTCACGACATGTGTCACACACGCATCGTAGTGGAGATCGTAAAGCATCGTGGGTGAATATAATAATGCATCGTGGGATGCGGAACGGTTTGAGCGGTAAAAATGAAGGTTTGAATAAGATTTGTTTTAAAGTTCCGCTGTAATTTCTTCACCTGTCAAGGACACAAAGAAGAATTTGAACGAAGTTTCAAAGTAGAACGACATGAAGAATTTGTGAATAGATTGGGTTGAGTATAGCATAGAGGGAAAGGGTCCCATCACATTCACTTAGCAAAAAAACGACTTGAAGAAATAGCCATAAGTGAATGTCTGAGAGGACATAAACTCATATATATATATAGTCAATGAAGAAAGACGACGGAAACAAAGTGAAGATTTTGCAAAGTTGAAGAATTTGAAAATCAAGAATTTCAAAACTGAAGAAAAAACTCAAATTGAAGATTTTCAACTTTGGTGGTGGCGTGACCCACCATATAAGAATGATGATTTTGCATAATCGCGCATAATTGTCGAGGGTTCGAGAATCAAATTCTTCATTAATTTCTTCACACTTAGAGTGTTATTCTTCATTGATTGAAGAAAACGTTTCTTCATGTGTTGCACATCTAAGTCATCAATTTTGCATAAGTGTTAGGATGTGTGTCCTTTCAAAGAACATTCAAGATTCCAAGATATTTAGCTCACACCGCAACTTGCTAAATCTCTTCTCATCCAAGGGCTTAGTGAAGATATCAGCTAGCTGTTCTTCGTCTTCACATGCTCGATGGAGATGTCGCCTTCAACACATGCTCACGAAGAAAATGATGACGAATTTGAATGTGCTTTGTCTTCGAAAGTGCTGAACTGGTTGTGAGCAATCTTGATGGCACTCTCATTGTCACAAGAGAGAGGCACATTCTTCACGTTGATGCCGTAGTCCTTGAGGGTTTGCTTCATCCATAGTAATTGAGCACAACACGAGCCAGCAGCAATGTATTCAGCTTCCGCAGGGATGTGATACGTTCTGCTTTCTTCGAGGACCAACAAACCAAAGAACGTCCGAGGAAATGACAGTACCAGATGTTGACTTACATCCACACGATCACCAAAGATAGTCGAGTCGAATATCCAATGAGATCAAAAGTAGATCCTTGGGGTACCATAATCCTAGTGTTGATGTGTGAGCTAGATATCAAGAATATGCTTCACAGCCTTATGGTGTGATTCCTTCGTGTAGCTTGAAATCGGGCACACATGCAAACACTAAGCATTATATCTGTCCTAGATGCACATAAGTACAATAAAGAACCAATCATGGAGCGGTATACCTTGTGATCAAGTCAATACCATTTTCATCAAGGCATAGATGGCCATTTGTGGGCATAGGAATTTTGACACCTTTGCAATCTTGCATGCCGAATTTCTTCAGACATCTTTGAGGTATTTCTCCGAGATATGAATATGCCATTGTGTTGTTGATTTAATTTGAAGATCTAAGAAGAATTTCAACTCTCCCATCATAGACATTTGATATTCTTCACTCATCATATAGGCAAATTCATCACTATAACGTGGGTCAAGACAGCCAAAGATAATATCATCAACATATATTTGGCACACAAACAGTTCACCATCATAAGATTTAGTAAAGAGAGTAGGGTCGAGTGAACTGGTGTGAAGCCATTCTTCACGAAGAATTCCTTCAATGTATCATACCACGCCGAGGGGCTTGCTTGAGGCCATAGAGGGCCTTATTTAGTCTCAAGACTTTGTCGATTCTTGGATCTTCAAAACCTGGGGTTGAGCAACATATACTTCTTCCTCAAGCTTACCATTGAGGAATGCACTTTTCACATCCATTTGATATAAAGTGATATTGTGATGGTTAGCATAGGCGTAGTAATATGCGAATAGACTCAAGTCTAGCGATTGTGCAAAAGTTTCATCAAATCAATTCCTTCAACTCGTGTGTAGCCTTGAGCTACTAGTCGGGCCTTATTCCTCACCACTAGACCATTTTCATCTTGCTTGTTGCGGTAGATCCACTTTGTGCCAATGATATTATGCTTGCGAGGATCTCGACATTTGACCAGTTCCTACACGTTGTTGAGCTCGAATCGATGTAATTCTTCTTGCATGGCCTGAATCCACTCCGCCCAGAATGCTTCATCTACCTTAGTGGGCTCGTGATAGAGACAAAAGCATAGTGCCCACAAAAGTTAGATAAATGTGAAGCTTTTGAGCGAGTGAGAGGACTCGGCGCTCAATGTCATCGATGATCTTGTCAACTTGTACTTCTTTTGCAACGCGAGGATGAGCAGGTTGTCTTCGAGGAATTTGATCATTTTCCTCAGCACCATTTTCTTCAAAGATTATCTTCAGTGCATCACTCGACGTTCTTCAGCAGACAGAATGAATTCTTCAGCAGTTTCTTCAATAGTAATGACATCCTCGCTTGCCTTGAACCCGATGGAATCCTCAGTGCTGGTTCGCCTAACATGTATGTAGGTGCTCTTTGCAGCCATTAGTTTCATCGAACCGACATCTACAAAGGTCAACAATCTTGTGAAGTGCGATGTTGAAGACTCAGAGGTGTGCGTAGTCCTTTCCGTAACCAAGCATAAACCTTCATGTGCTTTGCAAATTTAGAGTTGTGATGTGGATCTCTAATCCAGCATTTAGCAATCAAGACTTTGAAATAACTTACATTAGGTTTCTTGTCGCTGAGGAGTTCATAGGCAGTCTTCTTGAAGAATTTAGAAGATATACTGTTGATGATGTGGCACGCAGGTCATTGCTTCAATCCGTAAACGACTAGGCGCTTTGTATTCATCAAGCATAGTGCGAGCCATCTCAACCAGAGTTCTGTTGTTGCGCCCACGACGCCGCTTTTGCCGAGGAGTATAGGGAGCAGATAACTCATGAGTAATACCAAGTTCATCAAGATAGTCATCAAGACCGAATTTTGAACTCGGTTCCATTGTCACTCCCGACGTGCTTGATCTTCACACCAAAGTTGGTTGAAGCCCTCGAGGAAAATCGCTTGAATATTTCCTGCACTTGATTTTTGTAAGTAACAATGTGTACCCATGTGTAGCGAGAGTAATCATCAACAATAACAAAGCCATATAGTGATGCTTCATTAACGATACTGAGTAATGATTGGGACCAAAGAGGTCCATGTGAAGCAATTCAAGGGATGAGTAGTGGTCATGATAGTCTTCACTGGATGCTTGGCCTTGGTCATTTTTCCAGCTTCACAGTTCAAGATAAGGATCCTTGAGGAATTTGACATTCTCAATGCCAATGACATGCTTCTTCTTCGCAAGCTGCAGTAAATTCCTCATGCCCGCATGACCAAGTCGCCGATGCCATAGCCAGCCTTTCTCAAGCTTTTGCAAGTAGGCACACGGCTGGTTGTGGTCCCAGAGAGAAGTCAACAATATACAAGTCTCCTCTCCTAAAGCCTTCAAGACTTTGGAATTGTCACCCATAATCACAACAAAACGACATTTGCCAAAGATAACAACCATATCAAGATCACAAAGCATTGAGACCGACATGAGGTTATATCCTCAAGATTCAACAAGCATGACTTTGTCCATGTGCATGTCCTTAGAGATAGCAACCTTACCAAGTCCCAATACCTGACTTTTGCCTTTGTCAAAGAAAGATGATATGCTTCAGATGTGACGGTGATAAGGTAGCATCCATCAATAGATTCTTGTCACCAACCATGTGATTTGTACATCCACTATCGAGAACCCACTCTGGTTTTGGGTTGGTCATCCCGCAGATGAATTAGTATAACTTACGATCTCATATACTTCATCGCTGAAGAATATGATATCAAGTTCATCGATGAATTTCATCACCAAGATTCAGATAAGCAAGAGGAGGACGTGAAATGAAAGTTCATTTCATCATGATTAGCTCAAGGCCCTTTCGTGCATTTTGTCGTCCTCAAAGAAATTCTTCGATGTTAGGCACATCCGGAGACCTGACCCCGCAGAAGAGATTAGTTCTTTTTCTTCACCACCCACATCCAAGGGGTGGCAAAGAGTTCATCACTCATGAAGCACCATATGAGAATGGTGGCATAGAGGCCAAACCATTTCGCTTTCACATAAGAGGGGTTAGGGTAAGCATATGAATAAGCAGAGAAATTCTTCGAGGACTTATGAACATATTGGTTTGAAGAATAATGCACATATTCATAGCTCCTTAGCTCTACCGTATGTAAACAGAGTTGTTAGCACGATGATAATCATATGAGGACTTTGATCCTTTTGAGGATTTTGATCTACGTGAGGAATTTGGTCCGTATGAGGACTTGGATCCATATGAAGAATTTGGTCCATATGAAGAATTTGATCCTGGGTTCCTATTCTTCAGTGTGGTGTCATGAGGACATTCACCTGAATATTTTCAAGACATCGCTTGGGGAACCCAGATTTTCTTCATAGGGGAACCGCTCCTGCAGCTAGTGCCAACATATCTAGCAAATACTTCACCATTCTGATTTTTGAACAGTTTATAATTTGAGTCTAATGACTCATCGCCAGTAATGAGGAAATTCACATGTAAAACCAGATAAGGTAGATGGATCAATCTGGAGGTCCCTTTGCAGCAACCCATGAGGTTTTGGGATACCGCCAAAGCTTCCAAAGACGCTCCATCAAGATTGAGTTTCTCTCAAAGGCAATACCTCTTTCCTAGGGTTCCTGCTGAGGATCTGCTTTTAAGCACATCACAAAGAGTCTCGATGCCCTTTGAGGCTTTTGTACATGCCTCGCATGTACAATTCCTTCACCCTGCATCGTCAATGATACTAGCAATGTCCTCGATGAGGAATTAGTGATAGCAGAGGCAGGTGAAGAATTTGTAACAGTTGAAGCATTTGAACATTCAGGTGAAGAATTAGCAGATTCACGCTCAATGCACTTTAAGCATGGAGGAACAAATTCTTCTTGAGAAGCGCTGATTTGTTGAGCAAGTAATGAATCGCGCCCTTCTTCAAGATCTTCATAACTCGCTCTTAGCTTCTCAAGATCTTGCTTTCTTTGAAGAAATTCATAAGAAAGTTTCTCATGGTCAGATAAGAGAGTGTTATGATGACCTTGTAACGCCCTCGATGCGGCTATATCTCCCACGTGTCGAAGCACGACTTAGAGGCATAACCGCATTGAAAGCAATGTCGCAAGTGAGGTAATCTTCACACAACCCATGTAATACATAAGGGAAAGAGATACATAGTTGGCTTACAATCGCCACTTCACACAATACATGGGTAAAACATTACATCATACAGATACAATCAAGGTCCCACTACGGAACCAAAATAAAAGAAGACTACCCCAAATGCTACACAGATCCCCGATCGTCCCAACTGGCTCCACTATCGATCGACATGAAATGAAACAACACAATGAACAAGATCTTCATCGAGCTCCTCCTTGAGCTCGGGTGCATCACCGCACGGTCTCATCGGCACCGCAAACTGGTTTTGAAGTATCCGTGAGTCACGGGACTCAGCAATCTCACACCCATGAGATCAAGACTATTTAAGCTTAAAGGTAGGACAGGTAGTGAGGTGAAGCTGCAGCAAGTTTACTCAGCATATATGGTGGCTAACATACGCAAAAGAGAGCGAGAAGAGAAGGCAAAAGCACGGTCGAACAACTATGATCAAGAAGTGATCCTGAACTCCTACTTACGCCAACCATAACTCCAAAACCGTGTTCACCTCTCGATCAACCCCGAAAAGAGACACTCACGGTTACACACACGGTTGGTGTATTTTAATTAAGATCAACTTCGGTTTTCTACAACCGACATTAACAAATTCCCATCTGCCACATAACCGCGGCACGGCTTTCAAAGTTCAAACCCCGCAGGGTGTCCCAACTTAGCCCATGATAAGCTCTCGCGATCAACGAATGAATAGACCTTCTCCCGGAAGACCGATCAGTCTCGAATCCTGCCACAAGACATTTCACAGCAATAAAACAAGTCCAAGAAGACCTCCCCACAGGCCGACACCCTCGGTAGTAGCCACAGATCTCGCCCCTGTGCCACGACCGGATGAGCAGTCCATATAACTAAAACCAGCCTCAAGTTTCCCGAGGTGGCGCTGCAAAGGATTCTAGTTTGGACCAACACTTAGACAAGCATTGGCCCGGGGCTAATGAAGATGACCCTTGAGAGCGCGACTCCCAAGGAAAAAAAAGGCTAGGTGAGGCAAATGTAGAACCAATGTTGGGCCTTGCCGAAAAGTCTTATTCAAAGCGAACTGTCAAGGGGTCCTATAAATCACCCGACCGTTAGGGACGCAAAATCCGGGAACATAACACCGATATGACGGAAACTAGGGCGGCAAGAGTGGAACAAAACACTGCATAAGGCCGAGCCTTCCACCCTTTACCAAGTGTATAGATGCATTAATTAAATAAGATATATTGTGATATCCCAACAAGTAAACATGTTCCAACAAGGAACAACATCTCCATGTTCCAACAAGGAACTAACTTCATCTTCACCGCAACTAACAACGCTATAAGAGGGCTGAGCAATGCGGTAACATAGCCAAACAACGGTTTGCTAGGAAGGGTGCAAAAGGTTAGAGGTTCATGGCAATTTGGGATGGCTTGATATAGCAAGTGATAGGCATCGAGCATAGGCATAGCAAAAGAGCGAGCATCTAGCAAGCAAAGATAGAAGTGATTTCGAGGGTATGGTCATCTTGCCTGAAATCCCGCAAGGAAGAAGAACGAATCCATGAAGAAGACAAACGGACGAAGTCGAATGAATCCTCACAACTCCGAACTAAACCAAGCAAACGAGAGAAGCAAACCGAAAGAAGCAAACAACATAGTAAACACACAATCACATAAACATGGCATGATGCACAAACAAATATGATGCATGTCCGTTTAATGAGGCATGGCATGGCAATATGCACAAACAACACTACCAAGCAGTGGAGCTCAATATGCAACGAGTTGCATATTGACTTAACACCACAACACTTATTTAGTTTCTCTGTTAGGCTACCCAACAATATTAAATGTTATTAAACATGGCAAGAGGTGAAGCAATATGAAACTACCTATCTAGGCAAGTTTAAATGAGGCCGAAACAACAAACAACAATTCCGAAAATCCCCATGAGCAATATTTTAGATTCGGTCCTGATCTGCCCTAAACACAATTTTAGAGTTGTTAAACAGCAACATAAAGTGGACCATGATAATCTAGGCATTTTTCACCCCATTTACATATATAATTTATTTAAAATGGAGCTACGGTTATTTAGTTATGAATTAAATCATTTTAACATGGCATAATAGCAAATTAATGCAACCATCAATTTAAACATTTTTAACATAGATGAAAGTGGCAAAATATTAATCTTCACAAAAACTGAGCATTTTACATATATAAAACATTTTAATCCGATGCACGGTTGTTAATTAATTATGGATGCATGAGCATGGAGGGTCTTTTTCAGAAACGGTAAATTATCGGATAAAAGAGAAATTCGCTGAACGGAAAAAATAACAACATGGGCCGAATCGCAGGCCAAAAGTGCATGTGGGGGCGCTGGGTGTGGTGCTCACTCGGCTTGGCCTGCTTTGGGAGGGAGCAGGCCGCTGGGGAAGCTGGCCGGCCTGGCGCTGTTATGCCCACGCTGGGTCCACGCGCTACCGGGCGCGGGTCAATGGCGGCGGGCGGCGCGGATCGGGCCTCCCGATCCCATCTCGGAAGGTGGCGGCGTTTACGGCGATAACGCGGGCGACGAGCGCGGGACGGCCGGACAGACGGAACGGGCGGATCTCGGCGTGGGGCCCTTGATCCGCGACGGCGAGGCCGAGGAGGCCGGCGACGAGGTCTCCAAGGCGGCGGCGGCTCCTACTGCACACACAGAGCGAGAGAGAGAGAGTTCGTGAGGGAGAGAGAAGGAGCACGGCGGAGGAGCAGAGAAGAGAGAGGAAGGAGCAGGGCGCGGGGGAGCCTGGCCTGGGGGGTCGCCGGCGGCGGGGCTGCAAGGCGGCGAGGGAGGCGGCTCATGGGCGGGAGGCGCTGGAGGCGGGCGCGGCCGAGCGCTGGGCGCCGGGCAGCGGGCGGCGGGCAGCCTCGATGGGCAAGGCGGCCCGATGGAGAGCGCCGGGCTGCGCAGGAGGGAAGCAGCTGGGGACGGGCACAAGGGGAAGGCGGGCGCGGGCGGGGCGATGTGGCGCGCGCCATTGGCCATCGGGCGATGTGGCGGGCGGGCGGGCTTGCAAGTGGCGGAGGTGGAGCGGGGGCGCGCGAAAACGGAGGAGGGCGGCGGCACTGATGATTGGGGGAAGCGGAATTTTAGGAGGAGGGTTAGAGAAGCTGCCAAAATGGCATGGGGGCTTCTATATAGGGTTGGCTAGGGTTTGGGGGGTTTGAGCATTTTGAGGTCCTCGGATCACGATCCGATGGCACCGGCCGAGTGGAGGGCTAGGTGGGCTAGGCCGAGAAATATACTGAGAAGAGAGGAGAAATGCAGCCCGCACGATTTCGAGACCAAACATCCGATTTAAAATACCGCTATATCCCGTTATATATAACGGTTGGGCTATCAAACGAACTCCAATGCGATGAAACTTGGTAGGCGGCCTGTCTACACTATAATAAGACCGCACGACAAGTTGCAACCCATTCCGAGAACATTATTATGCCACTTATAAAGTAATATCTTGAGAAAGGGCGCGCGCGAAAGTGTAACCGACTCGAACGGACAACGGAGAGAACCGCGGAACTCGAACGGATGCAAGTTTTGAAAACATGCGGATGAAATGCGATGATGCCATGAGATGAGATGCAGAACAAGAACAAAATGCAAAACAACCGACAAAACCCAACCACGAAGGAAATAATAAAACACATCTCCTAAAAGGCAAGAGTCGGAGTTACTTAATATGGAAAGTCGATCCGGTGTTACAACACTCCACCACTATTTAGAGGATCTCGCCCCAGATCTAGGATGGCACCGAGGGAAAAGGAAGAGGAAGAGAAGAGGTAAAACTAAGTTGCTTCTTTGACAAACGAGTGAAACCATGAACCTTGAGAGGTTGAGCGAAATGAAAGAAAGAAAACAACGAAGATGACCAAGGTTGAAAACAATCCGCTAGAAAAGAGGAACAAGGAACATTACGATAACTTGAAGGTTGAAAAGGCATAAATCAAGAGTTTAATGGAGAAGATAGAATTCAAACCACCCGCTTAACACAAGATGAGAGAGGAAGAATGATATAATTTGGGCAGCACCGATTGAAAATGGAAGGAATTGAACATGAACTTGAGAAGATGGGATGATACTTGATGACATCAACAACATACCGCCTCCTAACTATTGAAAGAATGGCACAAAGGGTTAGAAAGATTTCAGACAGCTCTCCGTTGAGGAAGGAGGCAAAACTTGATAAGATGATAGAACTCGAATGAAAACATGACACTCCCGTTAAATGGATAAGCAAAAAAGAACATGATCTTGACAAAACGAGGTGATGGGTCGAAGAGTGCAACATCACGATGCCTCCGAAGAAAAAATTGAAGGTAGGTCATTGGAATAAAGGAATGGAGAAGAAAATGCCAACTTCTACCACAAATGAACTTGGAAAAGCACCTTGCAAAGAAGAATTGAACGGAGTTGTTGGAAAACCAACAACGAAATGATTAAGCTTGTAGTGGGCTTATGGAAACCATCTCAAAATTATGAGGTGAGCTTCTGCCACCAACGGAAACAAATGATTGGATTGATATCAACAAGGAGACGAGAAACTTATTTCACTGGGAGGACAAATGAAGAACTTGGGTCATTAATAAGCACCATAAATAGCAACCATCCTTAGGGAAAGCTTTAGGTGAAATATAGCCCAAGATAAGTCCAACGAAGAGATTGATGGATTTAAAATACCTCACTCTTGACAACATGTGAATCATGAAACACGAAGGGAAATTGCCAAGAGTGAAATAACACCATCTCAAGAGATAAGGTAGAAAGAATTGCACTTCGAAATGCAAGAAGAAGAATGCTTGAACGCCTCAAAACAAAACATGTGTTGAGCACCATGTTTATTTTTAGAGTATAGCTTGACGGATCTTAACTCCGCGAGAAATCTTGATGAACAATTGGAGAAATGAAAAGAATCCTTGACGAACCATGTAGAGCCTCCATGATGAACTCCGGTAAACAAAAGGGTGATAGAAAGAAAGAGAAGTTGACAACACAAGGTGAAGCCTTGCAGTGATAAGATGAAGCTTTGAAATGATATAGCCGAGAAAACTTGGAACTCCGGAAAGAAAGATGATCAAATGAAACCAAGAATTTTGATGATCCTCCGGAATAAGGAATTGAATTTACTCGATGGAACAAGAATAAGAATTCCATTATGCTCATCCTTCACCAATTAAATTGATGACAAAATGGATTAGGCATACTACTTATTCTCATTGATAAATGATTAAGATAGATATAGCGCAAACTTGGGAAGGTCTTCAACAAACCACCGTGGAATTGGAAAGAACGAATGAGTCTATATGATCACGAAGGAAGAGAACTCTTGAACAAACCACCATAATAATTGAGAATGAACGAGCAAAGGCACAATTCACCGGAAGAATTGGAAACGAATAAAGATGCTTGACAAAATTTAGATACATTAGAACGAAGAGATCATGAACTGATTAGGGGATATTTCGACGATGCACCGGTGAGATTTGGAAAGCCAGAGTAGAACGCTTGAATGAATAATTCTGAGATGATGGGCTCAGAAGAATCAAACTGAAAAGACTCCTGAATTGCTCCGGGTGGGTGAAAAGAATTCTCACAATGAAAGACAATTATGAGGATGGCACGAAGCTAGAACCATGAATCTTGAAGAGAAAGAAGCGAGGTTTAAGAGAAACTCTTCTTCGGTCTTCAAAATTCGAGAATGACGACGAGAAACACCATCATGAATTGTTGAGGTACTCCGGAATGAAAATTAGAAAAGGTTGAACCAACAATGAAAAATAATTTGGAAGATCTTGGAGAAAGACATTTGACTGATGATAACTCATTCTTACGTCAAACTTTGCAATGAATTTGGGAATAGCTCTTGAAAATTAGAAGAGTCAGGTAAGATCCTGGAAAAAAAACCTGTGGGTTAGGGCCCATTCAAAAGAACCACCGTTGAACAATTGTTTGAAATAGATATTGCACCGGTTGAGTTAAATGGCTTGAATGAGATAGCATCCTCAAAAGAACTTGAGTGAATTGAGAATGGAAACTAGAATCTTCTGAGATATCTTCAACATTCCGGAACAATTGAATAGCGAGAAGTGGATGATTGACAGATGCACCGACATGAGAAAGCATTTGAAACGATGAAAAGAATACGATCAACACTGAAAACTTGACTTGAGTCCGCCTGAGAAGAAAATTAGAATGGAACAATGATAAGGTTAAAGCTTCCTTAGTGTCTTCATGAGAAATCACCGGATAAAACATTAAAGGAAAAGAATGAAGAAACTTCACTCAATAAAAATGGATACTTGATTAAGAAATCTGAGTCCTTGAAGAAAAGGGTGGAGGGCGGAAATCAAAACAACTAAGGTCGGATAAAACGAACACCGTTGAGAAAAGCTTAGAATTGATCTTGCTAATGTTGGAATGATCGGATTCACTTTAAGAGAAGCACGCCGTTGGAAAAGAATTAACATGACAAGCTCAATGATCAAAAGGATTAGTATTCACATAGCAATATGAGAACACCAATTAGGAAAGGTATGGAATCAACACTTGACTTCAAGCAACTCAATACCACAAATAGAACAAACAAAGGATTTGGCATCAAGAATGAGCCGAACAAACACATGATAGAGATTTCACCAAAGTGTTCGTGGTGGGGCCCACACGACACGACGATAGCGGACGCCATTTAATGACAAACAAGACGCCCCGAATCAGCATAGCCAAGGATTCTTTAAGACGCCTCACGACCATCAGAATCGACCGTGAATGGGCGGACCACTAGACGTTGAACCCCAATCTCAAATCATACATCCGTCGGAAAGAATATCCCGTAAGCTACTAGAATTCCCACCTATAAACTCCCAAACTTTCTGGTTATGCAACTGTGTTGGGGATACAGGGACACAAAATATATCACCCAAACTAACAATACCTAGATCCAATTGATCCATCCGTCAACACATAACCAAGAAATCCTCGAAATCGTGGTACCTCGACCTTCAAAAACATCCGTTATACAAGTCATGGCAATATTCCCGACTCGCCACAAGATCGGGCTATCAGGTTATCTCACCAACAACTCGCACAAAAAAGATTTCGATGTCGGTAAAACTCGTATTCCGAATCGCAACGATAAAATTGTGACGACAACACCGGAGCTCAACTCCCGGACACCGCCACAACCCCTAAATGTCGAGGCACCAAGAACAATGTTTCGCCACAAAACCATCGAACGATTCCAAGATACCCACGTGATCCTAAAAAAATTTAGTGAAATTTGAGGAGAGGAAAGACAAAACATCTACGCCAGAGACCTCACCAGAGCGATTTAAGGACCGGGAGTAAAAAGAATCCTACTCCGATATATATAATCCTAAGACTCAAAACATTTTCCATTCTAGACTCAACAACGCCAAGAACAATCAAGTAGGGGCTCCTAAGTCGGGAAGGCTCGATACCAACTTGAACGCCTCGATGCGGCTATATCTCCCACGTGTCGGGCACGACTTAGAGGCATAACCGCATTGAAAGCAATGTCGCAAGTGAGGTAATCTTCACACAACCCATGTAATACATAAGGAAAGAGATACATAGTTGGCTTACAATCGCCACTTCACACAATACATGAGTAAAACATTACATCATACAGATACAATCAAGGTCCGACTACGGAACCAAAATAAAAGAAGACTACCCCAAATGCTACACAGATCCCCGATCGTCCCAACTGGCTCCACTACTCGATCGACTTGAAATGAAACAACACAATGAACAAGATCTTCATCGAGCTCCTCCTTGAGCTCGGGTGCATCACCGCACGGTCTCATCGGCACCGCAAACTGGTTTTGAAGTATCCGTGAGTCACGGGACTCAGCAATCTCACACCCGCGAGATCAAGACTATTTAAGCTTAAAGGTAGGACAGGTAGTGAGGTGAAGCTGCAGCAAGTTTACTCAGCATATATGGTGGCTAACATACGCAAAAGAGAGCGAGAAGAGAAGGCAAAAGCACGGTCGAACAACTATGATCAAGAAGTGATCCTGAACTCCTACTTACGCCAACCATAACCCAAAACCGTGTTCACTCTCGATCAACCCCGAAAAGAGACACTCACGGTTACACACACGGTTGGTGTATTTTAATTAAGATCAACTTCGGTTTTCTACAACCGACATTAACAAATTCCCATCTGCCACATAACCGCTGGCACGGCTTTCGAAAGTTCAAACCTCGCAGGGTGTCCCAACTTAGCCCATGATAAGCTCTCGCGATCAACGAAGGAATAGACCTTCTCCCCGGAAGACCGATCAGTCTCGAATCCTGCCACAAGACATTTCACAGCAATAAAACAAGTCCAAGAAGACCTCCCTGCAGGCCGACACCCTCGGTAGTAGCCACAGATCTCGCCCCTGTGCCACGACCGGATGAGCAGTCCAGATAACTAAAACCAGCCTCAAGTTTTTGAGGTGGCGCCGCAAAGGGTTTCTAGTTTGGACCAACACTTAGACAAGCATTGGCCCGGGGCTAAATGAAGATGACCCTTGAGAGCGACTCCCAAGGAAAAAAAAGGCTAGGTGAGGCAAATGTAGAACCAATGTTGGGCCTTGCCGAAAAGTCTTATTCAAAGCGAACTGTCAAGGGGTCCCATAAATCACCCGACCGCGTTAGGGACGCAAAATCCGGGAACATAACACCGATATGACGGAAACTAGGGCGGCAAGAGTGGAACAAAACACTGCATAAGGCCGAGCCTTCCACCCTTTACCAAGTATATAGATGCATTAATTAAATAAGATATATTGTGATATCCCAACAAGTAAACATGTTCCAACAAGGAACAACATCTCCATGTTCCAACAAGGAACTAACTTCATCTTCACCGCAACTAACAACGCTATAAGAGGGCTGAGCAATGCGGTAACATAGCCAAACAACGGTTTGCTAGGAAGGGTGCAAAAGGTTAGAGGTTCATGGCAATTTGGGATGGCTTGATATAGCAAGTGATAGGCATCGAGCATAGGCATAGCAAAAGAGCGAGCATCTAGCAAGCAAAGATAGAAGTGATTTCGAGGGTATGGTCATCTTGCCTGAAATCCCGCAAGGAAGAAGAACGAATCCATGAAGAAGACAAACGGACGAAGTCGAATGAATCCTCACAACTCCGAACGAAACCAAGCAAACGAGAGAAGCAAACCGAAAGAAGCAAACAACATAGTAAACACACAATCACATAAACGTGGCATGATGCACAAACAAATATGATGCATGTCCGGTTTAATGAGGCATGGCATGGCAATATGCACAAACAACACTACCAGTTAAGTGGAGCTCAATATGCAACGAGTTGCATATTGACGGAACACCACAACACTTATTTAGTTCTCTCTCGGTTAGGCTACCCAACAATATTAAATGTTATTAAACATGGCAAGAGGTGAAGCAATATGAAACTACCTATCTAGGCAAGTTTAAATGAGGCCGGAAACAACGAACAACAATTCCGGAAAATCCCCATGAGCAATATTTTAGATTCGGTCCTGATCTGCCCTAAACACAATTTTAGAGTTGTTAAACAGCAACATAAAGTGGACCATGATAATCTAGGCATTTTTCTACCCCATTTACATATATAATTTATTTAAAATGGAGCTACGGTTATTAAGTTATGAATTAAATCATTTTAACATGGCATAATAGCAAATTAATGCAACCATCAATTTAAACATTTTTAACATAGATGAAAGTGGCAAAATATTAATCTTCACAAATTCCTGAGCATATTACATATATAAAACATTTTAATCCGATGCACGGTTAATTAATTATGGATGCATGAGCATGGAGGGTCTTTTTCAGAAACGGTAAATTATCGGATAAAAGAGAAATTCGCCATTTAAAAAATAACAACATGGGCCGAACTGCAGGCCAAAAGTGCACAGGGGGGCGCTGGGTGTGGTGCTCACTGGCTTGGCCTGCTTGGCGGGAGGGAGCAGCCGCTGGCGGGAAGCCGGCCGGGCCTTGGCGCGGCTATGCCCACGCTGGGTCCACGCGCTAGGCCGGCGCGTCAATGGCGGCGGGCGGCGCGATCGGGCCTCCCGATCCCATCTCGAAGGTGGCGGCGGCTCACGGCGATAACGCCGGCGACGAGCGCGGGACGGCCGGACAGACGGATCGGGCGGATCCGGCGGGGCCCCGGATCCGCGACGGCGAGGCCGAGGAGGCCGGGCGACGAGGTTCCAAGGCAGCGGCGGCTCTACTGCACACACAGAGAGAGAGAGAGAGAGTTCGTGAGGGAGAGAGAAGGAGCACGGCGGAGGAGCAGAGAAGAGAGAGGAAGGAGCAGGCGCGGGGAGCTCGGCTGGGGCGCTGGGCGGCGGGCTGCAAGGCGGCGAGGAGGCGGCTCAAGGGCGGGAGGCGCCGGAGGCGGCGCGGCCGAGCGCTGGGCGCCGGGCAGCAGCGGCGGGCGCCTGCCTCGATGGGCTTCCAAAGGCCCGATCCGAGTCTCCGCGGGCTGCGCAGGAGGGAAGCAGCTGGGGACGCGCGGGCATAAGGGGATTGGGGGGCGGGGAGGCTGGGCGACGTGGTGGCGCCATTGCTGTGGCGGCTGGCCAACCAGGGCGGGCGCCAAGTGGCGGAGGTGGAGCGGGCCGCGAAAACGGAGGAGGGCGGCGGCGCTGATGATTAGGGCGCGGAATTTTAGGAGGAGGGTTAGAAGCTGCCCAAAATGGCATGGGGGCTCTATATAGCAGGTTGGCTAGGGTTTGGGGGGTTTGAGGGTTTCGTCCTCGGATCACGATCCGATGGCACCGGTCGAGTGGAGGGCTAGGTGGGCTGTGTAGAGAAATCGGCCGAGAAGAGAGGAGAATGCAGAAGCCCGCACGATTTCGAGACCAAACATCCGATTTAAAATACCGCTATATCCGTAGTACATATATAACGGTTGGGCTATCAAACTAACTCCAATGCGATGAAACTTGGCAGCGGCCTGTCTACACTATAATAAGACCGCACGACAAGTTGCAACCCATTCCGAGAACATTATTATGCCACTTATAAAGTAATATCTCGAGAAATGCAAGGCAAAAGTGTAACCGACTCGAACGGACAACGGAGAGAACCGCGGAACTCGAACGGATGCAAGTTTTGAAAACATGCGATGAAATGCAGATGATGCCATGAGATGAGATGCGAACAAGAACAAAATGCAAAACAACCGACAAAACCCAACCACGAAGGAAATAATAAAACACATCTCCGGAAAAGGCAAGAGTCGGAGTTACGAATATGGAAAGTCGTATCCGGGGTGTTACAGACCTTGAAGGCTGTCAAGCCTAGACTAAACTCTCTGAAGATTTTCAGTCAGGGCTTGAGTGCGATCCATTTCTTCACCTAACATATCATCACTCTTATCTAGCATGTTTTGAACCTTTTCAAAAGCCCTTTGTTGTTTTATAGCAATCTTAGCAAGTTTAGAGTAGCTGGGCTTGAGATCCTCATCAGATTCATTTTCACTAGATTCAGAGGGGGTGAAATTGAGTACCTTAGCACCTTTTGCCATGAAGCAATAGGTGGGAGCGAGTCATCATTTTCCTCATCGTGTTTGTCATGCGAGTCAGCTTTCAGTTGTTGAAGATGGACTTGCTAACATAAGCAAGAGCAAGAGCCGACTAGCCACACCAGATTCGGATTCTTCGCATCCTCCTCTTCCTCATTTTCCTCAGATTCAGCTTCAGAGTCCATTTCCTTGCCAATAAATGCCCGAGCCTTTTTGGAGCTGCTCTTCTTGTGAGAAGAAGGTTTTGAGGATTTTGACGATGAAGATTTTGATGATTTCTTCTTTTTCTTCAAGTCATCAGAACTGTAATCCTTGTGCTTCTTCTTTCTTAATTCCTTTTCCCACCGAGGACAATCTTGGATATAGTGACCAGGTTTCTTGCATTTGTGGCAAAGTCTTCTTATAGTCACTAGATGAGGAATCACCGCTTGAGGATTTTCCAAAGCGACCACGCCTTGTGAATTTCTGAATTTCTTCACGAGCAGTGCTAGCTCTTGGCCAAATTCTTCAGATCTCCAAGGCTACTACCGTAGTCTTCACTCTCGATTCTGCATACAGCCTTGGCCTTCGTGGCACGTGTTTTTCCATAGCCGTAACCATAGAGATCTCTTTCAGAAGTGGAACTCGTGAGTATTTAGCCTTCGAGGATATCAGCAGGATCAAGAGACTTGTAATTAGCTCGCTCTTGTATCATCGCAGCTGAGTATCAAATGAGGAATCGTTTATCTTAGTAATTTCTTCACCACCTCATGGTCGGTGATGTCATGGCACCCAAAGGCTTGAAGCTCATTTGAGATGTCATGAGGCGATCAAGGTTTGTTGAACATTTTCGCTGTCGAGTCTTTTGAAGCGGTTGAAGAGATTCCAAGAACATCAACTCGAGAGTCACGCTGAGTTGAAACACCTTCATTTACTTTGGACAGCCTATCCCAAATGAGTTTGGCAGATTCCAAAGCACTCACTCTTCCATATTGACCTTTGCTCGATGGCTACATATGATATTCTTCGCTGAGAATCGAGTTGCTTGAATCTCTTCACATCAAGATCATTCAGAGAGGGTGTGACCGAGGAAACACCTTTTGTCACAACATACCGTAGATCGTTGTCAATTGCTTCAAGATGCATTCGCATTTTGTTCTTCCAAGAGGGGTAGTCCGTCCCATCAAGGTAGGACACCTGCTGAGACTTTGATCATACCTGCGGTCGACATAACTAAAACCCTGTGGTTAAACTAGAATCACACGTAACAAGGGAGTACCTTGCTCGATACCAATTGAAAGTGCTATATCGACTAGAGGGGGGTGAATAGGCAATTTTAGAGAATTTTACAAATTCTTCACCGAGGAATTTGTTGGTGAGGAAATTCCTTAGCTAAGAAATACATGCAGCGGAATAAGTACTCGTAAGTAAGCATAACAGATTACAAGCATAGTCATGATGATGAAATGAAGACAATCACAGAGTACGTAAAGCGTAATCACAGGATAACACAAGATGAAGACAAACAGATCAAGAAATTGAACTGAGGAAATTGAGAAAGTCTTCACCAAAGTCTTCAAACACAGATATGAACAAACACTCAACACAAGAATGAGGAAATGAAAGGGTTGAGGAAATAGAACCAGTTAGGTTGGTGAAGACAATGATTTGTAGACCAGTTCCAACTCGCTGTCTCAGCTTGTACGCCTGGTTGGAGCGGCTGAGTATTTAAACTCGAGGACACGCAGTCCCGGACACTCCACCACCGAAAGCACGCAGCTCAGACACCAAGTCTCACCGTGTTCTCCTTGAACTAAGGTCACGCAGACTCGCCCAATCACTGTGGTAAGTCTTCAGCGACTTCCAAACCTTCACATACTTGGTCACTCGGCGATCCACAATTCCTCTTGATGTTTCTAGACCGTGACGCCTAACCGTCTGAAGAAGCACAGTCTTCAAAGGTAAAAGCGCCGGATCCACGCAGGATCAATTTCTTCAAGGATGCTCAATCACTTTGGGTTTGTAGGGTTTGGTTTTGGGATTTTCCTCACTTGATGATTTTCGCCAAATTCCTCGTGAGGATGGGTTGCTCTCAAATGACAAGTGTCAAGTTCTTCGAGCAGCCAACCAACTAGTGGTTGTAGGGGCGGCTATTTATAGCCTAGGGAGCAGCCCGACATGATAAGACATAAATGCCCTTCAATGATATGACCGTTAGGTGGATAAGATATTTGGGGCAGTCATGCAAGAAGACAAAGAACGGTCGGAAATTTGAACATCAATTTCTCACGGCTATCATGTTCTCATCGTAGGCACCAGACCGGCGAATTTTAACTCCTCGCCGAATAAATTCTCAACACTGTAAGAGCTTGCCTCTCGCCATCAAGAAATTGACTGAACTGTATGAGATTTCCAAAAGCTTCACTCAAGGGATTGGTAGGTGTAGGATTTTGAGTTGAGCATCAAATGGAAATTTTTCCTTAGTATTTCTCGACCCCTTTAACAAAGACGGTGTTTCCTATGACTCAAGAAAGAAAAATTAAACTACTAAAACAAAAGTCTTCACGCTTCATGTTCCTCAAATGAATACCAAGTCTTCAAGGTCACACCAATTTCTTCACTTTCAAAGTCTTCTAAAGTCTTCGTAATATCAAATTCTTCGCTTGAAGAACTTCATTTTAGGGTCGACTTTCATCAGAATATCAAACTCCTCATAGACTTATAGTCCTGTGTACACTCACAAACGCATTAGTTACTTAACCTATAAGTCTTCAATACACCAAAATCACTAAGGGGCACTAGATGCACTTACAGTGAGGTGATTTCTAATGCAAACTATGCAATAATTTATTTATGTCATCCAGGACAAAAATACTTCACAAACTTTTATGCCATGTCTAATTGCAGGTGTATGGGACATTTGTACAATCCACATATGAAGATAAGGGAGAAAGGGGAATTTACTTGATGTTCAAAAAGTTCTCTCACGTCACTTTTGGCCCAAAAGAAGATAGAGTCCAAGTCTCTCATGTTCGACTCAGATTCGGATCGCATGTACATACCGACTCAAAACGTCAATAACTTTTTCATCCGAACTCCAAATTGGATGATTCTTTTTTTGTTGGAAAGTAGATTTCGTGCACTTTCCAACCCAATTGGATCCACCTTCAAATTCATCCGGAGCGTTGAGTTATGGACGAAACAGTCTGATGCTGCAGCAGAATCCGAGTCAAACTACAAGTCCAATGGTGTTACGTCACCTCCACTTGGGCCCATTGGCCTTGTACGACCTATGGTTAGTTTTAGGCTGCCTTGGGACGTCCTCCCACCTCCTTGGCCGCCACCCCTTGCTCCTATATAAGTAGATCCATCTAGTAGCTTTTTCCTTGGGATTTGTTTAGTTAAAAGTTAGCCATTGCAACTTCGTGTACTTTGTTTGTGTCCAACGACCAGACCAAGACCGCTTACGGATCCCCACCTTTATCAATAATTCATCTATATTCGCAATATTCAGATTGCATTATCATATTCTTGCTTATTCTTCGATTGCGTGCAGGAATAGACCTTCGTGGTCAGACTGATTGTGCTTCCAGCTGTCGGGGAAGCTGATCGGACCCACGAACACCTATGGGACCGACGGACCGAGCCCCTTTCGGTTCGGTGGGGGGCGGTGGTCGCACGAAGAGCAGATCGAGGCGAAGCACACGAGCAGATTACCCAGCTTCGAGCTCTCCGAGAGATAATACCCTACCATCGCTTGTCCGATTGTATTGTGTTCTTGCTAGGAGCGCCGAGAGCTACAAGACCTAGCGTGAGTGTTCTCCGTTTCAATGAACCGAACCCTTCTACGCTGCACATGGGCCTCCTTTATATGCTCAAGGGTCTCCGGTTGTGGCAACGTAGACAAGGGCAAAACGTAAAGGAGTCATGGTTGGTACAGCTACTTGTACAAAGGTATCATACCTAACCCCGACGGTTAGGGACAAAGGCATTAAATGCCCGCCTAAGTCGACTAAACAAAGGCGTAAAAGGACCGCTGTGGGCGCCACCGCCGCCATGATGGCAATCTTGTCGCCGCTACCACCGGCTCACCGGTCAAGACAGTTTTCTGCCACGCTACCGAAAGGCCCCATGGCGACATCGCTGGTGGATGAGCCGAGCGAGGAACGAGAGTAGTTCGCCGCGCAAGCGCTTTGCCATGTCGTTGTTTTGTCGCTACCGGAAGCATGTCGCCATCGGGCCTTCCCGCAAGCTCCTCTTGCCGGGCCTTGCCTCCTGTGTGCCTTGTTGGCCTTCCGCAAGCTCCTCTTGCCGGGCCTTGTCTCCTTGACTTCAATACTTTGTTCTTGAATGGCTCTAATGGAGCCGCGAGGACCTTGGCGGTCACCAGCAAGCCTTTGCTGGTGTCGCGACGCGCGCGGCACGAAGTTCGGGATACTAGGGTACCCCTACCTAGTACACCGACAGAGCCCCTGCTCTGGCCACACACCTGCAAGCGAAGCGCTGTTGGGCCAGGCCCAAAACAGTGCACGGCACGCTGCCTTGGTTACGCCAGAACTCACCCCGTCCCACCACGCCCCACTTAACGGCATGCGCCGAATGCGTGTCGTGGGAGAGATCGGGGTTTCTTTATTCGAAAACCGAACGTCCGCCCCCCTTTATAAGGGGGAAACAGGCAGTTCGCCCACCTCGCCATTTGCTGTCCAATCACGAAAACCACCGCTGCTCCCCTTCTTCCCAAGTCTCAAGAGAGCAGCGCCCGCCCCATCGCCACCAGACCACCAACACCGCCGGTCTCCCCACCGCCCGCCATGGCCCCGAAGTCGACAAGGGAAGGGCGTGAAGTCGGCCGAGGCGCAGCGATTTGCGGTGCTGCTAAAGGAGCGGCCATCTTCCCCAGCTCGCCGCAAGGAGCCGAGGAGAACTACTACCTCTTCTCGGTCGACGGAGACGCTGAAGATCCGCCACGAAGGTACTCCCACCGCTGCTTTGGAACTAGCCCCAACGGGTACCCTTTCTTCAGATTGTTCTTCTATTATGGCTCGTCTCTTCTTCTCTGAATTTTTTTCGCGATATCATGAACACCCACGGGTTCCGCCTCCTTGACTTCACCCCCAATGCTGTCTCGACATGGCAGTTTTCGACATCTTTGCGAAAACTTTGTCGGAGTCCACCCAAACGTAGCCCTTTTCCGCCACTTCTTCATGCCCCGAGTCGAGAGGAGAGCCACTCACGGAGGAATCGCTGATCTCAAGGATCGCAAGAAAGAAGCCTATCTGGAAGGAGAGCTCCGCAACAAGTGGGAGGAGGAGAGAAGATTGGTGTTGATTGTAGAGGAGAACTGCGAGTTTTATCGCCAGCCGCCAAACCCCAATAGTGCGCTGCAACGATTGGAGCAACTTGGCGCTGAAGATGCTAGATTGAAGATTGCCGCCACCCGGATCCTGCGCCTCGTGCTTGCCGGATTCATCAGAGGCGCTGCTATGCAGATTTCTTCGCCACAGACGCTTCTTGCAGGAGAGGAGGAGACCTGCTTGGGAGTTCCGAACGCGGCGGATATCATGAGGTTGCGCCTCGGCCTCAACTTCAATTTCACCGCCTTGGAGTTGGATGCGATGCCCTCGAGCTGTTCAAGCACGACCCGATCATCCCGAATGGTTCAGTTGCCGAGGGAGTCGCTCCATTGTGCAAAATTCTCCTCGACCGCATCCATGCAATGATGTCGCAGCGACTCGCATGGAATTGTTCCAACCCGCAAGAGCCTGCAGATGACGCCGCAGGCGGTGTTCTTCGACAGCTTGAAGAAGTGTCGATCCACCCCGATGAGCGTAAGGGCCTCACCCGCGATACCATCGATGATTTAGATGCAGCGATCGCCACTGGTTGAAGAGGCGGCAGCAGCCGCTACCGGGCGAATTCGGGTTCACCGTGGAGGAGGCAGAGGTAGCAGAGGTGGCAAGCCTTGCTGGCTTAAGGAGTTTGCCGGGCGAGGAGGAGCTTGTCAACCCGGCCGAAGTCGAGCGAGCACCGAGGGCGCCTCCTCCCCACCATCTAGCATCTTGTCGCGAGTGGAGCCCCCAGCTCCATCGAAGAAGGCGCCTCCGCAAGGTCGAGATTTAAATGGGGCGGCAGACGGGCCATCAGCCGCTGCAGGCATGACGCCGCTTCCACCGCAGCAAGCATCTGTTGCTGGAGCACCTCACGCTGCTGCAGAATCGAGCGGGCCTCCTGTGCCATCGCTGCTACTCCCGCCAAGCGGTCAAGGAACCCACCTCCGCCTCGCCGCACCGGAGGCGCAGCCAGAATTTGATCTCTCCGCGCCAGCCCGACGAGGAAGAAGGAGAGTAAGCTCGTGGTTGTACTTGTATTTCTTCAATTTTGTTGCTTTGTCTTGTATCTGATTTGTTTCACTCAACTCTTTCCTTTCGTGACACCGCCCAGAGCGCCAAGAGAGCCAAGACCCCGTGGTTGTCATCGAGGACGCATCCTCCGCTGCAGCAGGAGGCGCGCCCGAGACCACAATTTTATCGGACGAGGAAACTTCTTCCACAAAGCAGCCCCCAACGCAGCCCCCAGCAGAAGTACATGGTTTACTTTTTGCTGTTGAGCGTATATGGGTGCTCTTTCTTGACCGATATCTCGACCGTTGGTTTGTGTAGGAGCAGAGCAGCTCACCAAGAGTGCCCGGAAGCCGCCCAACGTGCCATCGTGACGACTACACCGCCAAGGAGGATCCCCGCAAGGGAGCTGCTTCTCCCAAGGAGGCTCCGCAAGGTGCAGTTCTCCGCAAGGGATAGCGCCAACACCTCCGGTGGTTGAGACCGCGGCCGCAGATCCCATCGCAGGTAATCCTCTTGCCTGAAAACTTCCCTTGGGTTCTTTTTTCTTCTTATTTTCTTTGATACTTGCTTGACTTTTCTTCATCCGGCCGCCGATCCGCTCGCCACAGAGCCGATGGAGACCGAGGTCGCCGGCGAGGAAGACGCGCTGCAATGCCGACGATGCCGCCGTCGCCGAGGAAGAAGCCGGCGCCGACGAGCCCGGCCGGGCGAGGAGGCCGCCAGGCTGCCGCCGCAGAAGCCGGGCGAGGGTCCGGCGATCGACCGACGGCCCCGAGGCCGCAGGAGCGCCAGCGCTACACCGATCACGATCCTCCGCCATGCCGCAGCGCCAGTTCAAGAGCTCCCACCCAGCGCCTACTTGAAGGCCGGGCGATGGTGTCTTCATCAAGCTTCCTCGGGGCCGAGCCTGTGGCTCCGGCCGAAGGAGAAACCTTTGACGAAGAGCTGCTCGCCCGCTGGCCGACGCTGGTCGACGCGCCAAGCAGCAGCAGGCGAAGTCCGAGGAGGAGCAGCTGCGGAAGCCGCCGCCGCCTACCACACCCAACAAGCCAAGCTGGAATCCCGGAAGCGCTTTGTCGCAAGGCAGGAGCAGACATAGAGAAACGCGTGGAGGAGCCCGGCATCAATCGAAGCTCTCCGGCCTTGGGAGGAGCGGAGCAAATCGTTGAGGCGCTGCGAAAGACTTCATCCTCGAGAAGGCCGAGGTTGAAGAGCAACAACGGCTTGCCGCCGAGAGGCTGTCTCACAAGAAGAAGGCGAAATGGGCGCAAGGAAGATCAATCTTGACAGCCATGAGGAGGAGCTTGATGCTGCGAGCAAACATTTGGCGGGCTATCAAGGAAGCAAAGGATGCGCCGCAGCTGCCGAGGCCGCCAAGAAGGAGCCGGAGACGAAGGTGACGTAGCTGGAGGCCGGCCTCAAGAAGGGCGTGAAGAGCTTGCTGCACTCAAGCATGAGCGAGAGAAGGACGCCACACTTTGGCGAAGCTGCAGGCTGCCTCGCCGAGAGGAGCAAGGAGCTCAACGCCGCCAAGGACTCCAAAGCAGATCTCGAAGTTGAAGCCGACCACCTTGACTCAGACACTGGAAGGCGCCAGGAGCGGAGGTGGCCTTGTTGGAGAAGATCAAACCGACGAGGCGCTGGCCGGCAAGTGTGTTGCCGCCTGTAACACCTTCAGAGAGAATGTGGAGCACCGGACCGAGGGTCTCGTGAATGTTGCCGCCGCCATCGACAGGAGCTGATGGAGCTGGGATGGTGGATCTTGGATATTCTCCGATGAGCACCTCCAACCCAGCGCCAAGCTCAGCTTGTTCTTCAAGGGCGCAGGACAGCCTCCAACGACTCCGGAAGAGATTCCAAAGCAGCTGGCCGAGGAGTCGCGCCAGATCTGCGCGAGAGCTCCGTAAGGTGCCGATGAAGGTGGCCTTCGCAATCCAGGCCTCAACCTCACCGGCGCCCTCAAGTCCTTGCCACCGGATGCTGATGTAGAGGCACTCAAGGCCCTTGTCGCACCCATTGTGGACAAGGGCGTAGATCAAGAGGTTGATGGCACCGATAGATTAGGCCGCCAATTTTATCTTTTCCTTGTCGCCGCTGGTCATGTTAGTAGAACAATCTATTAGAGCTGCGACAAGTTATTTTGTAATATAACTCTATCTCGGCAATGATTCCAATGTTATTTCCTTTACTTGATTCCTTCCTTTGTATGCTTTTTGCCCCACGCTTTTAGGGAACTTGTCGGCGCAGCACCTTTGTCATGAAGGCCGAGTGCGGAACGCCAAGAGCTCGCCGACGGTGCCGCTCCGACAAGCAACCTTGTCGCAACTAGTTGCAGCTCACTTAAGTTGTTGAGCAGACTCAAACAAAGTAAGGGCTTAACTAGCTACGAGTTGGTTCCTCCGCCACAGTGTTTTCCATACAAAGCACGGTCGCTCGAGGAAGATAACTTAAAATTTAAAAGCTGATTGCTCAAAATTTAGCAACTTAGCTTTTCCGTCCTTTGCTTCCCGGTAAGGAAACTTCCTTGAGCGACGCTTGGTCCACACCATTATCTTTCTCCTCGCAAACTTGTGTGCGAGGGAGCCTTCCTTTCTTTGAAAAAGAGAAAGAACAGAAAATAAAATTATGGAGCCTCATGCTCGTTATTGCTTACCGGTGTAGGTGCTGCACAAAGTGTCGATAACACATGAAATAAAATGATGAAAGCATGAAATTGACAAGATGCGCTAATTACATGAGCTTTACTTATGCACGGATCTGCGCTCGCTTTGTACAAAGGATTACATGCAACATCGGCAAGACTTGTATTAGGGTGGTGTTTTAACAGGTTCCGCAACCGCGCTTCACGGGTAAAACTTACGAAGATGCTCAATATTCCAGAGTTGCTCACCGAATGCCATCTTCGGTCTCAAGGCATGACAGCGCCAGCCTAGTGACTCGCTTCACCCGATAAGGGCCTTCCCACTTTGGCGCCAACTTGTTGGAATTCTTATGGACTGAACGCGGCGAAGAACAAGGTCGCTTTCCTCGAGACTTCGGCATTAACTTTGCGGTTATGGTAGCGGGCGCAAAGCTTGCTGATAACGAGCAGCTCGCACAATGCCTCAAGACGGTCCTCCTCAAGGAGCAGCGTCATCTTGTCGCAGCTGCTCTTGCTCAAGTTCATCATAAGCGAGCACTCGAGGTGATCCGAATACGAAGTTCCGTGGGGAGAACTGCCTCGCCCATAGGCTAGAACGAAGGTGTCTCGCCGCTGGCTCGACGGCGCCGTCCGACGACCAAAGAACCACCGCAGCTCCTCAATCCAGCTTTCTTCCGCACTTGTGCAGCCTGTCGAAAGTTCTGGTCTTAAGCCCACGCAGCACTTCAAAGATTTGCCCTCTCCGCTGACCGCTACTTCTTGGATGAGCAACGGAAGCAAAGCAGACCTTGGCGCCAAGATCTTGGACGATCGCATGAAGGTGCGACCAGGACTGTGTGCCGTTGTCGGTGTTGATCCTGTTAGGAACTCAAACGGCAAACAATCGACCAAGAACTTGACCGCTGATTGTGCTGTCACCTTCTCATCGCTTCCACTTCCCACCACTTTGTGAACTTGTTGATTGCAACGCATAAGTACTCAAAGCCCCGATCGTCGGGAAAGGGGCCGAGGATGTCGAGCCCCTGCATCAAAAATGGCCGTGATAAAGGGATCGATGGAGAGCTTGAGCTGGCTGGTGTATCTCGCTGGAATGGAACCGCACGCTTCACACTTGGTTACTTGTGCAGCTTGCATCCTCGAGGGCTGTCGGCCAAAAGAAACCTTGCCGAACGCTTTGCCAAGAAGTGTTTTGCGCCAATGTGGTGACCACATATGCCTCCGTATCTCTCGCCAACAGCTTTTGTCCATCTTCCCGTGAATACACTTGAATTTCACACCGCTGAGTCTTCTTCCGCATAGCAGCTGTCGACAAACTGGTACATACTTGACCGCCGGGCTATTCTTTCCGCTTCTTCTTGCTCTTCGGAAGTTCTCCCGTCTCAAGGAAATGGACAATCTGCTGCGCCCATGCCGGAGCTTGCGGCTCGACAACAAGGACTAAAGGCACATTCGCTGCCGCGGAACATCCGCTTCACGGCAAGAACTCGCGGCTTAGCCGAGCTTGATGTTCCCGGCAAGCTTGCCGGAGCAAAACTTGTCGTGAGCGCCTCGCTTCAACGAAACAAACCCTAGGGCTTGTCGGAGCAGATGCGCCTCAAAGACTCTTGGCGTTGATCTTGGGGCCTTCTTGGCGGCGGCTTTGGGGAGCTCGCCGAAAATAGTCACCAGAAATCAACTTCCTCTTCTTGTTCTGTCCAGCTTGATGGCGCTATACCGGCTGAGTCAGCTTGAGCACAAAAATCCTGGTTCTACATGTAACTTGAGTACGGGCGCACTTTGACAGCCATCGCCTATATCGCTCGAGCTCTTGGAACATGTTCCATCTGAGGCCGCCAAAGTGCTCTTCTATCTTTCTCACTTCATCAACATAGGCTTCCATCAACGGACTCGATAATACTTGTTCACTTGGCGGACGACAAGTCGTGAGTCACCCCGATAATGAGCTTCTTGATCCCAAGGTCTACCGCGATCTCGAGACCGCAAGCAAACCTTCATACTCGCAGATTGTTTGTTGCTTGCTCCTTGGGAAAGTGCATCCGACTATGTACTTGAGGTGCTCTCCGTGGTGCGATAAGCAAGACGCCAAAGACCGGCGCCTTTGTAGCGAGAAGGCACCATCAAAGTACATCAGCCACTTTTGCTCGCTTCCTTGACGGGATGCTCAAGCTTCGAATTTCTTCTTCCGTGTTACGCCCATTCTGCTATGAACTCCGCCAACGCCTCGCTTTGATAGTTGAGGTGCTCTCAAACTTGAGACCAAAGCTTGATAGTTCCAAAGGCCCACCGACAATCCTGCCTGCTGCCTCGGATTTTGCAAGATCCTCTTCAGCCGAAAGCGAGTGACGATCGTGATCTCATGTGCTTGAAACTAATGGCGAGCTCGAGGCCATGAGAAGGCCAAAAGCAATTTCTGCACACCGAGTACCTTGACCTAGCCCCCGCAGAAGGGAACCGACAAAGTAAACCGGGCGCTGCACCATCCTTTTCTCAGATCCTCTCATACGCCAGAGGCTCATCTTTGTAGGGACCAGAGCTTGCCGGTGAAGTGCCTTGCTTGTCCATGGATGCTCTCGCCGGGTTGCTAGCTCATCATCCGCCTCCCTCTCCGCTATTAACGCAGCACTAACCACTTGATTGGTTGCCGCTATATATAGCAGAACTTCTCTTGTGGCCTTGGTGCGACAAGTATTGGGGTGGAGGACAGGTATCTCTTTAAGTCTCTGCAGCGCAGCCTCCGCCTCGAGTCCATTTCATTGACCTGCCTTTTTCAAAATTTTGAAAACAGCAGGTATGCCGCCAGCAGATCTAGAAATAAACTCGCCGAGAGCAGCTATGCAACCGCAAGTCTTCGACATCCTTGACGCGCTTTGGTGCTTCAATCTGCTCAATGGCATTGATCTTGTCGATTGGCTTCAATTCCCCGCTGAGAGATGAAGAACCCGAGAAGCTTGCCGGAGGGGACTCCAAACACACACTTCTCGGGTTGAGCTTGAGGTTGATCTTTGCAGATTTGCAAAGGTTTCGCTCTAAATCTTGAATCAGAGTTGTTTTGTCCTTGCTCTTGACCACTATGTCATCCATGTAGGCTTTTACATTTCTGTGCATTTGTGGCTCAAAAGCATCATGGACTACTCTTGCAAATGTTGAACCAGCATTCTTTAAACCGAAAGGCATCCGTATTAAACAATATGTGCCACATGGGGTGATGAATGCGGTTTTCCTCATCCTCTTCTCGCCATGAAGATCTCGATGATATCTCGAGTACGCATCAAGAAATGAAAGCAAATCACATCCGCCGTGGAGTCAACAAACTGGTCGACACGCGGCAAGGGAAATGGGTCTTTGGGACAAGCTTTATTAACATCGGTAAAGTCGATACAAAGTCTCCATTTCCGCTTGCCTTGGGCATGACTACAGGATTGGCCAACCACGAGGATGGAGCACCTCCGACAAGGCCTGCTGCTTCCAATTTCTTGATTTCTTCTCGGATGACTCTTGGCGCCCACGCGCGCTTCGACTTTCGCTTGATGGGCCGCGATGAGGACAGACAGCAAGATGGTGCTCAATTTCTTCCTGGGAACACCGGGATGTCGACGGTTGCCACGCAAACACGCCGACGTCGCCCGCAGAAAGCAACGAGCGCCTTCCTATTTAGGGTCGAGAGAGGCACCGATGGTGAAGGTACCATCGCGCCGCCCTCCTTGGCGGACACCTTCTTGGTCTCTCGCGGAGCTGCCATCGCCTTTCTTGTACTTGCCGGTGGAGCTCGATGGTGCGCCCTCGATGGTAGCGCAGCACCAAGAGGTGCGCTTGCCGGAGGGCATCGAGCTCTTGCCGGACTTGGTCTTTCTCCCCGGAGCTTCAAAGGCAAGTGACTTGTCTGTCTGCTGTGGCTGCCGCTTCCCGGTAGATCTTGTCGGCGCAGATAAGAGCATCCTTCTTGTCGCCAGGACAGAAATGACACTTATCGGCCTAGCATCTTGAGCAAGTTGTATGCATAATGAGAGGTTGCCATGAACTTGGCGAAAGGCCGATTTGCCAAGTATCCCATTGTAAGGCAATGGGAAGTCAGCAACGCCAAAAGTGACCCTCTCAGCCCTGAAGTTCAACTCGCACGCCAAACGCCACCGGCAACGTGATTTTTCCTTTGGCTTGCTCCTTCCCGGATTGATTCTTGAATGTGCCGGTCTCTTCGAGCTCGCCATCGTGGATCCAAGCTTCGAGTACCACGGAGGAGATCATGTTCGCCGCCCCGCCGCCAAGTAGCATCTTAGTGACCTTGAGGTTGCGGATAGTTGGTGAAACCAACATCGGCAAGCACCACCGCAGTGATGCGATCGTGGTGGTCCTCAATATCAACGGCGATAGGCGTGCCGGACCATTTCGCAGGCTTGCGTGACTCGATGGATGGTTCTGCCGCATTGACTTCCCGTGATTCACCGCTTTAGTTGGCGTGTGAAGTATGCGCAGAAGCACCACCGCCAATGCACAGGACCTCTCGTAGCTTTCTAGAACTCCCGCTCGCCGGTCTCATCATCTTCCATGTCTTCATCGCCGCCGCCATCTTCATCCTTGTCGCGCCACGGGAGGTCTGTCTCTTGCCGCCGCTTGGCCTTGTTGCAAGCGCCCTCCCCCGCCGGGCGCTTGCCAGCTCCTCCAGACCTTCCCGAAGCTTTCTCCTTGTCGCCGTCAGACTCAGCCTTCGCTGTTCGGCTGCTGCTCGACCTTCTTGCAGCTCGAGGTCATGGCCCTTGGTGCGGTGGATCTTGCAATATCGTTTGTTGGAGCTGCCATGCTTGTCGGCGATCGCCACAGCCCGGCAGTTGGTTCCTCGCGCAACCTCCTTGCCGGAGCTACCAACTTTGGCTTTTTTACGCCACCTCCGCTGTCGGACTGCTCGATAACCAGCACTTCTTTGCCTTTCTTTTTCCTCGTTGTTCCGCCGCTTTTCTTTGCCGGGCGACCTCCTCACCGCCGATCCTACTTCGCTTCTATATTCTCTCCGGGAGTCTCTCCTTCCTCAAAGACGCACACTTGTCGGCCAGGCATATAGCTCATCGACGCCCTTGATCTTGCACATCGCCATCTCCTCCTCAAGATCTTGCGGTTCCACACGCTCGATGGAACGCGCTGATTACCGCGGTGGTGGACATTTGGGATGTTGTGCTGTACACGGCTGAATCTCGAATGAACTTGCGCAGGGCTCTCCTTCCTTCCGGGCGAGCAGATGAAGGTTGCTCTCTTGGCTATGAGGTTTGTGACCACCGTGAAGGCGCCAACAAACCGATGGCATAGATCTGCCCAAGAGGATATGGAGTTGTCCGCAAGTGCATGAGCCAGATCCGACATTGGGCTTGAGTACCGCCGGAAGTAGTTGGCCAGATCTTGTCGCCTCGCTTCGCCGCTTGCACCGCAATGGTGTAGATGCCGAGGAACTCCGACAGATGCGCCTTGCCGCCGCATTTCTCCGCACGCCCGCTTGAAATTCTTCTTGCCGGGCCATCGACTTGCCGCAGCTCACGAAAGTGAACGAGGGCAGCTTCATCACAGACGGCAAGTCGCCTGTTTCGGGCGCATGCATGTCGACAGAGGGCCCAGCGCCGCTGGTCGGATTGACGCCGCTTTCTTCGGGCGCCGGCGCGAAGTTCGAGCGCCTTCTTGCTGCCGATCGTGAAGAACTTGGCGCTGATCGCGACGAGCTCGTGGATCTGATGACGCGTGGAGTCGCCGCCGAGGTGGATCCGACGAGTTGGCGATCTTGGCCTTCGGTGGAGAGTGCATGGTGGTCGCACTTCACAGGTTTCTGCCGCCACCGCTCGTGTCTTGTCGCTTTGTCGCGCAGCGGCGTAGTCGGTTGTCGCGGAGTGCCGCCGCTGGCAAAGCCAATGAGACTCGATGGTGGCCTCCATTCATCGACCTTGTCGGCTGTTGGAGGGTAATCTAGAGAAGTTGAGCTCGCCAAAGCTTCGCTGGAGTGGCGGTGGCGCGGGCGAACGGCGCGAGGAGCGGATATGCTCGGACTTCTAACTATGTTAGAAGGAGCAGATCCCATCCAGCGACTGCCTCGCTTCGTGCAAGATGTTGGCGCACGCTGGTCTTGAGGGCCTCGGATCCACCAGCTCGATCTTGATCCAACGAGCGATGGTACTATGAATACCATGACGTTGTCGGTCCCGCGCCTCGAGATGGGCGCTGCGTGCGGTACGGACGCCGAGGTCTGTGCAGCCTTGTCCTGGAATTGGCAGCATCATGAGTTCCTCGCCGGCGCCGCTTCTTCCGCTGATGTTCACCCCACCACCCATTTGCTCCGTGGTGGTGGATCGACGGATGGCTCCGCCACCGCCAAGCCTTCTTCTTGGTGGCATGTCGATGAAGATGATGAAGATGTTGCTCGTGAACGCCGGATCAGGTTCACACAGCCTCGACGCTTCTACCGGGCGCGCCAAAGATGTCGGAAGCTGATCGACCCACGAACACCTATGGGACCGGGCGGACCGAGCCCTTTCGTTCGGTGGGGGCGGTGGTCGACGAAGAGCAGATCGAGGCGGCACACGAGCAGTTTACCCAGCTTCGAGCTCTCCGAGAGATAATACCCTCCCGCCGCTTGTCCGATTGTATTGTGTTCTTGCTAGGGAGCGCCGAGAGCTACAAGACCTAGCGTGAGTGTTCTCTGGTTTCAATGAACCGAACCCTTCTACGCTATGCATGGGCCTCCTTTATATGCTCAAGGGTCTCCGGCTGTGGCAACGAGACAAGGGCAAAACGTAAAAGGAGTCGTGGTTGGTACAGCAACTTGTACAGTTGTATCATACCTAACCCCGACGGCTAGGGACAAAGGCATTAAATGCCCGCCTAAGTCGACTAAACAGTGCGTAAAAGGACCGCTGTGGGCGCCACCGCCGCCACGATGGCAATCTTGTCGCCGCTACCACCACAAGGCCCGCCGTCAAGACAGCTTTCTTGCCACGCGCTACCGAAAGGCCCCATGGCGACATCGCTGGTGGATGAGCTAGAGCGGAGGAACGGAGTGGTAGTCGTCGCTGCAAGCGCCTTTGCCACGGTCGTTGTTTTGTCGCGCCCGAAGCATGTCGCTAATCGGCCTTCCCGCAAGCCTCTTGCCGGGCCTTGCCTACTGTGTGCCTTGTTATTCTTCCGCAAGCTCCTCTTGCCGGGCCTTGTCTCCTTGACTTAAATACTTTGTTCTTGAATGGCTCTAATGGAGCCGCGGAGGACCTTGGCGGTCACCAAGCAAGCCTTGTTGCTGGGTGTTGCGATCGCTCGCGCACGAAGTTCGGGATACTAGGGTACCCTACTCTAGTACAATCGACACCAAAGATCGCCAAGAACCTCGGGATTGGTTTAGCGATTGCTAAGGCGCAACGTCAGGCACGCTTGTAGTCGGATCACAAAGTCGGCTCCACCAAATCGATAGTTATCATCTCATCGAATGATCGACACCTCGCTTCTATCAGTTCACCGCTACTTTAGAATAATGCTTCGTATTGTTTTGCATGTCGATCTAATGCCAGTGATTTGCTTGTTAAGAAGATCATCTCTTCGTTGTTTTCGTGCTTAAGAAGTTCATCGTCTGATGTTTCATTCATAGCCTATACGACAAGTCGGGTAGTTTAGACGTGAAACCATATGATCTTCTCGACCAACTCATGATATTAGGCCGTGATTGATCGCCGCTTTCAACCAAACCGCTTGTAAAACTGACGCTTGTAAATTAAAGCAGATAGTCTTGGGCGAAGGCGCTTGGTTGGTCGATTTTGACTAGTAAAATATCGGAAGTACTTCACACACGATAAAAACACTGAACGACACTCGGACAATTGCTAATCCAGCCGTTAGCTACTGTTTCAGCCTTGCCCATGGATGGCATGATATGCACGCCGTGCATGTATCGTCTGGTAATGTCGTCCATATAGCAGTGCTCGCAAAATATACACTAGTCTCTCAAATTACACGCGTAACCCGCCGGTTTCACTTACAGACCTCGAGCCCTCGGTTTCACTACGCCTATATTTTACGTGTTGTTTCCGATGACGAGTAAATTACACTTGTATGTTTCATTATGTTTGAAAAAAACAGAGCTCCCAAGCGCGGCCTTACCGTTTCATGCCGCCTCGCCAAGGTGCTCATAGGTGTCCGATGATCCCGGCTTCTTGAATGAGCAGGGCGCCAGATCGTATCATCCGTAGGGCCCGCGAGGCCCTCTCCGTTGTCCTTCAAGTTGTTGCGCTCGTCATGGTGCCGAGCATTGTTAACATCGTCAACGAACATGAGGATTCAGGAGATGACTTTTTTTTGGCTGGATGACACTAGGGACCCACTAGGGCCATAGCCGTACGTATGCAAGTGCCTCCTTATTTTGTAAAACTATTTTTTTGCTTTCTCCTGGTTTCCTGACATCATGGTCCCACACCATTGTCAACCTATGTAGTCAATATAAACGAGAGAATTGCACAAGGTGCGGCCGACAACTGGGACCAAGCAGCTCGAGCAGTATTTGTGTTTTTGAGGCGTGAGCACCGCAAAGTTTTTCTTGGCGGTGATTTCGTTGTTGTTCAGAGGAGAGCAGGTATTAATCTGGGCGGGCTGTGGTCTGCCTAGCCCAGGCCGATATCCAGCCCAGATACTAATTTTTTCAAGATGAAAATGGCTAGCCCAGCTATACGTATTTTTGAGGAATACCTGTGCAAGGTCAACTTGTTATTCTCCGCTCACTGGGCTGCAAATCTTTCCTAGGAGGGATGCATTAGGCTTAACAGAAAATGGGCTTCAAAAAATAATAAATGGGATGTAATTATAAAACTGGCAAGAATTATAAAAAATGCACCAAACACAAAATTAGTTTATAAAATATTATTTATGGATTTTGAAAATCTTAAATTTTCATTGTTGCGCGCGCAATGTTTCGTTGGATTTTTACGTAATACAAATTTGTATCTAATCTGACTAGAAATTTTGGGATAAAAATATTTTGGATCCCATCAAAATGTGGGAAATATTTATTGAATTCTGTCTTCAACGGTTGGTTGAAATTATTAATCCTTGTCCTAGCTAGAAAATGGGCTGTACTTTTAACAAACAGTAAATGGGCTGTTGTAAATTCCATTAGAATTCAAAAATGGGCTGTACATTCTTACAAAACACAAATGGGCTATAAGTTCTCTGCCACACACTTGTTGGCCTACTAATGACGCTGTCTCTAAAAAAAATAAGTTGACGCAGATGCAAGGCTTTGTCAACTTATTATAGTCAACACACGGTTCTAGTAGCAAGGGTCGTTGGATGTCTATCCAACGGATGTCGTGCTTCTTCTTCAATCTCGATATTCTTAGCTTCGCTGCCCAAAAATGATTCCTCCCACGACATCCGGGCGAACTGCTTCGAGGCTGACTGTGGGCCAACTAAGTTGGAGCGCACTAAGGGCTTTGTCAACTTAGTCAATATAAACGATTCTAGCTTAAGTGACCGTACGATGTCCATCCAATGGCCGTAGTGCTTCTTCAACCTCTGGTCTTCATGGTCCAGCCGCCCAAAGCAGCGCCGGTCGTCCCGCCTGCTCCTGCCTCTCGTGGTCGGCTATGCTGCCGCGGAGGCCTCACCGCCCCCATACTACTCCCACCGCTGGCAAGGCCATCCCTCCACTCACCCACACCCCCTGTTATTATGCGGCGACGGCAACCTCACACCGCAACCGAGCAGCTGAACCTCTCAGATCTTCTCCGCTGGCTTCCATCGCCGCGTTTTCCCCGCTCCGGGCGCCCCTTCCTAGGCTCGCGCCGCCCACCGCCCTGGTGCTCTCGGAGTGGCGTGGTCAACGTGGTCAACGCATCGACTTCCATTGAAGAATATCAGACGTGGAGAGGCCGATAGCCGGGTCCACGGGCGGCTGCAAGGAAGTGCCTCCTTGTTACGCCGCAAAAATAATTATTCCTCCAATCGACAGCGGGATCCATCGGTCGGGCCACCTTATTTCACGAAAAACATTTCTCGATCGCTGGGACCCATCGGATGGCCACCGATTTTAAAAAACGCTCTCTGGCTGTCATCTCGACCCACCGGAAGTGCCTCCTTATTACGCACAAAAAAATGAATACTCCCCGCTAGCTGGGACCCACCTTGGTGGAGGCTGACTTCAGGGCCTACTAAGTTGATGGGGACAGAGGGCTTTGTCAACTTAGTCAATATGAACGATTCTAGCTCCAAAGGATCGATGATGTCCATCCAACGGCCAGAGTGCTTCTTCAACCTCGGTCTTCTTGCTCCAGCCGCCCAAAGTAGCGCCGGTCAGCCGCCGCCTCCTGCCTCCCATGGTCGGGTTGTGCTGCCGGAGGCATCACCGCCTTCTACTATTCCCACTGCTGGCCAGGCCTCATGCGCGACGGTAGCCTCACACCATAGCCGAATGAGTGAACCTCATACTCGCTTCGCTGGCATCCACCGCGCGTTTTCACTGCTCCGCCGTCTTTTTCCTTAGGCCTCGCTGCCGCCCACCACCCTGGTGGTCTCGGCGCGGCGTGGTCAACGTGGTCAAGGAACGACTTCCATCGGACATGGAGTGTACATGGAGAGGCTGACAGCTGGGTCCACGGCGGCAGCAAGGAAGTGCCTCCTTATTACGTGGAAAATAATGATTCCTCCCCCTGACAGCAAGGACCCACTGGACGGGCCACCGTATTTCGTGAAAAAAATGTTTCCCCCCTGACTGCTGGGAGCCACCAGCTACACCTTCACACGCAAGGAAGTGTGTCCGAGCATAAAAAAAACCAAACGATTCGCCTCGACAGCTAGGGACCCACCAGCTACATCTTCGCACGCAAGGAAGTGCCCCATACCGACCCACCTGGTCGAAGCATACGTAGCGTTGTCACCTGGTCGCGAACGTAACGCATATATACTAGTGGATGTAGAGGCACGCACGCGTCGTAGTAGAGGCGCCGACGTAGCATGTACACGCACGCATAGCCGCCAGGGTGCAAGAAAGAAAATACGCCATGTATGTGTACATACGGTGGGATTCGAACGCTTACTCGCAAGACACGCACGGCGAGGGCTCGCTGACATGGCTGGGTCGGAACGGAGACACAAAGATCGCTGCCGTGTTCACGGGAGGCAACGGAATGCGCCGTGTTCATTGGTAGGCAACGGAACGCTGGAGCCAACCGCTGGGTCGGAACGGAATGCGTGGTCGTGTTCATCGGGAGGGCTTGGACGGAACAGGCGATGGAAACGAGGCCTGCCGTACCGCAGAACGGAGGAAACAACCTTGTGTTTGACCGGCCACGTTCGAAACGGGATCCTTTTGATCGGGAGGGGTCTGGGGTACCACAAAACGGAGGAAACGGACCTCCTACGGTCGAAATGGGGGTCCTGTTGATCGGGAGGGGTGTGGCGTACCACAAAACGGACAAAACGGACCTCCTACGGTCGAAACGGGGGTCCTGTTGATCGGGAGGGGTGTGGCGTACCACAAAACGGACGAAACGAACCTCCTACGGTCGAAACGAGGGTCCTGTTCATCGGGAGGTGTGGCGCATCGCAAAACGGACTCCACGGATACCGTTCATCTCCACCGCCGACCCTCCAGCCTCCACGGCTCCTGCTCATCCAGCCTCCACCGCCGCTTACTCCACCGGCCATCGCTCAACCACCCTCCACCGCTCACTGCTCATCCAGCCTCCACACCACGAGGTCCTGCTCAACCACCCTCCACGGGCACCCTCCACCGGATACTATTCATCCAGCCCTCCACACCACCGGGTCCTGCTCAACCACCCTCCACGGGCACCCTCCACCATCTACTGCTCATCTAGCCTCCACCACACCACGGTGTCCTGTTCATCCAAAGGCAACGCCACCGCCATCGCTCATCCAAACACCCCGCAACGCCACCGCTCATCCCAGAGGCAGCATCGATCGGCTTCGCTTAGCAGCAGAGAGAAGGAATCGCCGATCGGGTTCGATTAACAGCCATCGATCGATCGCCGGGTTCAAGAACGCGTAGTTCGCAAAGGCAATCGCCGGGTTCGTTAGAGCCCAACGCCGCCGGGTTCAGTTAGAGCCAACGCCGCACACACGCTGCATATGTACGAGAGAAACGCGCAACGCCGCCCCGAACTCCCACCGTAACCGGAACTCCCAAATTTTCCTCCTCGCTTCTACCACGGTTTTTTCCATCATGGATGGCCCAAAGAATGTCATGCAGCTGCGCCTCCGCCCGCCTGTGATGAAAAGCCCATTTTCTATCATGAATTTTTGTCAAAGAAGTAGGAGCCCACCACATCTATGATGATACCGGGTTTTGTCACAATTATCGTCATAGAAGTGTCATATGTATGATAGAATTTTTTTCGTTCGGCCCAAAATGTCACGGGTGTGTCTTTTTTTTGTAGTGCTAGGAACTGCAAAAATTCGTTAGGGAACTCTTATTCTTCCGGTCCCTGGTCGCAGGCGCAGCTCGCCATGACCCAGCGCTTTGCATCACGGTAGCCAAGGGGCATGGATTGAGAGGGGTGCGCCAGCTTGTGAGCTCGAGCGCGGGTGCCTCGCGAAGAACAGGAAAAAGCGCTCATGAGGGCCCTGTCCAGCCCCCTCACGAGGCACGCAAGGGAGAGTACGGGTCAAAACGAGGAACCAAGGGCAGAAAACAAGGCAAAAGGCGATGGAACCAAGCCGGCAAAGAACACCAGAAAGAAAATTTTCATTAAAGAGGGGCAAGCCAACTGCGGAAAGCAAATGAAAAGCCGTGACCGGCACCTAGTCTAGTCTTCTCACCAGCGCGGAGCTAAGTGCTGCCACTAGGACGTGGGAGGGAGCCCCCGAGGCCCGAGGGCGGCACTCCTGAGACATCCGGGCGTGTACAACCCCATTCATTATTAGGTGAGAGTGTCACGAGTGGAGACCTTCACAGGCACTGGGCCTTGCTTCACAGGCGCCGGGCCTTGCTTCATGGGTAGAACTTCCGGAGGTGCTGGATGTTCCTGGAGTTCTGGATGGGGACCCCGTCCTACATCTCTAGGCGCGTGGCGCCAGGCCTGGAGACGTGGGCGACCCTAAACATGCCCTCCTACATGGGTGAAAGCTTATGCTGCCCTTCCCTGGAGAGCACCCGCCTTAGGACGAGGTCACACACCTCGAGCGTCCTGGAGCGGATGCTGCAGTAGTGATACCGCCGCAGCGCCTGCTGGTATCTTGCCGCTCGTAGCGTGGCTTCGCGGCGGGGTATGGAGGCGGCGTTCCTCCCCTAGCACGAGGCCCATTCCCCGCATGGCGTCCTGCCTCGTCTTATCAAATGCCAGGAGCCGCGCAGAGCGATGCTTGAGCTCGTGAGGGAGAACCGCTTCTGCTCTGTAGAAGAGGAAGAACGGGGTCTCGCCTGTTGGCTTGGTGGCGGTGGTGCGGATGGACCACAACACAGACTGGAGCTCATCGTGCCAGCCCCTACCGCAGTCCTCGAGCTTCTTCTTGAAGGTCCTGGGCTTGAGGCCTCCCAGGACCTCCGTGTTGGCCCGTTCGGCCTGGCCATTGCTCCTGGGGTGTGACACCGAAGCGTAGCAGATCTGCGTTCCAAGGTTAGCACAATATGTCTTGAAGAGATTGCTAGTGAACTGCGAGCCGTTGTCGGTGATGATGCGATTAGCGACCCCGAACCGGCTCACGAGACCCTTGATGAACTTGACCGCGGATCCGGCCGAGATGGTGCGGACAACTTATACCTCCGCCCACTTGGTGAACTTGTCGATGGCGACGTAGAGGTAGCGGTAGCCCCCAGGCGCTCGGGGGAACGGGCCCAAGATATCGAGCGCCCAGACTGCGAATGGCCACGAGAGCGGGATGGTATGGAGGCCCTGAGCCGGCTGATGGATCTGCTTGGCGTGAAATTGGCAGGCCTCGTAGGACTTCACCAGCCCAGTCGCATTGTTGAGCGCCGTAGGCCAGTAGAACCCGCTGCGGAATGCCTTGCCGATGAGGGTTTATGACGATGAGTGGTGCCCACTATCTCCGCCGTGAATGTCAGCTAACAATTCTTTCCCCTGTTCCCTGGAGATACAACGCATAGAAACGTCATTTGGTCGCTTCCTGTGTAACTCACCGTCCTGGATGCAGTACGCTATGGCCTGCCGGGCCAGACGCTTCGTGTCCTCCTCTTTCTCCGGCAGCGTCCCTTGCATCAGGTATCCCTTGAACTCCTTGGTCCAACACCCTTCCTGAGGCTCAAGCGCCAAGAGTAGGCGCGCTCTCGAGGTCGGGCCGCAGGCCGAGGCTACCAAAGCTGGTGGCTGGGGGAGCTCCTCCCGAGGCGGCGCCGGCCTCGAAAGCAGAGGTGCTGCCGACGGCTTGAAGAGCCGCTCCTGGAAGACGCCCGGTTCTTGGGGTAGTAGCTTGGATGCCCTTTTGGCGATGTCATCAATCTCCTTGTTGGTGTCACGGGGCACGTGCTGCAATTCTAGACCCAGGAAATGCTTTTCCATTTTGCGCACCTCCGTGAGGTACGCCTCCATGTGCTCATCCCTTGACTCGTACACCTTGTTGGAGAAGTTGACGAGGAGCTGCGAGTCGCCCCTGATGGTGAGGCGCTTCAACCCCAGGGCCACCGTAGCCTTAAGGCCAGCGATGAGGCCTTCATACTTTGCGATGTTGTTGGAGACCTGCTCACCATGCTGGAAGTAGAGCTGCACGGCGTAGTAGAGCTTGTCCTGAGTAGGCGAGATGAGTACTGCTCCAGCTCCCGCACCCTGGCGTGCGAACGCGCCATCGAAATACATGACCCAGCCATCTGGTGCTTCACTTCCTGCCGAGAAGGATCGATCCTCGCCTGCTTCAAGCCCCGGAGCGTCGGTCCATTCTGCCACAAAGTCGGCGAGCGCGGCTCCCTTGATGACCCTGGTTGTGCTGAACTCCAACTGGAATGCTTGCAGCTCGATGTTCCACTTGGCGACTCTTCCAGCTGCGTTGGGGCTCCTGAATACCCTCTCCAGTGGGTAAGCCGAGACGACCTTGATTGGGTGACCTTGAAAGTAGTGTCGTAGCTTATGCGAGGCTACCAAGAGCGCGAGCAAGAGCTTCTGAGGCATGCGGTACCATGCCCTTGAATCCCGCAGAACCGTGCTGATGAAATACACTGGGTGCTTGACGAGGGCGGGCGCGTCGACAGGGCCTACATCTGTCGGAGGTTGAGGCGCCCCCTGAGGCGATGGAATCCCCGAAGCCTGGTCGCTCATTGGGGCCTCTGCAAGCCCGAGGGCGCGGTCTTGTGGAGCTTGGTTGTCTGTTGGCATCGCTGCAGCCCTTGCGGTGACCTCTGGGTCTTGTATCGCCCTAGCTGGGGGCGCGACTCGGCGTGATGCTCCCTTGGCCTGGCGATCTTCCCGGACCGCCACCAGAGCTGTGCTGGCAGTGTAAGGAGTGGCGGCGAGGTAGAGCACCAGGGGCTCAAGAGGGCGGGGCGCCACCATCGCCGGAGGGCTGGTCAGGTATCTCTTGAGGTCCTGAAACGATTGGTCAGCCTCCGGGGTCAACTCAAATGGGCTCTTCTTCTTCATCAGCTTGAAGAATGATAGGGCGCACTCTCCCAGCTTGGAGATGAAGTGCCCTAGTGAAGTCATGCTGCCGGCAAGCTTCTGCATTTCCTTGAGGGTTTGTGGTGGGCTCATGTCGTCGATCGCCTTGACCTTCTCCGGGTTGGCCTTGATCCCCCTGTGGGACACGAGGAAGCCCGGCAGCTTGCCTGAAGGGACACCAAACACACACTTATCTGGGTTGAGCCGCAAGTTCACCTGGCGTAGGCTCGCGAAGGTCTCCTCCAGGTCCAGAATCAAAGTTCTCGCCTCCCGAGACTTTACCACAATGTCGTCGACGTAGGCCTCAGCGTTCTTCCCGAGCTGCTGACCCAGGGCAATGTGCATCAGCCATTGGAAGGTCACGCCTGTGTTGTGCAGCCCGAACGGCATGCAAGTGTAGCAGTACACCCCGCATGGGGTTAGGAAGTCCGTCTTCTCCACATCCTCTACCGCCATCTTGATCTGATGATAGCCTGAGAACGCATCTAGGAAGCATAGCAAGTCGCACTCAGCGGTGGAGTCAACGATCTGGTCGATGCATGGAAGCGGGAACTAATCTTGGGGACATGCCTTGTTGAGGTTGGTGAAGTCGACACACGTGTGCTCCTTCCCGCTTTTCTTTGGCATGATGACGGGGTCCGCCAGCCACTTGGGGTACCGAACCTCGCGGATGACACCTGCTGCCTCCAGCTCGCGGGTTTTCTGGACGATGAAGGACTGCTTCTCCGTGGTATGTTGCCGCGCCTTCTGCTTCACAGGGCGCACATTGGGGCACACCCTTAAGTGATGCTCGATCACCCCTCTTGGGACCCCTACCAGCTGCTTGGGTTCCCGGGTGAATACCTCCTTGTTGGTGCGCAAGAACTTCACCAATGCCTCCTCTTGATCTGGGTCGAGGTTGGCACCTATGGTGAAGGTAGCTCCGGAGGACCCATCTTCCTTGACCGGTACCTGCTTGGTTTCTGCCCGATCTTGAGTGAACAACTGCTTCTTCTTGGTGGTGCGGCCTCCTTAACTCTGGCAGCTACCTCGTTGGCCGGCCGCGCTACCGCGGCGGTCTTGAGGGCAAGCTTGAGCGTTACCAGAGCTTCCTTGGTATCTCCAACTACGATGAGGACGCCCTTGCTCCCGGGCATCTTCATGAGGTTGTAGGCCGGACGGGTTGCCGCCATAAAGTGAGCCAAAGCCGGGTAACTGAGGATGGCGCTGTACGGGAGGCCAATCCGGGAGATGTCGAAGTTGATCATCTCAGTGCGATAGTTATTGCGGGTGCCGAAGGTCACGGGAAGACGGATCTGCCCCAGGGGGCTGGAGGAGCCGCCGCCGACCCCGGAGAAGGGCTTGCTGGGGCGGAGCCGCTCGAGCGGTACGTGAAGGAGGCTGAAAGCCTCCATAGAGAGCACGTTGAGGCCGGCGCTGCCGTCGATGAGGGTCTTGGTGACGGCTACACTGTAGATGGTGGGGAGCACGCACGAGCCGACAATGGTGACAAGGTGATCCCCTGAGTCGAAGGTCATGTCGGCCTTGGGCACCGCCCAACTCGGGGGAGCCTCCTGCCATGCGGAGGCGGCACCGATCTGGCCAAAGAACCACTTGGTGTGACGGCCCGAGGGTAGCGCTTGCGAGCCGCCGAGGAAGGACGCAACGGCAGGTAGCGCCGCTGCCGCGAAGCGTGCAACGAAGAGGCTGCGCAGCTCCTCCCAAGATGTCACCATGGATCCTGGGAGGTTGAGCAACCAGGCGCGTGTTGCACCAGCGAGGGCCACGAGAAGCCTGTTGGCCATGACCTTGTCAACGCACCCGGCCTTCAGGACGACCTCCTCATACGCCAGCAGGAAGGCCGACGGGTCCGCCGCACCATCTTAACGCAGTGTCATCTCTGGCTTGAAATTGGGTGGCCACTGCACCTGCCAGAAGGCGGGGGCTAAGGCTCTGAGCCCCCTGGCCCCACCATGGGCATCCGCCGTCACAGCCGGAAGAGCAACGTCGGCCATGGGGGCAAGGTGCTGCGGTGACGGAGCGTGGATCGACGGAAGGAAAGCTTCGACGGACCCCTACCTGGCGCGCCAAATGTCGGATTTCGGGTTCCGACAAAACCCTTGAGGTTCGAACACTGGGGTGCGCACGAAGATCTCTCCTCCCCCTAGCTCACGCCCTCACCGCGATCTCCAATCTCAATGCGTTGAACTCAGAGAACAAGAGACACAAGGTTTATACTGGTTCGGGCCGCCGATGTGGTGTAATACCCTACTCCAGTGTGGTGTGGTGGATTGCCTCTTGGGATGAGGATGAACAGTTACAAGGGAAGAACAGCCTCCCGAGGAGAGATGCTCTTGTGCTTGGTGAGCTTGTGAGGTAGCTGGTGGTTTGAATCCTCTGTCCCCTGCTAAGGTGGTGGCTAACCCTATTTATAGAGGCTCTGGTCCTCTTCCCAAATATTGAGCAGGAAGGGATGCCACAATGGCTAAATTTGAAGGGAGACAACCAGTACAAGTTATCCTGACTAAAGGTGGTCTTCGCCTGCCAAAGGCTCGGGTGGTGACGCCGTCTTGGGCTCCACGGTGACCTCCGTCTTGCCGTCCTGCTGGTCTTGGTCTCGTTGCACCGATATGGAAACCATTGCCTGATGCCTCAGGACTCCTCACCTGCGCTGGCCTCTTTATTACCAAAGAGGAAACGAGGACACTGCGCGCGCTGGAGCCCGCCTGGCCCCGGCCGTCATGGCTTATGTCACGGGAACCTCGCGAGGTGCCCCTGGCCTTGATCTCTCCGTCCCTCACGAGCCAGCCTGGTGAGGCCGCCCCCGAGGAGGTCTTGCGTCGTCCCCCTCGCGAGGCATGGCCCCTCGCAAGGGTCTTGAGAGTTTGCTGGTGAAGATGGGTTGTACAGGGCCGCGGGTGGAGACACGCCATGGGCCGCAGGTAGGCAAGTCTGGGGACCCCCGTCCCCAGGACGCCGACAAAAACAAAATCTCAAACGCATCAAAAATTGATGAAGACCAAAAGCACCTCCAAGCGACAACCACAAATCGAAGTCTTATTTGAACAGCACCATGCTAGTGATCTCCACTGCTTTAATGCATATCATAGTCACGGACAGTGGCAATGCAGGCAGTGGTGCTGGATATCACAGTGGTGACGGTGACCTGTGCTCTAACTTGTGGACGGGATGAGGCGTCGTAGGTCAAGCTCGCGACAGTGGGAGGCAGAGCCATTAGAGGTCAGGGGTAGCAAGTCATCGCTCAGCGCGTGGCATAGGAATATGCACCATGGACACTTGTCGCGCCAGATCCAGTGCCCGAGCGACCTTAGACGGTGGTGGTGAGGGCATGAAGCGTCGGATCTCACCAGATCCAATGCAGAGGGCAAGGAGGATAGAGGAAGGTCGCCGGGGAAGGGAAAGGAAGGCGGCGGCACCATGGCTGCGGGCTGTGGCAGAGCGCGAGGTGGTGGGGCGGCCCAGTGGCTTGGGTAGATGGGGCCTCGCCGCGGAGAAGGTGGGTAGTAGGTAGGTGGTGCGGTGTCGAGCGAGGTGGTGGGGCGGCGCGGTTGCGTGGCGCCCGACCCTGGGGAAGGTGGCGCCATGGCCGGCGGGGTTGGGGGTTGGTGGTGCGGTGGCGTGGGAGAGGGAGTTTGCTCGGCATCGCATGGGAGGTGGTGCGGCGGCGCACTTAGGGTGATGGTGGAGCACGGGGGGAGAGAGAGAGGATTGGGTGGCTGGAGAGGGGATGAGGTGGGGTGGTTTTTTTGACTGCCCGTGCAATTCGTTCGGTTTCTTTGCGTGGTTGGTTTTGTACCTACAGAGTGGTCGTCAGGTGTTAGCGGAATAAGGGGGTGTTAGTAGAATAAGACACTTAAGGGTGTTATCAGAATAGACCCACCCTATATCTATACCTACTAATAAAAGAAATAGGTATTCTTAGTCCGTCATGCTATTTTGTAGAAAACCCCTTGATATTTTTGACATTAAACCCGCAGTACATATCGAATGTTTTTTAAAATACTCATATCTTCTAAACCGTAACTCCAAATTTAACTTGTTATATATGAAATTTGATTAGAAAAATATGTAAAATTTGAATATGATTTTATTTTACCTATTAACAATTAAAAATAATAATATCTAGGCTACAATATTAATCAACAATGCATTATCCGTCTTTTTTTATACCGGTACTGATTTAGATTGGGGATGAACACCTCAGCCAAATCAGGATTGAATATGAAATTAGATTAATTTGCCAAAGACACCCAAAAATAAGGACATGCATGACAAGAAATAAAAGAATGACCCAATAAAGATGGGATGTCCGCTATAAAATAAGTAAAAGAAGAAATGCAGAGGAGATCCGATAAAGATGAGATGTTGCGCTATTCTCCTATATATAAGAAGAAGAAAAAGAGGACATGCATAAAAAAAGTAAAAAGGAGGTCTGCATGATAAAAAATAGAATAAAAGACAAGTTTGATAAGATATAAATAGTGATGAAACAGGGACCAATACCTATGACATGTATGGCAAGAAATAGTGATGAAATATGAGCACAAGTACCTGCGTCAATAGGAGACCATACAAAAATGTTATTTCCCAGACAAAAAAACCTCTTTTTATGATAAAACATACTATATCTTTTTAACAACTCTTCATGTATTTAAGAAATAGCTACAAATTCTCTAATTATAGAACATTTTTTGTAAATTAAGAGCGTGTGGTATTTTTTTCTCCCGTTGCAACGCACGGGCCTTTTTGCTAGTACACACACACACACACACACACACACACACACACACACACACACACACACATATATATATATATATATATGGAAAATGCAACCTACTACTGGGTGTAGTTACACCCATGTCTTATATAGTACCATGTGGTACTATATATACTACTTTATCATTTGGAGTATGTCCATATACTATATCTAAGATACTCCAAAGTGAGTCATATGAAAAAATTGCAAGAGAGCCCATGTTTTTATTATATTTATGAAAACATACATATTTGTATGTAAAAGGAAGTATACTAAAATACTTATATATACTACCTAAAAGTAGTATATATAATACCTAAACGTTCTTATATACTACATAATACACGTACACACTCTTCGATGTGATAGATACTGCTTAAAACATACAATACAAAAGTGGGAGTAACTACACCCGGTAGTAGGAAAGATTTGTCAATGGTAGTTACCACCACTTGAGATTTGTATGTTGTATGTAGTATCTACTAAATCGGAGAGTATGTACGCGTATTATGTATATAATAATGTTTAGGTAGTACTCCCTCCGTTCCTTTATGTAAGGTGTATTATTTTTCGCACGGTGATCAAGGCTCATAATTATAGAGGTGTTAGGACAAAATTGCCCTTGACAAATTTGTTTGTTAATGACAAGTAAATCAGTGAGTCCAGGAAAGTAAGAGATATCTACAACCGAGAGATAGATAGTTTCCTTCTATTGAAACAAGGAGAGATACGAGAAATCAGGAGAGAGATACTTTCCTCTTTCTGGAAGGGTAAAAGGGAATTATGAGGATCTAGAAGAAATGCACCTTATATTGTGGATTTTTATTAAAAAATAAATACACCTTATATAAAGAAACGGAGGGAGTATATATAGTAATTTTTAGGTAGTATGCATCATATTTTCAGCATGCTTCATTTTACGTACAAATATATACGTATTGCACAAATATAATAAAAACCATTGGCCAACTTGTAATTTTTTCATGTTACCCACTTTGGATTAATTTATATTTGTGAACATACTTATAATGATAAAGTAGTATATAGAATACCATATCACTAGTACGCGTCGGTGCTATACAAACGGTTTTTACCCCCCTTGCGCGACGGCATTTGGAACTGTCGCCTAGTGTGTGACGGTGATAGGGGGGTCCTTCCCACACGACCCAGAAACCGTCGGGGATAGGGAGCCAAGATGCATATACAATACTCCTACTCGTTTGTGCTCACATTGCCATCGCAGTCGACATTCTGTGATGCTACGTTTACGATACGCGGCCCATCACAAACGATTCACTATTATAGAACGTGTATGATAAGCATACAATCACACACATTCACTTTTCCCAAACCGTATGCGATAACTAATTAAGAAGATTAGCTAATCGTCAGACGAAGTGTTGGACAGGATTACTAAACGCCGCATCGTCAGAACATCGTCAGACACGCACAACTATCGCACACGCTATTCTGTGTTGCAACATTTACGACGCATAGTTCATCAGAAACAGTTCGTGGTTGCGAATCGTGTACGATAAGGCAACTAACACAAACGTTTAGTTTGCCCGCACCGTTTGTGATATTGTCTGACATCGCACACGCTTTGCAAATGGCAACTGTGTGCATGCTTGCACATGTTTCCTCTCTATGAACTATCTCGGATTATGGTGTATATCACAAACGTTTGTGTTTTACCAACCGTGTGTGCTGTAACGACCTGGAGAGCGTAATTTCACCGTAATTTAATTGCTGCTATTTCAAATTGTACCGAATTTGAATTTGAATTTGAATGTATGCTATAGCTTTAATCATATCCATCAGGTTCAAACAACCAATGCATTATTCGATTCATAGGTACATATGTTCAAGAATTACATAAGAACCAAATAAAGAATGATGAACCATAGTTGTATACTTATACTATTAAAGACGGTAAAGAAAGAGGCGAAATACATTCTGGTTGCTGAACAAGGTGAAGCGGAATGCCCAAATTGTGCCCTCCTCCATGTAGAAGGCACGCACAACTCTAGTCCAGTCCCTTGTGATGGCCGACCGCCCATCCTTCACGGTCTTCATGAAAACATCTAGATAATCATCGTGTTCTAGTAGAAATACTTTAACTTTTGCATGCCCACCAATCATGTAGTTTGAGAGGTTATCTTGAGTAAACTGCTTTGGCAACCACTGCAAAGGAAAAAGATTCAGACATTGTCATCTAACACAACTCATTATGGGCAGTAAAAAGAAGGCTACAGAGTTCTTACTTACCATCCTGCAGTTCACTATTGTCTTGGATAAAGTCTAAACAGATAGTTTAAGTGCCATCTTTGGACCCATTTTACATCTGCTTCCTCACGTGATGTTGGTTCATCGATATCCCATTGCACCATACGTAGAAAGGGTCGAAGCGCGAATCTTCACCAATGATATATGTACCTAAAAGCACCAAGTCAATATTAGAAGCTAAACAACAATTGCACAATGGTGTAGTACAACACTCTTTTATAATATCTTATAACATCCAATATACTCACATATTAGATGAATTAATATCTTATATTATGGTCCGGAAGGAGTTTAGTGCATTCTTACAAATTATCAGCTGATTAACTGTTGTTGTATCCATGGGTTACAGTATGTTTGAGCTAGTTCAGGCTCAAATAGCCCTAAAGTATATCTAAACATGAGGGCTAGTTTGAGCTATTTGCATCTATAACCCACCAAAAAAACTATCCAACCCAAGAGGTGCTAATTGGAACTAGTTCTCCTAGTGCATTTATTGCAATCTGATCCTGCCATCCAAACAACTCATTGGATGGAGTTAGTTCAGGGTTAGTCATGAGCTAGAAACTAACTCTAACCTCTAGCTACGTTGAGTATCCAAACAGGGCTGTGTTGTTGTTGTTGTTGCTTCTGCTCTTCTACGTATATCTAGACATCATGAGAACATTAATGTAACACTCTTCCTTGTTGCTATGTAGCTTAGGATTGCATATTTAGACATTAAGTACAGTGCATGTTGCTATGTAGCCTCAGATATATTACATATGGCCCTAGTTAACCTAACGATAAATGGGTTGCAGATATATTTAGTTAAAAGTACGATTCACCGATTAGTCTCGTATCAGCCCCCGGCCTATATGGTACCAGCTACCGATATCCTGAACAGTGAGCATATATAAGCCATGGGATCAAACTAACCTCGATGGAAAACAACAGGTGTTCCCAAAATTGTCTTGTGTAGGTACATCGAGAAGCATGTTAAGCACAACAGGCTAAACATCAACCAAAATTATCCATGGCAGACAAAATAATCTCCAAAAGATAGCTTCAGTGTGTATGTTTAAGAATGCTAGTAAATCAAAACAAGTGGAAAGGTGTGTTAACTGCAACAGGCCTAACATTTAACAACAAGCAAACATAGTCATTCAAACTTGTATTGTGCCGGTCTAAGTACACTGGTTATTGTTAAATAAAAATGGAAAGGCATGTTAACTACAAGATGTGGCAACCAATGTAGTCATTCATAGTGGTATTGTCTAAACTGGTACTGATGAAATTGAACTGCACAGTTCATACTTGCACATATAGAACATCACGTTCTGAATAACTAGAATAAACAAGGCATACTACAAACATCCAAAGATAGCATTTGAAACTGGACATATGCTAACTACACACAACCGAACGATAAAAAAACTTCAAAAGAGGCATATGCTAGCTATATCAGGCTTAACAGCAAGAACATATATGCAATCCTATTGATATGTTTAAAACTGGATCGATGAAATGTACTACACAGTAAATAATCGCACATATAGAGCATCACATTATGAGCAACTGAAATAAACAAGGCATACTACAAACAACAAGATATAGCAATTAAAACTGGACTTATTCTCACTACACTACAAAAGGGACTCGACAAAACAAATCACGTGTTTCCCCCTGTGAAGAGGCACGGCAAAAAAATCATGGGTTTCCTCACTTGTCACAGATGGGCTCGTTCGCGTGGGACGAGCACGGACCCTGGATGCGCTCCATGTTGTCGCAGATGGGCTTCTTCCCCTTGGAAGAGCATGGCTGTAGTGTGCCCTCCCTGATGTCGCAGACGGACGCTCCCCTTGGAAGAGCAGATGGGCTCTTTCCCCATGGAAGAGCCAGAGAGGGTGCCCTCCTCGTGGTAACCATTGATGAGGTCTGACTTGGAAGCTGTGGATCCCAAGCCACCGTCACAGAACGTGTCCTTCAAAAATGACAAAAGGGGCTCGACGGCGATGTAGGATGGCAAATTGTTGACAATGAGCCAGAGGAGATTAGCAGCGAGGCCATGGATGAGATCGATGGCAGTTGAACTTGAGGGGTTGGGGGTGGGCTACTTAACATGTGACCTAGACTGCCTCAGGCCGTCGCTGTCGATGACCTTGATGTCGTAGCCGGCGGCCGAGACATGCCCGCATACTCTAGCCCGCTGCTTGAGTGCCTGCCGCCAGTAATGGTCGTTAGCTTCCTTGGCGATGTCAGGCGAAGAGACCACGATACACCTCCTTTGGGCCAGTCTCTCCTCGAGCTCCATGGGAAGCATAGCCGGGCTTAGGCTGCGACGCTCTGGAGTGGGGGATGGGGATGGGTATCTATGGGAAAGGGGGCGTTTGGTACGCGTCATCTAAGAAACTCAGGTTGGCCTGGGTATGGAGATCGGTGGGTAAGCTGCACCGGCAAACCGGCAGATGTTGACAATGGAGACCTTGCAGCGTCGGCAGCGGCGGGTACCTTGCTAGGGTTTCGAGCGAGGGAGGGTGTGTGTGTGCGCGCGCACGCACGAGAGGTTTTGGTGTGTGTGTGTGTGTGTGTGTGTGTGTGTGTGTGTGTAGGGCGGTGGGCGGGGGGTGTGTTTGAGGAAATGACGTGGGTACTAAAAATTTTGCTACGCGAGAGTGAAATGCCGGGGCTATTGAAAATTTTGATGATGGTGCATCGCACACGGTCTGGAGATAACAACTGTGTATTATGGAACAGAAAAACCCTCGAGGCGGGCATATATTTTTGATGGATGCGGGCGGGATTGGGAAAAAGAAACATCACACGTGGTCGAAACACAATAACCGTGTGTTATCAAACAGAAAAAAGTTGCAGGCGGGTAGATATTTTTGAGAGAGGAAGCCTCGTGGAGCCCAATGCACACGGTTAGTTTGAGTGTACCGTGTCTGCTGCGTGATACGTCTCCAACGTATCTATAATTTTTTATTGCTCCATGTTATATTATCTACTGTTTTGGACAATATTGGGCTTTATTATCCACTTTTATATTACTTTTGGGACTAACCTATTAACCGGAGGCCCAGCCCAGATTTGTTGTTTTTTGCCAATTTCAATGTTTCGAAGAAAATGAATATCAAACGGAGTCGAAACGGAACGAAATCAACTGGAGAAGTTATTTTTGGAAGGAAAGCTACCAGAAAAGCTTGGAGTGCATGTCAGGAAAGAAGGGAGGTGCCCACGAGGGTGGGGGGCGCGCCCCCTGCCTCGTGGCCCCCCCTTGGGTCCACCGACGTACTTCTTTCACCCATATATACCTACGTATCCTAAAACTTCCAGAACGGAGATTAGATCGGGAGTTCCGCCGCCGCAAGCCTCTGTAGCCACCCTGTTCTGGCACCCTGCCAGAGGGGGGAACCCTCACCGGTGGCCATCTTCATCATCCCGACGCTCTCCATGACAAGGAAGGAGTAGTTCACCCTTGGGGCTGAGGGTATGTACCAGTAGCTATGTGTTTGATCTCTCTCTCTCTCTCTCTCGTGTACTTGATTTGGCACGATCTTGATGTATCGCGAGCTTTGCTATTATAGTTGGATCTTATGTTTCTTCTCCCCCTCTTCTCTCTTGTAATGGATTGAGTTTTCCCCTTGAAGTAATCTTATCGGATTGAGTCTTTAAAGATTTGAGAACACTTGATGTATGACTTGCCATGCGTATCTGTGGTGACAATGGGATATCACGTGATTCACTTGATGTATGTTTTGGTGATCAACTTGCAGGTTCCGCCCATGAACCTATGAATAGGGGTTGGCACACGTTTTCGTCGTGATTCTCTAGTAGAAACTTTGGGGCACTCTTTGAGCTTCTTTGTGTTGGTTGAATAGATGAATCTGAGATTGTGTGATGCATATCGTATAATCATACCCACAGATACTTGAGGTGACAATGGAATATCTAGGTGACATTAGGGTTTTTGTTGATTTGTGTCTTAAGGTATTATTCTAGTACGAACTCTAGGGCTGTTTGTGACACTTATAGGAATAGCCCAACGGATTGATTGGAAAGAATAACTCTTAGGTGGTTTCGTACCCTACCATAATCTCTTCGTTTGTTCTCCGCTATTAGTGACTTTGGAGTGAATCTTTGTTGCATGTTGAGGGATAGTTATATGATCCAATTATGTTATTATTGTTGAGAGAAATTGCACTAGTGAAAGTATGAACCCTAGGCCTTGTTTCCTATCATTGCAATACCGTTTACGCTCACTTTTATCATTAGGTACCTTGCTGTTTTTATATTTTCAGATTACAAAAACCTATATCTACCATCCATATTGCACTTGTATCACCATCTCTTCGCCGAACTAGTGCACCTATACAATTTACCATTATATTGGGTGTGTTAGGGACACAAGAGACTCTTTGTTATTTGGTTGCAGGGTTGCTTGAGAGAGACCATCTTCATCCTACGCCTCCCACGGATTGGTAAACCTTAGGTCATCCACTTGAGGGAAATTTGCTACTGTCCTACAAACCTCTGCACTTGGAGGGCCAACAACGTCTACAAGAAGAAGGTTGCGTAGTAGACATCACTGCGTCATTCGGCTTATCTAATGTTCATAAATTTGGCGAAAAATGACGCGGGAGAGGGTCAGAACGCAAACACACTTGCATGTGGACCAAATTTATGTACGAAAAGGGTGGTTTAATTTTCAAATACCAAATGCAACTTCGATGTGGCACCTATCTCACAAAGCACACGGTATTGCTTGCCCCCACCCCTCCCTTGTGTCCGCACGAAGGGAATCCTAAGCTATGAATGCATGCCCCCTCCCAACCGAGGTTCACCTAGCAAAGTGCGAAGTAGCGAGGAGCCCCCCCTCCCTCCCTCGTGTCGGCACGAAAGGAATCCTAAGCTATGAATGCATGCCCCACCCAACCGAGGTTCACCTAGCAAAGTGTGAAGTAGCTAGCAGCCCCCCTCCCTGTGTCGGCACGAAGGGAATCCTAAGCTATGAATGCATGCCCCCCAACCGAGGTTCACCTAGCAAAGTGCGAAGTAGCTAGCAGCCCCCACCTCACTCGTGTCGGCACGAAGGGAATCCTAAGCTATGAATGCATGCCCCCCAATCGAGGATCACCTAACAAAGTGCAAAGTAGCTAGCAGCCCCCCTCCCTCGTGTCGGCATGAAGGGAATCCTAAACTATGAATGCATGCCCCCCAACCGAGGTTCACCTAGCAAAGTGCGAAGTAGCTAGCAGCCCCCCTCGCGTCACCACAAAGGGAATCCTAAGCTATGAATGCATGCCCCCCAACCAAGATTCACCTAGCAAAGTGTGAAGTAGCAGCCCCCTACACACACACACTTCCAGTCGGCGGGCAAGAGAGGCATATCTCACCAAGATGGATCGTAAAACGGACCAAGAATAATCAACCTTGGTCGTACAACCTCTCTCTTGTTGTTGGTCAAAGTGATGGCCGTCCATGCGACCCCGGAGATGGGCTAGCTCACCAATAATCACGAAAGTAGCTAGTCCCCGAAGACAACCACTTCATGCGTGTGTCCCAAACATATGTATGGAGAGGTGTGTTTTTGAGTAACAATGGAACAACTTTGATGTGGCACCGTGATTTCGAACTAGAAATCCCCACACTGAGTGAGGTTTAGTTTGATGATGCATATGTATGTCACACCACACTTCAAGCCAACGACGGGGTTTCATGCATGCGTGCGTGCATAGTATATGCGCTCAAACTTAATTAGGTCTGAATCTCACCATGACCTATACAATGATAACATGATGTGGCACATTGTCAGGACCCCGATCCTAAGTCACACCGATCTAGCATGTAACACATCATATTACTTTGGGGCCTCACACATGGTATTCCCACGGGTGCCACCTTACGTGGCCCGGGACCGTTTGCGCCTTCTGGCTCACGTATACGATAGTGTCGCTAGCATCCATATGATAAAGAAACCGGGGCGACATGACTAGTCGTGAATCCTAAGTGGCACTAACTTACAGGGACAGGCATACATGACCCAGCAACGAACGTGTCGGTCATCAACGTATGAACCGAAGTCGTAGCAAGCTACAAGGACTTAAAGGAACAATGCGTGACATTTCCCCGAAGGGACAGACACAGGAACGAAGAAGGACACATGCCGACCAGCCTAACAAAGCGTGACATTTCCCCGAAGGGACAGACACAGGAATGAAGAAGGACACATGCTGACCAGCCTAACAAAGCGTGACATTTCCCTGAAGGGACAGACACAGGAACGAAGAAGGACCCATGCCGACCAGCCTAAGTGTTCTGGAGCAGTAGCAAGCAACCAAGGCTCAGTGGAAGCACTAGGAGACATTTCCCGGTAAGAGATGCTACCAAGAATAAACTACTAGACTGTCAGATCAAGCACATACCAAGCATTTCAATAACATACACACAATATGCTCGATATGTGCAAATACAACATGGCATCACAACAAAACTCTACGACTCAAAGTATTTATTCATTAGGCTTTGAGGAGCCATATATTACAAACATGGGTCTGATGACCCAGCATTCAAGTCATACAAGCAATAAGCACATGCGGAAGCTTAACTTGTCTGAGTACAGACAACTACAAATGAAAAAGGCTGAGAATCCTGACAATCTACAAGACCCTGCCGAGGGCACAAGATCGTAGCTGAGGTAACAACCTAAACATCGAAGTCCACGCGGTACTACTAGTGAGACTGAAGTCTCTCAGCAAAAACATAAATTAAGCAAACGTGAGTACACATGTACCCAGCAAGACTTACATCAGAACTATCTACATATGCATCAGTATCAACAAAGGGGGTGGTGGAGTTTAACTGCAGCAAGCCAGCTTTGACTCGGTGGCTATCCTAAACTACGACTGCAAGTAACTCTTTTGAGGTGGCACGCACGAGTCCACATATTCACCATATTAATACACCACTATGGATCCGCTCCCGTCTCCCTACGAGAACGCCATCCATAGCACTCACACTTACCTTGCGCATTTTAGAGTATCCACTTACACTTATCTATGAACTGTATAGGCAACCCAGAAGTCCTTTACCGCGGACGAGCCTATTCAAATAGATATGTTAACCCTGTAGGGCTATACTTCTTCACACACGCTCTCACCACTTATCGCCGTTTACACGACATGTACTCGGCATACTTCAAGCGGAAGCCCAGCGAGGGTGTCGGCCATGACCTGACTAACCACACAAGTCCCTAGTCCAGGTTTATCGCCTATTCAGGTTCCATCCAGAGGGAGTCCGGCCGAGGTTTCCACTACGGCCCCAAACAATGTGTGCAGGGTTCCCAAGGCACCAAACTGGCGTCTCAGTACACCGTGCCACGTGCCTACTGCATCACAGCCCACCCCTCGGGTCAGCGCTGCACACGGCCTCCAGCATGCTACAAACACCAGAAATTACTTGCAACTCCTGGTCACAGGACAGGGTCGGTTAATAAGTCAAGAGAGTCAATTAAGGATCCCAATGTGTGGTAGTAGCTGTTCATGGATCACAAACACAGAACTCAGTTCATGAGGACGGTTTCAATGAGACAACCCACCATGTACTCCTACATGGCCTCTCACCGCTACCTTTACCAAATCGTGTTCACACACTTAGCTCACACAGAGTAGGACATGTTCATCACCATTCCAATTCATCCCCGATGAATCGGACCTGACTCAACTCTAAGCAGTAGCAGGCATGACAATCAAACATGAATGAGTAGGCACAATAGGGCTCAAACAACTCCTACTCATGCTAGTGGGTTTCATCTATTTACTGTGGCAATGACAGGTCATGCAGAGGAAAGGGGTTCAACTACCGCAGCATGTAACAGATGAATCGTTGTTGTCCTAATACAGTAAAAGAGAGCAGGAGCGAGAAAGAGGGATTGTATCAGAATGAACAAGGGGTTTTTGCTTGCCTGGCACTTCTGAAGATGATATAGCTCTTCATCGGTGTCATCGAACTCATCGTCGGAACATACGTCTACTGAGGGGGAACAACCACCGGCAAACAAGAGGGAACACAATCGATGCAATGCAACAATATGATGCATGAATGTGAAATGGTGGTATGCTGTGATTTGAGCTAACACTAGTAGAAAAAGGGCCATTTGTCCCGGTTCGTAAGGCCCATCTGTCCCGGTTGTGGAACCGGGACTAAAGGGTCGTTACTAAAGCCCTAGGCCTTTAGTCCCGATTGTGGAACCGGGACTAAAGGGTCGTTACTAAAGCCCTAGGCCTTTAGTCCCGGTTCTTACACGAACCGGGACAGATGGGCCTCCATGTGGCCACTGTGGCGAGCCCAGGCAGGAGGGCCTTTGGTCCTAGTTGGTGGCACCAACCAGGACCAAAAGTCATCCACGCGTCAGCAGCTGGCAGGAGCTGAGGTTTTAGTTGTTTTTAAAAGGGGGTGGTTTTGGGGTTTTGGGGGTTATTTAGGTTGTTAGCTAGCTAATAGAGAGAAGTGTCCTCTCTTATCTCCATGCTTGGTTTACCAATTCTACTGCTATGCCTAAACATGGCTTAGATTGAAGTGAAGGCAACATGTGGTGCATGTCGAAAGTAATATTAATCCTAACTTGATCAAGTTTGGATTGTACTAGTTTCGACATGCACCACATGCATCTTGCCTTCACTTCAATCCAATCCATGTTCATTTCACCCACTGATATATAATAACTCTTCATGCTCGCATCATGCATCATCATAATAACAAGTCCTACTAATCATCATCATACAACTTCTACTCGCTATTAATAACAAGTCATACGATCATCATCCTCATAGTCATCGAACCAACCCTACTTAATTGTTCTTAGCACATGATCATCAGATTAGGTAGGACCTAAATACCCTCTTTAAGGTAAAATAGCATAAAACAATATAGACCCCGACTTCCATTATGGAGAATGGAGATCATCCTGTCTCCAATTCTTGCGCTTCGCTTCCTTTTGCTTCCAAGAACCTCCTTACGATCGTCCATGCATTTTTCCATTCTTGATTTTCATGTCTCCACTTCTTTTAGAAATCTCAGATGGACAGTTGAGATTCGTAGGATGACCTGGCTGTATGTTCAAAACATCAAGGCTACCATTCTGATACATCAAATGAGGCACACAACCCATCGGGATTCTCTGTTGAAAAACATAGTAATAACTTCATAGTTAGCAATGATGTACTATTTTTAGAAGTATGCAAAAGATGCATGAACATCGTAATAGTAAAAAATCTTATCAGGGTATCTCCATGGAAGTTACCGTAGTTCAACACGTGCACTAGTGTCGGTGGGAAATGACACCTATGGGATCGCAAGAATCCCTACTGCGGTTGCGGGGCGCGGGGTTGAGAGAAGAGCGGGTCTAACTGAGAGCACGCGGTTCGTTTATCCAGGTTCGGGCCGCGAGGATGCGTAAAACCTACTCCTGCTTTGGTGGCTGTATTCTGTGTTCTTGAACTAGCTACGGAGTGTAACGAGCTCCAAAAAGCCGAATCCTTCTCCTGGTCGCCTCGGGCCTCCTTTTATAGGAAAAAGGGGCTGCCACAGAGCACACAGGAGGTGGAAAGGTTCATGAAGGGCACGAGGTTATCCCTCGTATTACAGGATAAGGTGCATTTCATGATCGCTTAGGTGTCCTCTCACTTTATCGGGGACGGGGGCGAGGCCCGTCCCATCCGTCGCCGCTCCTCCAAGCTTCGACACACGCCCTGGCCAGTGATGCATGCGGTGCCATGTAGGCAGGCAGGCAGCTGAGGTGGCGCGGTGGTGGAGCCTCCACGAAGGGCTGCATGTTGCCACGCAGGTGCCTGCCCAGCTGGTTGGGTTGGCAGCTGCATGCGAACGGCGGCAGAGACTTGGCTGGTGCGGGCCTGGCGGTGGCCTCGCTGGTGCGTTTGGCGAGGGCCTTGTCGGGTGGCCCGGCAAGGGTCTCGCCGCGGCGCGCAGGCGTCCCCGGCAAGGATCTTCCGGGGATCTTGTGGATTCCTTCGGTGAGGATGGCTGCCTTCCTATCCTCACTTGATCTTGACTATTCTTTGTCTTCACAAAGATCTGCATGCCACCACAGAGGTGCCTCCCGATCCCTGTCCCAACGCACGTGTTGAGTGTTGGTGGGCTCGAGGGTGGCTCGGCCGGGCGTGGCGAGCTGCCCTGCAAGGGTCTTGCCGGGCCATCGAGGCTGCCCCCGCAAGGGTCCCCGCCAGGAAACCTGCTTCGCCCATCTGATCTTTGTGGCCTTGGTCCTCGCGCTGCTTTGCTTCGCCTTGGGCTTCGTTTACCTTGGCTCACCTCCTCCGCTCGCTTGGTGTGGCCTGTATGCTGCTCCGACTGCCCGTGCACAGCTAAAGGGGTACAAAAATGTGCCCCTATTGTTGTACACTGACAGGAGCCCCCGGGCCTGGGCCACACATAAGTGCGACACGTTGTTGGGTCAGGCCCAAAACGGTGCGCGGGCAGGCGGGGTGGTTTTTACTGCGGTAAGATTTTTCCCGCACTGTGCTTCCCACGACACGCGCGCGCGGCGTGGCGTGGAGGGGTGTGCGTGACGTGGGCGGCATGCATGGGGCGGTTTCCACAAGCATGCGTCACATCGCAATAAAGAGGCGGCTCACGCCTTCCCCGTAAAGGGAGGGAGGTGTGGAGGCGCGGCTCATTTACTGAATGGGGCCGAGGCGCAGTCTTCAAGGCGTCCACTCCCCACGATCACGGGGTGGGGAGAGGTCACCTCACTTGTCCCTTCTGTTCTGCACGTCTGCCACGCGTCTTCCATGCTCTCGGGGTGGAAAACGGTGGAGGTGGGAAACCGGGACGTCGCTGGTTGGGGCAGCGGGTCGGTCCTGGTTCCCTGCGCCTCCCGTGTCTTGATTGGCCGAGCGGGGCGGCCGAGCCCCAGCCCCGTTCCTTTATAAAGAGCGAGAAGGGGGGATGGCATCCCGCATTCTTCCATCTTCTCCCTCCCTCTACTTCTGCTCCTTCCTTCCATTCGTCATGGAGAAAGGGAATCCCGGTCCTTTGACGGTGGCGGCGGAGACGGTGGCCGCTCGACAACGCGTCCCTCCTCCTCCTGCGCCCGCGGTGGCAGAGCCGGCCGTGAGGGGAAGGGGGAGGGGGCGAGGCCGTGGGCGAGCCCGGGACTGAGGCTGCAGTGCTCGGGGAAGAGGAGGACGGGGTGGTGCGCCGGCCTCACCCCTGCCAGCAGCTCCTCCTCCGATGGAGGGCCATGCTGGGGACAACCCCTGCGAATTCTTCGTCAGGCTGCGCCGGCCGCCGCGCCGTCGCCTTCACCTTCCGACTCCATTTGCGCGGGAGATGGAGCTGGATCCGCCGCAGTCGTTGCGGCTGCATATGAGGGGCTGTGGGAACAGCGACACATCGGCCGACGTCGAGTTCCCCGCCCCTCACGTCATGTACCTCCGTCGTGGGTGGAAGACGTTCGCTCGCATCCACAGCTTGACGACGGGGCTCATCCTCTACTTCAAATTGATGGAGGATGGCCTACTCTCCGTTAATGTCTTCGGGGAGTACGGGACTCACCTGAAGTGCTGCGTGGAGAGCTCCTCCAATGGAGATTCTGACGATGGAATCTCTTCCTCGAGCGAGAGTGACGAGGAGGACAGCGGGGCGGATAGAGGGGACGAGTCCGACTAGGCGTCGGACGCCCCGCGCCTGGGCGGGTGCGGCACCAGCAGCATCTGCACCCGGGCTCTCCTCCGGCAGGGGTTTGCCGGGGGCGGGGCCAGCTCCTTGAACTTCTCGGGGCCGTCTCCTTGGGCGGCTGGCGTCGGGAGGCTGCGGAAGAGGAAGAGGGCGAGTGACAAGGCCGTCAACTCGAGTACGCTGGCATCGACGCCTTGTCAGATACGCCGGGTCCTGCCTGCCTGCCTCCCAGCTCTTTTCCCAGCACCATCATCACCGGCCTGCCCATGGGCGGCCGCCGAGGTGTTCTCTCGGTGTCTTCTGCTGCTCGTGGCTTGCCTAGGCGTCCCTTTTGCCCTTTTCGCCTCCTTGACCTGCCTCCTGAGGAGAGGGACAAGAAAGGGATTACGAGCATCTTATCTCTTTTTAGTCTTGTAAGCCTTCGGGCCTTTGGTAACTTTAGAACTTGTAATCCCCTTGTTCATGTTTTTCATTTCATATGAACTGTACCTGTACGAGATATTTTTTTAATGAAAAAGGGAAGTTTGCCGGGTTTTTCGTTCGTAGGTAAAACCCACGACAAGGAGTAAATCCTTGTTACCTTTAAGATAAACGTCCTCTTGCCCGACAATAGTCCTTGCCGTCCCCCCACTTCGCTCGACCTTTCTCACGCCCATGGCGGAGGCAGGGATGAGGTGGGCTTAGGCTCCTCGTTTTATTTCCTTGCTGCTGCGACTACGACCAAACTCGGTCCCAGGAAACGAGTCCTAGGGTCCAGAATAAGGGAGCACGGTAGCCGAAGGATAAAACGAGGTTTCACATACCTCGGTCCATAACGAAATTCATGATAAGGGATAAAGAACTTATCTGAATCTGCAGCCCCCGGCAACCTTGGCTTGCTGCGGGTGGATCTTTGCTCTTGTAGCCCCCGGTAATACTGGCTTGCCGGGGCCCGGGCGCCGGTCCGTCCCCTTTCTTCCAAAGCAGCTCGTCAAGGATATTCATGTGTCCTGCGAACCAAAGAAGACAGAGAAGAATAGATAGACGCGCACTCGATCTCTAAGCTAGGGGTTAGCCGCCGCTAAGCACTATCAACCCTAACCAAGGACGAGACTCGACCTAGCATGCATGCTATAACTTAGGGCACCAGCGCTTCATTTATCTGTGCTCAGGGTCTGCGACTGGCTTTGTACAAAGGGTCACATGCCTTGCCGGCAAAGCTTGTACAAAAGGGTGGCTTGCCGGGAGGCCCGGCAAACCGCGCCTTATGGGTAAAACTTGCGAAGATGCTCGATGTTCCAGGAGTTGCTCACTGGGACGACATCTTCGGTCTCTAGGCAGACTAAGCCGGGCCTGGTGACTCGTATTACCCGATAAGGGCCTTCCCACTTCGGCGTCAACTTGTTGGTATTCTTGGCCAACTGAATGCGCCGAAGAACAAGGTCGCCTTCCTCAAAGCTCCGGGCATGAACCTTGCGGCTATGGTAGCGGCGCAAGGCTTGCTGGTAGCATGCCGCTCTCACAGCCGCCCGAAGATGATCTTCCTCAAGGAGCGTCACGTCATCTTGGCGCAATGGCTCTTGCTCAAGCTCGTCATAAGCGAGCACTCGAGGTGACCCGTATATGAGTTCTGTGGGGAGAACTGCTTCTGGCCCGTATACCAGGGGAAAAGGTGTCTGGCCGGTGGCTAGATTTGGCGTCGTCCTGATCGACCAAAGAACCGCCGACAACTCATCAATCCAGCGCCTTCTGCTCTTGTATAGCTTGGCAAAGGTCTTCGTTCTCAAGCCTCGCAACACTTCAGCATTTGCCCTCTCTGCTTGGCCGTTGCTCCATGGATGTGACACGGAAGCAAAACAGACCTTGCTGCCGAGGTCCTGGATGTACTGCATGAAGGTCTAGCTTGTGAACTGCGTGCCGTTGTCGGTGATGACTTTTTTTGGCACACCAAAACGGCAGACCAGTCCTTCGAAGAATTTGACGGCTGACTGAGCAGTCACCTTTCTCACTGCTTCCACCTCTGGCCACTTTGTGAACTTGTCGATTGCAACGCATAAGTATTTTAAAGCCCCGACAACATGGGGAAGGGGCCCAGTATATCGAGCCCCCATACCGAGAATGGCCAGGAGAGAGGGATTGTTTGAAGGGCTTGAACTGGTTGATGCAGCTTCTTTGAATGGAACTGGCACGCTTCACACTTGGTGACTAGTGCCGTCGCATCCTGGAGGGCGGTGGGCCAGAAGAAACTTTTCTGGAACGCCTTCCCGACAAGGGCCCTTGACCCTATGTGGGAGCCACATATGCCTCCATGTATCTCTACCAACAGCTCCAATCCTACCTCCCGGGGGATGCACTTGAGTTTCACACCATTCGGCCTTCTCCGGTACAGGACGTCATCGACGAACTGTTACAGGGCAGACCGACAGGCTACTTTCTCCGCTTCTTCCTGCTCCTCAGGAAGCTCCCCTGTTTGGAGGAATTGGACGGTATGCTGCACTCATGCCAGAGCCTGAGGCTCGACGGCTCGGACCAAAGGCATCTCTTCCGCCATCGGAGCGGCTGTCTCTACGGCCAAGGCCTGACGCAACGCCGGAGTCAGTTGCTCTTTGGCAGGCTCAGCGTCCGCGGTAGTACCCTTGCCGGCAGCCCCGGGGGGCTCGGTAGGAAAGTACTTGCCGGGACCTGATTTTCTCCGCTTGCTCTGGCCCGCTGATGGATTGACGGATGGTTGAGTTAACCGGGGCAAAAAGGTACCTGGTTCCACAAGTAGCTTGAATGCGGCATGCTTTGACAGGTAATCGGCAATGTCGTTCTCCGCTCGAGGGACATGCTCCGCCTGGATACCGTCAAAGCGTTCCTCCATCTTCCTCACCTCATCTATGTATGCTTCCATCAGTGGGCTCTAATAATCTTTGTTGACCTGCCTGACAATGAGCTGCGAGTCACCCCTGACGATGAGCCTTTTAACCCCGAGGTCTGCCGCGATCCTAAGACCGGCAAGCAATCCCTCATACTCGGCGGTGTTGTTGGTGGACATCTCCCTGGGGAAGTGCATCTGGATCACGTACTTGAGGTGTTCTCTGGTGGGTGCGACGAGTAGCACACCGGCACCGACGCCTTGCAGCGAGAAGGCTCCATCAAAGTACATGACCCAGTTGCAGTCTGCCTCCTTGCCGGGGAGAGTAGTCTCCTGGATTTCTTTGTCAGGCGTCGAGGTCCATTCCACGATGAACTCTGCTAAGACTCTGCTCTGAATTGTCGAGGCACTCTCAAACTTTAAGCCGAAGCTTGACAACTCCACGGCCCATTCCACAATCCTTCCTGTTGCGTCCGGGTTGTGCAGTATACGTTGCAACGGGAGGCGGGTGACGATAGTGATCTCGTGGGTCTGGAAGTAGTGACGCAGCTTCCTCGAGGCTATAAGGAGGCCGAAGAGCAATTTCTGCACACCAGAATACCTTGACCTAGCCCCTTGCAAGAGGGAGCTGACAAAGTAAACCGGGTGCTGCATCATCTTCTTCTTGGCACCGCTTCACTCGACCGCGTGGGCATCGCCTTGGTGGCACTAGACTCTACCGGGGGCCGCGCCTCGTCGGCACCGGGCCCTGCCGGGGGAATCTTCGGCTCGCCCTCCGCTGGTCCTGCTGCCATTGTTGCCTCCTTGTCGACCTCCCTCTGTGCCACTAGTGCGGCGCTGACCACTTGATTCGTCGCCGCCAGATACAGCAGCAACGACTCTTGTGGGTTAGGCGCAACTAGTATTGGCGTGGAGGAAAGGTATTTCTTCAGGTCCTGCAGCGCGTCCTTGGCTTCTGGGGTCCACTCCATTGGGCCCGCCTTTTTCAAGATCTTGAAAAAGGGAAGGGCGCGCTCGGCAGACTTGGAGATGAACCGGCTCATGGCGGCAACGCAGCCGGTGAGCCGACGCACATCCTTGATCCGCTTGGGCGCCTCGATCTGCTCGATAGCCTTGATCTTGTCTGGGTTTGCCTCGATCCCGCGCTGTGACACGAAGAACCCGAGAAGCTTGGCGGATGGGACGTTGAAGACGCAATTCTCAGGGTTCGACTTAAGGTTGATCTTGCGCAGGTTGGCAAACGTCTCTTCTAGATCTTGCACAAGAGTCGGCCTGTCCTTGGTTTTGATGTGACACTCCAAAATTTTTGTTTTGGTTTTCAACAAAAACTTTGTTGGTTTTGAAGGAGGTCATTTAAACCCTTCCAAAAATCTCTTTCTCTCAAAAATTTCCCCTTTGGCAAAGGATTTTATTTTGGCATCTTCTTCAACTGTGGTGTTGGTTATTTAAAAACCTTTCTTCTGATTCTCCCCTTCTCAAATTTATTTTTGGGATTTATTTTCTTTCAGAAGAAAACCCTAGGAGTTTTGGTTCTTCTCTTATTTTAAAACCACCCATGGTTTTATCTTGCCTCTTGTGGAAAATCTTCCCAAAACCCCTCCTTCCACTTTGGGACAATCCAAATATTCTGACCCAACAAGTCCACCTCATTTTTGGATTTTTTATTTCATTTATTTCTTTGCCCAAAACAATTCTGTCCATATTTTTTAGCCTAGGTGATTTGCAAAGCAAGTACCTTAATGCCTTTAAACTTTGATCTCAAATCAACTCTTCCGGATAGTCCCTAGCACCCACAACCTAGAACCATCAAGATCTACTCTTCTTATTTTCAAAATTTTCAAGTTTCAGCTTCTGCAAGTTTGGACCAGATTTGTCAAATTTGGTGAAATTCATATCTCCTCTTCTCCAAAAATTCCACCAAAATTCAGGCAACCTCCAGTTGCAATGAGAAGCCACTCCACCAAAAACCAGCTCAAGGAAAAATCCCCACATGCCAAAATCATTCTGTTGAACACCTAGCATGCACTGTCACTTTGCACTTTCATAGAAATTCAGACATTCAGAAATTCAGTTTCGTCAAAGGCTGGTCACCTGTCAACTGTGGCACTTGGCGCGCTGCGTATGGCTCCTCCTCCTGTCCGTAGCGCCGCACGAGCACTTGGCTGGTTCTGGCGTCGGTGGCACCATGGCCCGTCTGCCGGGCGTCTTCCGCGATGTCGGGACCTCCGTGGCGGCCAACAGGGGCACCTCGGCACAACGCCGTTCGGCACCGCCCACACCACTGGGAGCTCGCGTGGCCGTCTCCTTGCCAGCGCAAGACGATGCAGCACCGCCGCCGTGGCACAGCACGCACGCGTGGCGCGCCCTCTGCCGCCGACGTGCCGCGACGGCCGTTGCTCATTGGGACAGCCAGAATCGCCCCTACCTTGCTGAGTTAGGCACCGGATGGAATCGGTGCTTCGCCTAGTCGATGCTCCAGCTCCTAAACCTACCGTCCAACCACAGCACCGCCGTAATCGCTCTCCGGACTTATCCCGTTCTCGGCAACCGCCTCGGGCCGGCTATATATAGCGCCTCCGAGCTCGCTCTCGACCCCGCACACCTCCACCATCTCACCAGACCCTGCCCAGCCACTGGAGATCCTCAAGGGGCCTTTCTTCCTCAACTCCGGCCACCTCCGTCCGCTTCGGGCTCCGGCAGCGTTCTCTCTGGTGAGAGCTCCTCCACCGCCCTAGACTTGCCCGTAGCCTCATGGCACCTCTAGGAGGCTAGCCCCCACTCCAATTTGATCCCAGAAACTCTCTCCGACGAGACCCACGACTTCCCGAACCACCATCCGCCGGAGCAAGGGCCGCCATCGACGTGGTGCTCGCCGGCGACCAGCACCACCACCCACCGACGCGGAAGGGTGCGCTGATCACAGAGGTACCCCCCCCCCCCGATCCCCCTGCCACGCCGTGGATTGTCGCCGGCGACCACCGCAGCTCTCGGGCGCCGACGAGCTCTGCCGCCTCTTTTGAATATTCAAACCTGATGGGTGGGACCCGCCCGTCAGCCTCTCTATTCTTTTTTTTCGAACCGTTTCTGAAAGCGTATTCTGGCAAATGCGCTTTCTAATCTGAATCGTTTTTTTGGACTTTTCTGCTTAGACCCCTCAGACTTTTATGTTTCATTACAGAGAGGTCCTTGGACCAAAACTCTTATAACTTTTAAACAGAAAAGGATTTTTGAGTGATTCTTTTTCTGTCCTCTTCAAAATTTTGTCTAGTTTTTTATCAGATTTATTTGAAAAATATTTGGAATACTTTTGTGCACCCCATTGTATTTACGTTAGTGCGTGTATTTTTGTATACCGTAGATACCGAAGGAGGTGACGGAACCGCGAACTTCACCGAGCTAGGCCCTGACTACTCCGAACCAGGCAAGCATGTTTGAACTTTTGATATGATGAGTGTTTGGGCATGTTTGCATTAATTAGTCTCATGGCATGTTCATGAGCCACTCGATGAAAGTTTTATCACGTAAATAGTTGAGGCAAGTAAGTTTCGAAAATCCATGAGTTGATGGAAATGAGTTTGCATGGCCATGAGTTGGAATGAAAATGGGTAAGATGGCAGTGTTGTAGCATGCCAGTCTTATGCCAGATTGTTTGACCCAGTGTCGACATGAATCAGTCCAGTTCCCGTCCGTTTTCCCTTCCGTACTACCACATGTTTTCCGCAAGGTATACGGCTTAGTAAGTTGCAAACCGCTTTCTGGTACACACCAAATCGAGAGGCCGGGATGAGGGTTCCATGGCCCTGGATTAAAGCCTATCATCCGTCGGGGGCATGGGTGTTTCGGTTGGGACCGAGAGGGGGCACCCTTAGAGCGCTGGCAGATATAAATTTGATCCCATGCTATTCGAGATTGTGATCTCCCCGTCTCAAAGTTTTTCTTGAACGCTGTCTAGGGTGATTCTTGGCAACGTAAGGTGGGATGGGTGTGTACTGGTTAGCTGTGTTTCCTCCGAAATACCGTAAATGGAACTAATCCTTCATGACTACGGAAATCCGTTGGCTGTGGATAATTTAGTACAAACTCGCAGAGTCAATAATCTTTGAAATCATCTTATCCAGGTCCAAGTGCTGTGTTCATCTTATCTTGTCAAATGTCACCCCAAAGTGATGAAACTCCCGAGAACCACATGAGTGTTAAATGTTTATTTCGTGGATGAACTAACCGCTTACTATCATGTGATGAATATTTTCGTGAGCACCATTTCTTGAAAGTTATGAATAATGAAGTATAAGCCCTTTCTGCGATGTCGCCGACGTCCGATCGTGGCATTGTTATTTATTTACTTTTGATATAAGCCCTTTCTGCGATGTCGCCGACGTCCGATCGTGGCATTGTTATTTATTTACTTTTGACATAAGCCCTTTCGCGATGTCGCCGACGTCCAACGGTGGTATTGTTATTTATTTACTTTTGATATAAGCCCTTTCTGCGATGTCGCTCGGACGTCCGATCATGCATTGTTATTTATTTACTTTTGATATAAGCCCTTTCGCAATGTCGCCGACGTCCGATTGCGGCATTGTTACTTATTTACTTTGATATAAGCCCTTTCGCGATGTCGCTCGACGTCCGATCGTGGCATTGTTATTCATTTACTTTTGATATAAGCCCTTTCGTGATGTCGCCCGACGTCCGATCGTGGCACGATGTCTTTTCTTTCAATATAAGCCCTTTATGAGGTGTCGCTAGACGCCTCGGCTATGCATGATTTACTTATTTTTCACCCTTCATGGAGTCGCCTGCATAACCCGATCGGTTTTCAGTTTATTTTATTGGGTTTTCGAGCGGACTACCGCCGACTCCCTTTTCACTTACCTTGTTATACTGATTTGATTGCGCATTGTTAAATTACTCATGACGCATTCACGCATACATTTGTTATATCTTTTGTCCGAACTGTCTTGCGTAGTACTTTCAAAGTACTCACCGGCTAGTTGATTTGGCGGATGTCTTGTGAAGGCGATCTCATGGATGAAGAGTTTGATAGCGAGTCCGTCGCCTAGAGGAGTCCCAGTCAGTCTCGTGCGACCCCTGGATTAGTCACTGTGTTATATCCGCTTCCGCTACCCAAATAAATTCATCGAGCCTCACCTCGACGCTCGATGAGCCGCCAACGTAGGAGTCATATTATCCACTCCACTGTGTTATTCCACTTCCTTACCTTGAGTCAGTAGCATGCCACCACTCCCCTGAGTCATATCCGCCACTATGTATAATTATTGGCGTGCTTGTAATAATTTGTTGAGCAACCTCAGCTCGACCCTGTAATATATTAAATGCTACTGGCTTATTGTATCAAGGTTTTGTCTACCAGTATGGAGGATTTTCCTCACACTGGAATTCAAAGATCGGTTTCTCAATAAATATTTTTATTGGAAAACCGGTCGTGACAATCTTGGTACCAGAGCCAGGCTGACTGTAGGAAGCCACTAGGTGCGATCGCCAATCGGTTATTAGCATATTAGAGCTAATCCTTTTTTTTACAAATGTAGTCAATCTCTGACAGTCAGCATAAATTTATGATTTGACCACTCAGAATTTTTGCCTACTTTTGTAGATGGCGGCAACGATGCGAGTCACAGATGTTCGCCAACATGCCCGATGGGTTCGCAAGCTTCTCTCCTTCATCGCCCAAGTCGCGATGGGGCCATCTGTGCCCTGCCTTCTCACTCTCTCAAAGACAAGGTCAATGACCGTCTAACCATGCACCAGGCGCGGTGCAATTCAAGGAGGGCGAGTTGAGCGCTTCCGGTTCTTGGGAGATCCATGCCTACGGAGAAGCATGCACTGCAGATGGCAGCCCGTGAGGCGATAGCTCGTCTCAGGGATATCCTTCCTTCGATGAAGACTCGTCGTTACTGCTACCTTCCATGTCACGTGCCATACACCTGCCACTACGCGTTCTCTTGCCCCAGAGGAGAACGAGACGAGGCTTTTGAGATGCTTATCGAGTATCTCCGGGCTTTGGAGGCAGCCTTCGACAACCTGGTGGACGACTTTGTGGCTGCCCGCACGGACTCAGTCCATGGTTGTGCCGCCAACAGGAGGGAGCTCCTGCGCACCGCACCGCCACTGACTTTCGTCTCGTCATCAGCATCTTTTGCTCCTACTACTCTTGCCACTACTCATCGCCTGCCTACCACTGAGGAGTTCAACCATGTCATTGCGCCTACTCCAGTTCCTTCTGCACCACCCCTTGCGCCCGCACAGGTTCGCGTTGTCCCAAGATAGGGCGCTGCTCCACCAACTCAGTGCAGCACTTCACGCCCTGGAGCCTATTATCAAGAGGAGGTTGAGTCCCCAGCCTCCTGCGCCTCACCCTCGGCAGGCCAAGGGAAATCCTTACCATCTCCTACTGAGTACGCTTAGCCGCCATGCGATGTACCGACTCGTGCGATATGTTTATATGTACATAGGCTGTGAGAAGTAGCTTGTTTGCGCATCATGTAGGAACTGGAGGAGTGCACTAGGCTAAATAACATGTCAGGAATATGTACGCATATCCTGAGTGATGTATTGTATAATTACTGCTTGCGTGTAAGATATGTAATGAGCAGTCCATCTCCGTGCGCAAACGTTTATTCTCTTGAAAAATCTTGGAGCATTTGAGACTTTTTCCGTCTTCATGAATTTATTGACTTTTGCGACTCAATTTCTTTTCTTATGAGTTTTACAAAATATATCCCCAGAGTGAACAATGTCTCGTCCTTGGACGCGCTCCATGCCAACTCCGCCAGAGTAAAATTATGGCACACAACCCAGCAACAATTTCACATAGGGGCAGTCAAGTCAACAGGATAGTGAAACAACACTTTCCCAAATGTGTCGTCTTTATGAGCAAAGTCAGCAACAACATCAGGAGATGATGAACCAAGTCATCAATATGGGAAATCACCGTGGACAGTATCAGCAGCAATCAAAGTTATCTGAGCTACAGAAGACGCGTCCCCAAACATTTTCTCACACTGACAAACCTCTTGAAGCCGAGGACTGGCTTCGAGACATGGAAAGAAAGTTAATTATTGCCCAGTGTTCAGATCTTGAGAAAGTACTTTATGCACCGCACTATCTCACTGGAGCAGCCGCATCGTGGTGGGAAAATTTCCTACACATGCACCCCAACAAAAATAATATAACCTGGGAGGAGTTCAAAGAAGGTTTTCATGGGGCACATATTCCTAAGAGTCTTATGAAGATCAAAAAGAGAGAATTTGATGACCTCAAGCAAAGGACAATGACGGTGTCGAATACAACAGTCAGTTTACTCGTTGTCTCGCCACGCCAACGAGGAGCGATGTCCGAAAGCAAGAAGATGGAAAAATTCCTAGATTTGTTCGACGCCGCGCTTAAATGCCGCTTGGTTGTGCACACCTTCCGGACTTTAAGACGCTGGTGGATAAGGCCATTACTTTGGAAAATGAGAGACGCATCTTGGAAGATTTCCGCAAGCGAAAAAGGGACCAGACTAATCATGCTCGCAACCACCGCAGCAAGACAGACTTTAGAAAGGTTGGACACCCAAACCCACGACAAATGTCTCACGTCCAATCAAGAATTTCCATGCAAGGGACAAGGAGTTCACATACCGCCCAGGCGTTACTTGCTACGCTTGTGGAGAAGAAGGGCACTATGCCAAGCAGTGCCCCAAGCCAAGGAACTCGACCCCAAAGCCGAATAAAGGAGGCAATAATTCGGCGCCAAAGCGCAACAATTTCAACCCAAATAACAACCACAGGAAGGGTCATCTGAACCACGTGATCAAAGAGGAAGCACAGAACGCTCCAGATATCGTACTCGGTACGTTTCCTGTCAACACAATACCTGCCATGGTTTTGTTTGATTCTGGAGCTTCTCACTCATTCATTTCGAAAAGTTTTGCCTTGCAAAATAATTTTTCGATGCTTCCTTTGGAAAAATCTATGATCGTCAAGTCCCCTGGGATTAAGCAAGTCACCCAGAGTTATTGCCAAGGAGTGATTATTGAGTTTGAACGGTTGAAGTTTCACGCCAACCTTATCGTGTTGGAAAATAAAGGACAGGATGTCATCTTAGGGATGGATTGGTTAACCACCAACAAAGGTTTTATTGACTGCTTCAACCGGACCGCGATTCTCACCCACCACCACGCGAAGACCATAAAAGTTTCAGCCAAAGAAAGAAAAATATCCCGACAACCAAGATTGAACAAGGTGGATATTTCTGAATTAAGCAAGGTTCCAGTAGTGTGTGAATTTCCACACGTATTTCCTGAAGAACTACCAGGCATGCCACCAGACCGAGAGATAGAATTCAGCATTGAGCTAGCACCGGAACCGCCCCATATACAAGAAACCATATAGAATGGCACCATCCGAATTGGTAGAACTGAAGAAGCAAATAAAAGAATTATTGGACAAAGGTTATATCTGAGCCAGCTCCTCACCACAGGGTTCACCAATTTTATTTGCCAAAAGAAGGATGGAACACGAGATTGTGCATAGACTATCGAGCGCTTAACATGGTCACAATCAAGAACAAATATCCGATGCCACGGATAAATGATTTATTTGATCAGCTCGCTCAGGCCAAGGTATTCTCAAAAATTGACTTGAGGTCGGGATACCATCAATTAAAAGTGCGAACCGAAGATATTCCCAAGACGGCTTTCACCTCCAGATACGGATTGTATGAGTTCACCGTAATGCCATTCGGACTAACGAACGCCCCCGCATATTTTGTTCACCTCATGAACAAAGTATTTATGAAGTTTATGGACAAGTTTGTTGTGGTATTTATCGATGATATTCTGGTTTACTCCAAGACACCAGAAGAGCACGCTGAACATCTCCGAATTGTACTAGGGGAACTCAGGAAACATCAATTGTACGCTAAATTCAGCAAGTGTGAATTTTGGCTAAGGCAAGTAGGTTTTCAGGGCCACGTCTTGACCCAATAAGGTATTGCCGTTGACCCGAAAGTCAAGGCCGTGATTTGGTGGAAGCCACCAGCCAGCGTAACGGACGTACGAAGCTTCTTGGGAATGGCAGGATACTACCGAAGATTTATTGAAGGATTCTCCACCATAGCAAAGCCAATGACACAGCTACTCAAGAAAGACAAGAAGTTTGAATGGACGGAAGATTGCGAGAAAAGTTTCCAAGAGTTAAAAAGGAAATTAACGACAGCACCAGTATTAATTGTGCCAGACATACACAAGAATTTTGAGGTGTATTGTGACGCGTCCCGGAAAGGCCTCGGATGTGTGTTGATGCAAGAAGGCAAGGTAGTCGCATATGTCTCCAGACAACTTCGCAAGCACGAGGAAAATTATCCTACTCATGACCTAGAGTTAGCAGCAGTTATTCATGCACTCAAAGAATGGAGACACTTTTTACTTGGAAATCATTGTGAGATATACACGGACCATAAGAGCCTCAAGTATATTTTCACACAACCGAACTGAATTTACGGCAACGGCTGGTTGGAACTAGTGAAGGATTATGACGTTGGAATCCACTACCATCCGGGAAAAGCAAATGTAGTGGCAGACGCCTAAGTCGGAACCCTAGCCCAACGACGACAGCCCCGCCAAACCCGAGACCTGAATTTGGCAGGAGTTTGCTAAACTCAACTTGTTGGTAGTCACCGAAGGCAGCATATCAAATTTAGAAATACAGCCTACCCTGATGGAAACGATTAAAAAGGCTCAACATGGACACCCCAGCATTGAAGGCATTAAACGGAAAGTGAGTTTGGGAAAGGCCCCAGAGTTCGTCATCGATAAGCAGGGAATATTGTGGTACGGAGATAGGCTTTGCGTACCAAATATCATGGACCTTAAACAGCAGATCTTAGCTGAAGGCCACACCGCCCCGTATTCGATACATCCCGGAGGGACAAAAATGTACAAGGATATTCAGGAAAAATATTGGTGGCACGGTCTAAAAAGGGACATAGCCACGTTCATCGCATGTTGTGACTCTTGTCAACGCATCAAGGCCGAGCACCAGAAACCGACCGGACTTTTACAGCCAAATAAAATACCCGAGTGGAAATGGGACGAGATTGGAATGGATTTTATTGTTGGGCTACCTCGGTCACGGCACGGAAATAATGCCATTTGGGTCATCACTGATAGACTGACTAAAGTAGCACACTTCATCCCCGTGAAGACAGCCCACACCACTCAGAAGCTTGCTAGGCTTTATCTTTCCCGTATCGTCTGCTTACATGGGGTCCCAAAGAAAATAATATCGGACAGAGGAACTCAATTCGTCTCCCGATTTTGGGATCACTTACAACAAGCTCTGGGAACTCAACTGGCGTTCAGTACCGCATACCACCCCCAGACAGATGGACAAACTAAACGTGTAAACCAGATTTTAGAAGACATGCTGAGAGCATGTGTCCTCACCTATGGGACCAGTTGGGAAGAGAGCTTACCATACGCAGAGTTCGCATATAACAACAGTTATCAAGCCAGCTTGCAAATGGCACCATTTGAGGCTCTGTACGGGCGGAGATGTCGTACCCTGCTAAATTGGTCAGAAACCGGAGACAGCCATATCTTCGGCCCAGACATGCTCAAGGAGGCTGAAGATAAAGTTAAGGTGATTACAGATCGACTCAAGACAGCCCAAAGTCGACAGAAGAGTTATTACGATCGAAAACATCGGGGAATCAGCTTTGAACCCGGTGAATTTGTGTACCTACGAGTGTCCCCTATGAGAGGCCTGCATCGATTCAAGATTAAAGGGAAGCTGGCACCAAGATTCATCGGACCATTCTGCATAGTGGCACGGGGAGGCACGGTAGCCTACCAGCTAGACTTACCCGAAGATTTATCCGACGTCCACGACGTGTTCCACGTCTCGCAATTGAGAAAGTGCGTGAGCAATCCAGAGAAGCAGGTATCCCATGAAAACATTGACGTACAGCCAGGCCTCACATATCGAGAGCATCCAATAAAAATCTTGGAGGAGTCTGAAAGGAGGACACGACAGAAAACCATCAAGTTCTTCAAACTTCAGTGGAGCAACCACACCGAGAGTGAAGCCACTTGGGAAAGAGAGGATTTTCTTCGGACAGAGCACCCACACTTATTTGAGAATCAGCTGAAATCTCGGGGACGAGATTTTTCCTAAGGGGGTAGGTGTTGTGACACTCCAAAATTTTTGTTTTGGTTTTCAACAAAAATTTTGTTGGTTTTGAAGGAGGTCATTTAAACCCTTCCAAAAATCTCTTTTCTCTCAAAATTTCCCCTTTGGCAAAGGATTTTATTTTGGCATCTTCTTCAACTATGGTGTTGGCTATTTAAAAACCTTTCTTCTGATTCTCCCCTTCTCAAATTTATTTTTGGGATTTATTTTCTTTCAGAAGAAAACCCTAGGAGTTTTGGTTCTTCTCTTATTTTAAAACCACCCATGGTTTTATCTTGCCTCTTGTGGAAAATCTTCCCAAAACCCCTCCTTCCACTTTGGGACAATCCAAATATTCTGACCCAACAAGTCCAACTCATTTTTGGATTTTTTATTTCATTTATTTCTTTGCCCAAAACAATTTTGTCCATATTTTTTAGCCTAGGTGATTTGCAAAGCAAGTACCTTAATGCCTTTAAACTTTGATCTCAAATCAACTCCTCTGGATAGTCCCTAGCACCCACAACCTAGAACCATCAAGATCTACTCTTCTTCTTTTCAAAATTTCCAAGTTTCAGCTTCTGCAAGTTTGGACCAGATTTGTCAAATTTGGTGAAATTCATATCTCCTCTTCTCCAAAAATTCCACCAAAATTCAGGCAACCTCCAGTTGCAATGAGAAGCCACTCCACTAAAAATCAGCTCAAGGAAAAATCCCCACATGCCAAAATCATTCTGTCGAACACCTAGCATGCACTATCACTTTGCACTTTCAGAGAAATTCAGACATTAAGAAATTCAGTTTCGTGAGAGGCTGGTCACCTGTCAACTGTGCACTTGGCGCGTTGCGCATGGCTCCTCCTCCCTGTCCGTAGCGCCGCACGAGCACTTGGCTGGTTCCTGGCGTCGGTGGCACCATGGCCCATCTGCGACGGCGTCTTCCGCGGCGTCGGGACCTCCCGTGGCGGCCAACAGGGGGCACCCTGCGGCACAACGCCGTTTGGCACCGCCCACGCCACCTGGGAGCTCCGCGTGGCCGTCTCCCTTGCCAGCGCACGCATGCAGCACCATCGCCGTGGCCTGGCACGCACGGGGCGCGCCCTCTGTCGCCGACGTGCCGCACGACCGTTCCGTTGGGGACAGGTCGTAACCGCCCCTACCTTGCTGAGTTAGGCACCGGGATGGAATCAGTGCTCCGTCTAGTCGATGCTCCAGCTCCTAAACCTACCGTCCAACCACAGCACCGCCGTAATCGCTCGCCGGACTTATCCCGTTCTCGGCAACCGCCTCGGGCCGGCTATATATAGCGCCTCCGAGCTCGCTCTCGACCCCGCACACCTCCACCATCTCACGGACCTGCCCCGCCAGCCTTTGGAAGAGCCTCAAGGGGCCCTTCTTCCTCAACTCCGGTCACCTCCGTCCGCTTCGGGCTCCGGCAGCGTTCTCTCTGGTGAGAGCTCCTCCATCGCCCTAGACTTGCTCGTAGCCTCATGGCACCTCTAGGAGACTAACCCCCACTCCAATTTGATCCCAGAAACTCTCTCCGACGAGACCCACGACTTCCCGAAACACCGTCCACCGGAGCAAGGGCCGCCATCGACGTGGTGCTCGCCGGCAACCACCACCACCACCCACCGACGCGGAAGGGTGCGCTGATCAAAGAGGTAGCCCCCGATCCCCCTGCCTCGCCGTGGATCGCCGCCGGCGACCACCGCAGCTCTCGGGCACCGACGAGCTCTGCCGCCTCTTTTGAATATTCAAACCTGGCGGGTGGGACCCTCCCGTTAGCATCTCTATTCTTTTTTTTTGAACTGTTTCTGAAAGCGTATTCTGGCAAATGCGCTTTCTAATCTGAATCGTTTTTCTGGACTTTTCTGCTTAGACCCCTGAGAGTTTTTCTGTTTCATTACAGAGAGGTCCTTGGACCAAAACTCTTATATCTTTTAAACAAAAAAGGATTTTTGAGTGATTCTTTTTCTGTCCTCTTCAAAATTTTGTCTAGTTTTTTATCAGATTTATTTGAAAAATATTTGGAATATTTTTGTGCACCCCATGGTATTTACGTTAGTGCGTGTATTTTTGTATACCATAGATACCGAAGGAGGTGACGGAACCGCGAACTTCACCGAGCTAGGCCCCGACTACTCCGAACCAGGCAAGCATGTTTGAACTTTTGATATGATGAGTGTTTGGGCATGTTTGCATTAATTAGTCTCATGGCATGTTCATGAGCCACTCGATGAAAGTTTTATCATGTAAATAGTTGAGGCAAGTAAGTTTCGAAAATCCATGAGTTGATGGAAATGAGTTTGCATGGCCATGAGTTGGCATGAGAATGGGTAAGATGCCAGTGTTGTAGCATGCCAGTCTTATGCCAGATTGTTTGACCCAGTGTCGACATGAATCAGTCCAGTTCCGCCCATTTTCCTTCCGTACTACCACATGTTTTCCATAAGGTATCGTCTTAGTAAGTTGCAAACCGCTTTCGGTACACACCAAATCGAGAGGCGGGATGAGGGTTCCATGGCCTGGATTAAAGCCTATCATCCGATCGGGGCATGGGTGTTTCGGTTGGGACGAGAGGGGCACCCTTAGAGCGCGCGATATATAAATTTGATCCCATGCTATTCGAGATTGTGATCTCCCGTCTCAATGTTTTTCTTGAACGCTGTCTAGGGTGATTCACGCAACGTAAGGTGGGATGGGTGTGTCTTGGTTAGCTGTGTTTCCTCCGAAATATCAGAACGGAACTAGTCCTTCGTGACTACGAAATCCGTTGGCTGTGGATAATTTATTACAAACTCGCAGAGTCAATAATCTTTGAAATCATCTTATCCAGGTCCAAGTGTTGTGTTCATCTTATCTTGTCAAATGTCGGTCCGGTGTGAAACTCCGAGAACCACATGAGTGTTAAATGTTTATTTCGTGGATGAACTAACCCGTTTACTATCATGTGATGAATATTTTCGTGAGCACCATTTCTTGAAAGTTATGAATAATGAAGTATAAGCCCTTTCTGCGATGTCGCTCAGACGTCCGACTGTGGCATTGTTATTTATTTACTTCTGATATAAGCCCTTTCTGCGATGTCGCTCCGACGACCGAATGTGGCACGCATGTCTTTTCTTTCAGTATAAGCCCTTTATGAGGTGTCGCTTAGACGCCCGACTGAGGCATGTTTTACTTATTTGTTCACCCTTCGTGGAGTCGCCTGGACACCCGATCGGTTTTCAGTTTATTTTATTGGGTTTTCGAGCGGACTACCGCCGACTCCCTTTTCACTTACCTTGTTATACTGATTTGATTGCACATTGTTAAATTACTCATGACGCATTCACGCATACATTTGTTATATCTTTTGTCCGAACTGTCTTGTAGTACTTTCAAAGTACTCACCGGCTTGTTGATTTGGCAGATCTTGTGAAGGTGATCTCATGGATGAAGAGTTCGATAGCGAGTCCGACACCTAGAGGAATCGATCGGTCTCGTCGACCCATGGATTAGTCACTGTGTTATATCCGCTTCCGCTACCCAAATAAATTCATCGAGCCTCACCTCGACGCTCGATGAGCCGCCAGTGTAGGAGTCATATTATCCACTCCACCTTACCTCGAGTCAGTAGCATGCCACCACTCCCCTGAGTCATATCTGCCACTATGTATAATTATTGGCGTGCTTGTAATAATTTGTTGAGCAACCTCAGCTCGACCCTGTAATATATTAAATGCTACTGGCTTATTGTATCAAGGTTTTGTGTCACACCCTGATTTTCATGGCACAACATTTAAGATGATAAATCATGATAAAATGTGGTTTGACAAAAACTTTTGAGTGCTTGGACTTTGTCTTGATTGGATTTTGTCTGTTGTTTGCAAGTGCTCTAAAAATAAAATAAATCCTCCAACCCTTATACTCCTTCTCCTTGATCCAAAAACCTTTCCCAATGATCATGCCATGTATATAGGACATAAAAATAATTTCTTGCAAAAATAATTTGGCCAAATGGTATTTTCAAAATTTAGTTTTTCAAAAACCCCTAAATTGAGGTTTGCACTTCAAGTACTTAATTAAGGGCAGTAAAAATCTTTCCAAAAATATATTTGACTCCTATTAGATATAGGATACCCGAAACCATAAAATATAATTTTAAAGTTATTTTACTATTTTATTTAAAAGCTTTTCTTAAGGCCGAAATGGTCTTTAATAGGTTAAAATTATTTTGTTCTTTAAAAATATTTGTGAAAATTTAGAGAAACTCGGTGGACATATATTGTCCATATATATGAGTTTCAACACATGGTAATGTTCAAAATATTGGTCAAATCCCTCAAAAAACCTTTCTGGATATTTCAAGCTTTTCAAATATTTACAAAGGAAATATTCTTCAAAAATTCCAAGAAAATTCTAGCATGTCACATATGACATGTTTGATGATCTGGACAAGTATCATGTCATGGAGAATAGTATAACCCCATGAAATCCCCTCAAAACCTTTTCTGTCCATTTTGAAGTTTGAGCAACTTTACATTGCCAAACATGTCCAAATGCTCTCAAATCTTGTGTACATTATCAAGTGGTCTAATAATTCATCTAGACCAAATGGCACAAGTTGGAGAACAAGTTAACTTGATCAAAGAGCCCCAAAACCCTCTCTGACCAGAATCAAATTTGAACAACTTTTTACTACCAACTTTCTCTCCTTGACCCCAACTTTGGTGAGCATGTTCACATGACCAAATAAGGCCACCACACCAAGTGGTGCATCAAGGAGAAGTGATTTGCTCAACTAAATCTACACAAGTCCATTTCTGCTAATTTCTACGGTTTACAAAAGTTGCATTGGTAACTTTTCCCAAATGAGCTCAAAATGGGAGGAAGGCCCTAATTACATGTGCCATTTGACCCTGTCAAGCCTCATGACAAGGGGAGTTCATCTTCTTGCCCAAACCACCATCAAACACGTTCTGGCAAAAATTAAAAATGCATGTGCTGGCCATTTCCACTAATCTCCATTAGCTAATCTTTCTCCCACAGCACCATCTGGTCCTCCTCTAACCCATGCATCTTTCCCTGCCCGAGGAACCATGATGATGGGGGTGAAAAGCTCCTTTTTCCCTCTCTGGACAGCACCATTTCTACTCTCTCTCAACTCCCTCTTCCCTTCAGTGGATCCCCAAGGCATCCAATGCCATTTCCACTTTGTTTACTCCCCCCTGCAACCACCAGACACAAGTGGGCGCGTGAGGACACGGGGAAAAGCCGCGGGTGCCGGCCATTTGCGCGCTATGGAGCACGTCAGCGTGCTCCCGACTGTTGACGCCGCGTTCCCCGACCACCTCGAGCCTCCCCCTCGCGCCAGTCGAGGTGCCTCGACGTCCTCAACACGCCACCGCGCTGGCCCCCTCCTTTCCCCCTCTGTCTTGCCCATGTCGCGTGTGCCCAGAGCCGCTCGAGCCGGCCAATACGTGCGCGAGCCCGTGGCTCCACCGGGAGCTCGCCCCTCTCTCTCTCCATTCCCTACACCCAACACCACCCCCATGAGCGCCACAGACAGCTCCAAGCCTCCTCCCGTGGCCACCACGGCCATTTCCGCGGGAGCCCGTAGGCCACGTCCACGGTGAGCCGTGACCTCGCCATTTAAGGCCACCCCCGAGCCCCCTCTCGACTCCTTTAGCCCTCTCTCCCTCCCAACAACCGTCTGGGCCAACTCATTCTTCCTCCCGTGCCCTCCATCCACCACCATGGCCGGAGCCTTGCCGTCGGCCTCCGCCTAAATTCGCGCCCACCATCCCTCCTCCTCCCCTCTAGACCGCGCTAGAACACCTCCACCACCACCGCGAGCCTCTCCCGTGCTTCTCCCTCTCCTTCCCATGGCCGTGCTGTCGAGTTCCATCACCACCGCCGGCATCGCCGCTGCGGCCGATGATGTGCTCCCGTCCGGCCACCCCCGCGGTCGTGGTGCACCTCGTCGGATGCGCCGCTCTCCCCTGAGCCCGCCGGTGTGCTGGGCGTCGCCGGAGGTGACCGGAGCCGCCGGAACGGGCGCCGGCAAGCGCTCGGCCCCGCCTCCTCTGCCTCCTTCGTCGCGCGCGGGAGGAGGGAGACGACCCCTGCGAGTGGACCCTGCAGGTCAGTGACCCCGTCAGCGGTCCCCTCCGTTTAAGTGGAGGCATATTCCGTGAGGCCGCCTTCGACATGGCCTCCCAGCGGGCGCGCGCGAGAGGCTGGGCCAGGCCCGGTGCACTACCCCGCTAAGTCTCGCCCAGTGCACGCTACTGCCACCCTAGATCCAGCCCATTTAGGTAAATCCCTCTCCTTTTCCTTTTTCTCTAGACTTGTAAAATCCATAAACAATTCAAATGGACTCCAAATTTGATGATTCAAATTTCTAGTGACTCTATAAATCATGATCTACCTGGTGGTGCAACATGCACATTTTTCCAGAGACCTTTTCTTCACAAATATTTACCAAATCCTATTTTCCCTATTTCTGTGATAAACTTTAGAAAATCACAGAGAGCTCAAACTTGATCCAAATGCCATGATTCAAATTCCTAGATGCTTCTAAGTTCATAACTTAGTTTTTGAACATTTTTATTAATACTTCCTGTACCCCACAAAATAATGAGTCATTTCTTCGTATTTGTCAACTTTGCAAATCCATAGAATATTCATTTGAACTCCAAATCCAGTGAAACCAACTCCTAGATGCTTCTAAAATCATGGTTTGTTAAACGGGTACCTTTGCTCATTTTTCAAAAACATGTTTCTGTACACTTTTTGCAAATCCATAAACCCCTTGATTCCATCATACTGAAATGTTCAGAGATATCCACTGATCCAATTCCAATGAAACCACTCTGGTTATTTTTCATATGACCAGAGATGTCATAGAAAAGTCAAACCCATATTTTTGGAGCACTTATATTTTCTGCCTTGTTGTGTTGCTTATTGTGGTTGTTTCCAACGTTAGTTGACGAAGTAGACGGAGTACATGGAGAAGGACTAGAAGATTTCAAGACTCAGATGAACCAGACAAGCAGCCCTTTGACCATGTCCATGAAACCCTTTTTATGCATGTCATATATCACTTATTATTGTTGCATCGGAATCATGATGAGATGGTAAACCACGTTGGTTGGTTGCCTCTGTTACTTCCTCATTGATACTTGCATTGAGCATGACCCTACCTCCTTATGAGGGTTATGCCGGTGGGAGTAGATAGGATTCTAAAGTAGTTGCTACGCAAAAAGAGACGGGAATATGCATGGTGATGGAGGCAAGTATGTTCCCAAAGACTTATTGAAAACCCCGTCGGGTGCCACTAATGCCCGAGGGAGATGTTGAGCTAGGTAACCACTTGACAAAGAAGTGGTGTATCGGAGAAGGATATGTGAGTGTGGTTTCAAAAACGGATTGGTTTAAGTTGCGACCGTTATTCCAACCTTACATGCGCAACCACTCTACCCTTGTATGGGAAAGGGCATTATTGATTACCTAGGCCGATACTAGCTTGGAGCCCGCATTACTAGTGATGGGGGAGAGTTGGTGCTCTCTCTAGGGACGGGGTCGTGCCAGGTAGGCGGCCATGACTGTCTTCACAGGGCACCGGACACACCGTTGGTACCCCGTGCTTGTGGTATGTGATGAAATGGGAGCGAGGCTCCACGATTTTAAGATGTGAAATGTTGGGCACGGGGTTATCTGCCAATCGAGTGGACTCCATGTTAGTGTCGTCTAGGGAAAGATAGTGATCGGTGCTTACCCCGGTACTTGAGGTATCATGGTCGTGGATGACACGGAAGTTCCCCGGATCTTGTGGGTAAAGTGTGCAACCTCTGCAGAGTGTAAAACTATTCGAATAGCCGTGTCCACGGTCAAGGACAGTTGGGTAACCGCTCTTGGGCTACGTCCATATGTTTACGAAACCTGGTGAGCATGTAAGGATGAGTGGAGAGAACTACATGGGTCAAGTCCAAGGACTTGGCATGATTGAGTTGGGTTGGTGCCCACTCCATTTATGTTGATATCTATAACTTGTCCTATGGGATTACATGAATCCTCTTGATGCATGCTATGCAAGTTGTTGAACATGTCATTGCACTCAAAACTAGCTTTCTGCAAAAATTTACCTATATCATGCATTGTTGAATCTTGAACCAAAACATGGGTTGCTTGCGAGTACATTCAAAGTACTCATTGGCTTGCCACTGGTTATTTTATTGGCCAGGCATGAAAGAACAGGATGTGATGAAGGACACGTTGGTGACGAACATGCGAGCTAGGACGCTTTCCCAGTCAGAATGCCTGTAGGGTTAAGGCAGATGGCATGGGTCCAAGTTATCGACGAAGATTTCGGCTGCAATGTTTGACTTGACCATAATGGTCCTACTTGTAATACGGTATGTATGGATGTAAGCCTCTTGTTATTCAGCTTCTGTGTGTTCAGTGAGCATTGATCTCTGGGATCACTGTACACGTGCATTCGGTGATCACGACTTATGAGTCGGGGTCCCCACAGAGCTGGTATCAGAGCCATCCTGACTGTAGGAAGCCTTAGTTAGCATGGTCGTTAGTTAGGGTAAAACTCTTTTCAAAACTACTACTAGTTTCCAAAACTATCTATACTTCTCTTCCCTTCTCAGTTTTTCGAAAACTAAGGTATACTTTCCTTATTGATCTCTTCCGCTTCAAAACCTTTGGTCGCTAGAACCCTTATGCCCCTGACCACTGGATTCTTTGTAACCCTCGTGGATAATCTAGAAGGAAGATGCCTTGCCAGACATTCACCCACATCTCCTGGACACAAGATTGGCGACACCACAACAAGACGATACCAACAGGAGATACATCCTCGAGGAATGAGGACCTGAAGACCTAGGAGATGGAGACACCCTTGACGCTGCCCCAGGATGATGCAACCTTGGCCTATGATGACCAGGGCATGGGATATGCAAGATCATGATATACATCGCTAGTAGAGCAACCCAGTCCTTATCATTGTTGCATCGGCAACCACCGGTGGATGAGAACCTAGCCATTTGGTCCGCCTCACTATAGTGAGCAGGAAAACAGTTCTCTTCATCCCCCGCTCTCGGTGACGATATTGTCAACAATGTGTCCGATGGATTGGACCACTATTATGCCTTGATAATGTTATTGCATAAAGGATTGCCTACCTGGTACCATCGACGGCTTAGAAAGCAAAAGCGATCATCATGATTAAGAAGACAAGAGAAGACTAAGTCAAAGACAGCCACGAGGAGCCACCATCACCCCATCACCTCATCGGGCGAGAAGTGTTGAAGATTCTTCAGGCCAACCTGGATCATTTCATCGAACAACTAAAAGAGACGTAGCAACGCCTGAGGAAAACTCAGGAGACTACATGAGGCACAAGGCACGACTACTGAGTCCGAGAACCCCTAGGGTAGGATGAGTCGTGTACCCCCTATGCGCAGTCGAGTCTGTATGATGGTTCGAATAGAACCATGATTGTGTGTTGCTTTTTTTATTTGTTTGTGTTTCGATATAGGTCGCACTTTTGCCCTAGGCGACAAGTATGCGACTATATCACCTTCCTTACCTTGCCTCTTCTGTTTGCCCCTTTTTGCACCTGTTTGTTTGCACTTGCACTATAGAACCCCCTTTAAGAATCCCCCCCCCCATCTAAGATGCTTTCCCCCCTCATCCCTCTCTCCTCAACTGAAGGCTAGCAAGACAAGATACACCAAGGATTCTACTTTGGCAACCAACCGGCACTGAAGACTTTTGCTACAACATCCTCGACCAAGTGCAACCCCGTAGAGTTATTTTTACCTCTCAAGACTGTAAACCCATCACTATACCCTTCGAGACTTCACGAGATACCCCAGCTCGAATCCTTAACCAAGTGCTTAACCCACGGAATTACAAGTGGACCAGTTAAGACTCTGTAACCTCACATAGCACTGGGTTCATTATGGAACTGGTGGACATAGCGAACGAGCAAATTATCATCCTAAGGTAGCACCAAAGCTGATGATGCCATAGGAGAGACCAATTTAGGGATATAGGAACGGAGGACAAATGACTTGATGAGTTTATAACAGAGACCCTGAGGAATTGAATGAGACTTGGTAGATCATGAGGCTTTCATGTTGGTAGATGAACTTGGTGGGATCATGATTATAGATTAGCATAGCTTCCATTATCCCTGAGTAAATTGGATTTATAGGAAAATTATGATCGCAAGCTCAAACTCCTGGAAGTGCAAGGATTTGACTTGATCAGATGATATTGATAGGAGATAGTTGATATTACGTAAATAACTTGAGGGAGACATGTAGGATTTCCTCGTTGGACATGAGATTTCGATTAAATAGGTTACCCTAGTGGAGTATGGATGCAGAGTAATTTTACATGGTTCGGAGTAAATTGGATTTAGACTGATGATCTTGATCATGATACCATGTTTCTCGGTGGACCATAACTAGGATATTGGAATTATTGTCAGAGTTTATTTAGGGATCTATATATGCTTGACCTTGGAGTTTACATGACCATGATAATGGAAATTGGTGCACTGACTATAGCAAGGTAGCCCTTTCAAGTATTTGGTGATTATAGGAGATTAGAAGATCATGTGGGACACCATAGACATTGGATTTGTAGAATTAATGAATTATGTAGCTAATGGGCTTTTGGAGTTGACCTATGCGAGATGATACTTTCGGAGGTATAAGGTGATCTGTTTGGAGGACTAGATAGCACAATTGGCATCTCAGGAACTGTGCTCGAGGATGGGATGATGAACTTTCACTCGCACACTAGAATCCTTGAAACCCTTACGCCCTACCAAGACACAACATGACCGGATCCTGACCTCGGGCTTTGGCTCTAGATCGATAAGACCTTGGCCAATACTCAACCGTGACCATCACCAATGCCTCAGCCCACTTTACGCACCTCATAGACTTCATGGAGCGCTTGGACAAGTTAGTTGTCATCTTTCTTTGATGACATACTCGTCTACCCGAAGACGGAAGAAGAATCGTTGGGCTGGTCAAGGAACATCTGAAGACCGTCATGTCTAAGAGGAAGAACTACACCAACCACCATCTTCAAGAAGTATACTTCCGCATCAAAGACCATGTGTATCTGCAAGCCACTCCTCTCTAAGGAACCAAGCATTTCCATGACAAGGAGACCCACACCAAGATTCATCGGCCCCCTTTGAGATCACTCCAAGATTTAACAATCCCCTCCGAGATCACTTCAAGACGAAGAGTAGACGGCTACCAGCTAGAGTTACCACCTGAGTTACCTGATGAGCACAATGCTTTCCATGCATCGCAACCCCGGAAGTGTTTCCAACTTCCTAACTTGCCCGATCTCTAAGAGGGCAATGACCACCGAGCCATCGACCCCTAGCCCAATCTAACCTACCGCGAGCTACCCATTAGCAACCTGGACCAAGTAGAACATTATATACGAAGCCACACCATCAAGTACTTCAAGGATCAAAGGAGCACCGCTCGAAGCGAGAACGAGATGAGGACGTGAAGACCACCCCACTCAAAGTTTTTGTATCCCTTTCCGCGCCTAGTTTGGGAATCTCGGGGACGAGATTCTTGTAAGGGGGGTAGGTCTGTCACACCCTGATTTTCATGGCACAACATTTAAGATGATAAATCATGATAAAATGTGGTTTGACAAAAACTTTTGAGTGCTTGGACTTTGTCTTGATTGGATTTTGTTTGTCTGTTGTTTGCAAGTGCTCTAAAAATAAAATAAATCCTCCAACCCTTACACTCCTTCTCCTTGATCCAAAAACCTTTCCCAATGATCATGCCATGTGTATGGGACATAAAAATAATTTCTTGCAAAAATAATTTGGCCAAATGGTATTTCCAAAATTTAGTTTTTCAAAAACCCCTGAATTGAGGTTTGCACTTCAAGTACTTAATTAATGGCAGTAAAAATCTTTCCAATAATATATTTGACTCCTATTAGATATAGGATACCCAGAAACCATAAAAATATAATTTTAAAAGTTATTTTACTATTTTATTTAAAAGCTTTTTCTTAAGGCCAGAAATGGTCTTTAATAGGTTAAAATTATTTTTGTGCTTTAAAAATATTTGTGAAAATTTAGAGAAACTCAGTGGACATATATTGTCCATATATATGAGTTTCAACACATGGTAATGTTCAAAATATTGGTCAAATCCCTCAAAAACCCTTTCTGGATATTTCAAGCTTTTCAAATATTTACAAAGGAAATATTCTTCAAAAATTCCAAGAAAATTCTAGCATGTCACATATGACATGTTGGATGATCTGGACAAGTATCATGTCATGGAGAATAGTATAACCCCATGAAATCCCCTCAAAACCATTTATGTCCATTTTGAAGTTTGAGCAACTTTACATTGCCAAACAAGTCAAAATGCTCTCAAATCTTGTGTACCTGCTCAAGTGGTCTAATAATTCATCTAGACCAAATGGGACAAGTTGGAGAACAAGTTAACTTGATCAAAGAGCCCCAAAACCCTCTCTGACCAGAATCAAATTTGAACAACTTTGTACTACCAACTTTCTCTCCTTGACCCCAACTTTGGTGAGCATGTTCACATGACCAAATAAGGCCACCACACCAAGTGGTGCATCAAGGAGAAGTGATTTGCTCAACTAAATCTACACAAGTCCATTTCTGCTAATTTCTAGGGTTTACAAAAGTTGCATTGGCAACTTTTCCCAAATGAGCTCAAAATGGGAGGAAGGCCCTAATTACATGTTCCATTTGACCCTGTCAAGCCTCATGATGAGAGGAGTTTATCTTCTTGCCCAAACCACCATCAAACACCTTCTGGCAGAAATTAAAAATGCATGTGCTGGCCATTTCCACTAATCTCCATGAGCTAATCTTTCTCCCACAGCACCATCTGGTCCTCCTCTAACCCCTGCATCTTTCCCTGCCCGAGGAACCATGATGATGGGGCTGAAAAGCTCCTTTTTCCCTCTCTGGACAGCACCATTTCTACTCTCTCTCAACTCCCTCTTCCCTCCAGTGGATCCCCAAGGCATCCAATGCCATTTCCACTTTGTTTACTCCCCCCTGCAACCACCAGACACAAGTGGGCGCGTGAGGACGCGAGGAAAAGCCGCGGGTGCCAGCCATTTGCGCGCTCTGGAGCACGTCAGCGTGCTCCCGACCGTTGACGCCACGTTCCCCGACCAACTCGAGCCACCCCCTCGCGCCAGTCGAGGTGCCTCGATGTCCTCAACACGCCACCGCGCTGGCCCCCTCCTTTCCCCCTCTGTCTTGCCCATGCCGCGTGTGCCCAGAGCCGCCCGAGCCGGCCAATACGTGCGCGAGCCCGTGGCTCCACCAGGAGCTCGCCCCTCTCTCTCTCTCCATTCCCTACACCCAACACCACCCCCACGAGCACCGCAGACAGCTCCAAGCCTCCTCCCGTGGCCACCACGGCCATTTCCGCGGGAGCCCGTAGGCCACGTCCACGGTGAGCCGCGGCCTCGCCATTTAAGGCCACCCCCGAGCCCCCTCTCGACTCCTTTGGCCCTCTCTCCCTCCCAGCAACCGTCTGGGCCAACTCATTCTTCCTCCCGTGCCCTCCATCCACCACCATGGCCGGAGCCTTGCCGTCGGCCTCCGCCTAAATTCGCGCCCACCATCCCTCCTCCTCCCCTCTAGACCGCGCTAGAGCACCTCCACCACCACCGCGAGCCTCTCCCGTGCTTCTCCCTCTCCTTCCCATGGCCGTGCTATCGAGTTCCATCACCACCGCCGGCCTCGCCGCTGCGGCCGATGATGTGCTCGCGTCCGGCCACCCCCGCGGTCGTGGCGCACCTCGTCGGATGCGCCGCTCTCCCCGAGCCCGCGGTGTGCTTGGGCGTCGCCGGAGGTGACGGAGCCGCCGAACGCAGGCGCTGCAGCGCTCGGCCCGCCTCCCTGCCTCCTTCTGTCGGCAGGGAGGAGGGAGGCGACCATCGCGGTGGACCCCAGGTCGGTGACCCCGTCAGCGGGCCCCTCCGTTTAAGTGGAGGCGTATTCCGCGAGGACGCCTTCGACATGGCCTCCCAGCGGGCGCACGCGAGAGGCTGGACCAGGCCCAGTGCACTGCCCCGCTAAATCTCGCCCAGTGCACGCTGCTGCCTCCCTAGATCCAGCCCATTTAGGTAAATCCCTCTCCTTTTCCTTTTTCTGTAGACTTTTAAAATCCATAAACAATTCAAATGGACTCCAAATTTGATGATTCAAATTTCTAGTGACTCTATAAATCATGATCTACCTGGTGGTGCAACATGCACATTTTTCCAGAGACCTTTTCTTCACAAATATTTACCAAATCCTATTTTCCCTATTTCTGTGATAAACTTTAGAAAATCACAGAGAGCTCAAACTTGATCCAAATGCCATGATTCAAATTCCTAGATGATTCTAAGTTCATAACTTAGTTTATGAACATTTTTATTAATACTTCCTGTACCCCACAAAATAATGAGCCATTTCTTCATATTTGTCAACTTTGCAAATCCATAGAATATTCATTTGAACAGCAAATCCAGTGAAACCAACTCCTAGATGCTTCTAAAATCATGGTTTGTTAAACGGGTACCTTTGCTCATTTTTCAAAAACATGTTTCTGTACACTTCTTGCAAATCCATAAACCCCTTGGTTCCATCATATTGAAATGTTCAGAGATATCCACTGATCCAATTCCAATGAAACCACTCTGGTTATTTTTCATATAACCAGAGATGTCATAGAAAAGTCAAACCCATAATTTTGGAGCACTTATATTTTCTGCCTTGTTGTGTTGCTTATTGTGGTTGTTTCCAACGTTAGTTGACGAAGTAGACGGAGTACATGGAGAAGGACCAGAAGATTTCAAGACTCAGATGAACCAGGCAAGCAGCCCTTTGACCATGTCCATGAAACCCTTTTTATGCATGTCATATATCACTTATTATTGTTGCATCGGAATCATGATGAGATGGTAAACCACGTTGGTTGGTTGCCTCTGTTACTTCCTCATTGATACCTGCATTGAGCATGACCCTACCTCCTTATGAGGGTTATGCCGGTGGGAGTAGATAGGATGCTAAAGTAGTTGCTACGCAAAAAGAGACGGGAATATGCATGGTGATGGAGGCAAGTATGTTCCCAAAGACTTATTGAAAACCCCGTCGGGTGCCACTAATGCCCGAGGGAGATGTTGAGCTAGGTAACCACTTGACAAAGAAGTGGTGTACCGGAGAAGGATATGTGAGTGTGGTTTCAAAAACGGATTGGTTTAAGTTGTGACCGTTATTCCAACCTTACATGCGCAACCACTCTACCCTTGTATGGGAAAGGGCATTATTGATTACCTAGGCCGATACTAGCTTGGAGCCCGCATTACTAGTGACGGGGGAGAGTTGGTGCTCTCTCTCGGGACGGGGTCGTGCCAGGTAGGGCAGCCATGACTGTCTTCACAGGGCACCGGACACACCGTTGCTACCCCGTGCTTGTGGTATGTGATGAAATGGGAGCGAGGCTCCACGATTTTAAGATGTGAAATGTTGGGCACGGGGGTTACTGCCAATCGAGTGGAATCCATGTTAGTGTCGTCTAGGGAAATATAGTGATCGGGTGCTTACCCCGGGTACTTGAGGTATCGCGGGTCGTGGATGACACGGAAGTTCCCCGGATCTTGTGGGTAAAGTGTGCAACCTCTGCAGAGTGTAAAACTATTCGAATAGCCATGTCCATGGTCAAGGACAGTTGGGTAACCGCTCTTGGGCTACGTCCATATGTTTACGAAACCTGGTGAGCATGTATGGATGAGTGGAGAGAACTACATGGGTCAAGTCCAAGGACATGATATGATTGAGTTGGGTTGGTGCCCACTCCATTTATGTTGATATCTATAACTTGTCCTATGGGATTACATGAATCCTCTTGATGCATGCTATGCAAGTTGTTGAACATGTCATTGCACTCAAAACTAGCATGGGTCACGTTGGTGACGAACATGCGAGCTAGGACGCTTTCCCAGTCAGAATGCCTGTAGGGTTAAGGCAGATGGCATGGGTCCAAGTTATCGACGAAGATTTCCGCTGCAATGTTATACTCAAGACTTGAACATAATGGTCCTACTTGTGTAATACAGTATGTATGGATGTAAGCCTCTTGTTATTCAACTTCTGTGTGTTCAGTGAGCATTGATCTCTGGGATCACTGTACACGTGCATTCGGTGATCACGACTTATGAGTCGGGGTCCCCACATTTTGTCTACCAGTATGCAGGATTTTTCTCACACTGGAATTCAAAGATCGGTTTCTCAATAAATATTTTTATTGGAAAACCGGTCGTGACATTTGACCACTATGTCTTCCATGTAGGATTCCATATTTCTATGGAGCTGAGGTTCAAAACCAATTTGGACTGCTCTTGCAAACATTGAGCCAGCACTCTTCAACCCGAAAGGCATCCGTAAAAAGCAATACATACCACATGGGGTGATGAATGCTGTCTTCTCTTCATCTTCTCTTGTCATGAAGATTTGGTGGTAGCCCGAGTAGGCATCGAGGAATGATAACAGATCACACACGCCGTGGAGTCAACAATCCAGTCGATCTTGGCGGCAATGGGAAGGGGTCCTTAGGACAAGCCTTATTTGATATCTGTGTAATCAATACACAACCTCCACTTCCTATTCGCCTTGCGCACCACTACCGGATTGGCCAACCATGTCGGATGGAGCACCCCTCTCACCAAACCTGCCGCTTCTAGCTTCCTGATCTCCTCTGTGATGAACTCCTGCCTCTCCAGAGCCTGCTTTCTGACCTTCTGCTTGACGGGCCGCGCGTGGGGGCAGACAGCTAGGTGGTGCTCAATCACCTCCCTGGGAACACCGGGGATGTCGGACGCTTGCCATGAAAACACATCGACATTCGCCCGCAGGAAGGTGACGAGCTCGCCTTCCTATTTGTTGTTGAGGGCGGAGCCTATAGTGAAGGCCCCTCCCGTGCCGTCCTCCATGACGGGCACCTTCTTGGTCTGCGGCGGCTCGGCTCTGGATCTCTTGCTCTTGTCGGCAGAGCTCTCTGGCACGTCCTCAATGGTAGCACAACACCCCGAGGAGGTGCGCTTGCCGGAGTGGGTGCGAGAGGTCTTGCCGGGTTCCTTCTTTCCTCCCGGGCCTTCAGCGGCAGGAGCAGGTGCCTTGACGGCAGCTGCTGCAACTGCCTCCCGGTAGAGTTGGTCGGGGCAGATCAGCGCGTCCTTCTTGTCGGAGGGGACGGAGATGATGCTCAACGGCCCGGGCATCATTAGTGTGTTGTAGGCGTAGTGTGATGCCGCCATGAACTTGGCTAGTGCCGGGCGGCCGAGGATCCCGTTGTAGGGCAAGGGGATCTCGGCCACGTCGAAGACGATCCTCTCCGTCCGGTAGTTCAACTTTCCTCCAAATGTCACGGGCAGTGTGACCTTTCCCTTTGGCTGGCTTCTCCCCGGATTGACCCCCTGAAACATGCCCATTTCCTCGAGGTCTCCGTCAGGGATTTCCAACCTTTTGATCACGACAGGCGAGATTAGGTTCAGGCCGGCCCTGCAGTCAGCCAACATCTTGTTCACGCTGAGGTTGCGTATTGTTGGCGAAACCAACAACGGCAATCACCCGACCGCGGTAGTGCGATCAGGGTGGTCCTCGGTGTCAAAGATGAGGGGCATGCTGGACCACTTTAGGGGCTTCTGAGCATCGAACGATGGCTCCGTTGCTGTGACCTCTCGTGCCCATTGCTTGAGCTGGCGGTGAGAGGTATGCAGCGAGGCGCCGCCATCGACGCACATGGCCACCGTGGCCTTCTGGAACCCTTTCCCACCGGACTCGTCCTCCTCGTCGTGATCGTCGTCCTTTTGTTTCTTGTCGTGGCCCCGGGCGGGCTTCTCTTGCTGGTTGTCCTTGCCGGGGCAGCCTCCTTGGCCGCCACGCTTCTTGCCGGATCCCTCAGCACCATCTTGGTCCTTGTCCTTGTCCCGCCTTTCGTACTCAGCCTTTTGCTTCTCAGCAAGCAGCTCGACTTATCGGCAGTTCTGGAGATCGTGGCCCTTGGTGCGGTGGATCTTGCAGTATTGCTTGCCGGATCTTCCTGGCTTGTCGGTAGCCGCCAAGGCGCGGCAGGCGACGCACCCGGCAATCTCCTTGCCGGGGGTGTCTGCCTTGACCTTCTTGTCGGCACCGATGTCGTCAGATCCCTCAATGGCAAGCACAACCTTGCCTTTGCCTTTCTTGTTGCGACGCCGGCCCTTCTTCGTCGGGGCGGCAGCGTCCTCATCGGTAGATTCGGTTTCCGTGCCGGCGTCTTCGCCGGGGTACTTCCTTCCATCTTCAGCTCGGGCGCACCTGTCGTCCAGAACGTAGATCTCGGCCACATCCTTAACCTTGGTCATCGCCAACTCCTCGCGCATCTTGCGATTGCGCACGTTCTGATGGAACGCGCTAATCACAGTGGCGGGATGAACGTCGGGGATGTTGTACTACACCCGGTTGAATCTCTGGATGTACTTGCGCAGGGTCTCACCTTCCTTCTGGGGAATGATATGCAGATCACTGGCCTGGCCATGAGCTTGGTGGCCTCCTGTGAAGGCGCCAACGAACTCATGGCACAGATCTGACCAGGAAGAGATGGAGTCCGCCGGCAAGTGCATCAATCAAGACATTACATTGGGCTTGAGCGCCAGCGGGAAGTAGTTGGTGAGCACCTTGTCGTTGCGAGCCCCAGCGGCCTACATCGCGATGGTGTAGATGCTGAGGAACTCGGACGGATGGGTCTTGCCGGTGAACCTCTCGCCGACGTCGGTCTTGAACGTGCGGTGGGACGGCCACTGGAACTGCCTCAGCTCACGGGTAAAAGTTGGGCAGCCCACCTCGTAAGGTGGGCCGCCGGGGACCCCCGGTGCCGGGTGGTCCGTAGCGGGTCCCGCCCACTTGTCCGACTGACGGCGCGTTTCGCGCCGGCGCTCGACGGTGGTTCGAGCGTCTTCGTGAGCTCGCTCCCGAAGAACCTGGCACTGGTCGCGGAGGGACCATGGATCGGACGACGCTATGGAGATGTTATCACCAGCGTCGTCGCGACGGGCTGACGCCCGCGGCGGCTGGCGAGGAGGAGGAGAGTGCACCGTGGCCGCAGCTCCCCCGGTCCTCCCAGCGCCGGCATGTGGTGGTTCGGTGGAGCGCCGACCCGATGGCCTCGCCGGTCACGGATCGTCTTTGCTCGCGACGGCTACGAGGCTCCGGATGGTGGCCCTCCACTCATCGAGCTTCTTCGCAGCAGGAGGGTAGTCGAGGAGCAGCTGCGCGCGCGCCAAGGCTTCTGTTGGCGTGGGTGGCGGTGACAGCTGAGTGGATCGTGGGGCGCTTTGACTTCTAACTATGTTAGAAGGAGCTCTGTCACGACCCAGCGGCTGCGTGCCATTTTCACCAGCGCTTCAGCGAGCGTGTTGAACTCCTTCGTCTTGCTGATGAGGCACAGGGCTCTTCCCTCGGCGGTGCCCAGGGTCACCAACGTGGTGACGCTGCTCGGCGCACACACCATGGGAAGAACGCGTGGTGGTCGCCAGTGTATGCGTCCTGGAGGTCGCCGCGCCTCCCGGAGTCGGCGCAATGAGTCCCTCGGAGGGCCCCGCGCCGTCGGCAGGGGGCCCATGTCCGTCCTTGGGTCCGGCGGCGTGGGGCTAATCATCCGGTGCACGAACGACGCCGCTCGCCAGGCTCCGACTGCCTGGGTGGTGCTGGTGTTCGCGGGCCGCGGCCCTGGTCCTGTCCGCGACCAGTCCGCTGCTCGTCCGCACCGACACGGGCCGTTCGGCCCCCAACGAGACGATCGTCGTGGCCGTCTTCATCTTAGGAGCCATGGCAACGAAGAACCACTAGGCTAACTACCAGACCAGATTCTCACAATTGCGCCCCCTACCTGGCGCGCCTAAGATGTCGGTGGGAAACGACACCTATGGGATCACAAGAATCCCTACTGCGGTTGTGGGCGCGGGGTTGAGAGAAGAGCGGGTCTAACAGAGAGCACGCAGTTTGTTTATCCAGGTTCGGGCCGCGAGGATGCGTAAAACCCTACTCCTGCTTTGGTGGCTGTATTCTGTGTTCTTGAACTAGCTACGTAGTGTAACGAGCTCCAAAAAGCCGAATCCTTCTCCTGGTCACCTGGGCCTCCTTTTATAGGAAAAAGGGGCTGCCACAGTGGCACAAAGGAGGTGGAAAGGTATACAGTGGCACGAGGTTATCCCTCGTATTACAGGACAAGGTGCATTTAATGCATCGCTTAGGTGTCCTCTCACTTTATCGGGGACGGGGGCGAGGCCCGTCCCGTCCGTCGCCGCTCCTCCAAGCTTCGACACGCGCCCTGGCCAGCGATGCATGCGGTGCCATGTAGGCAGGCAGGCAGCTGAGGTGGCGCGGTGGTGGATCCTCCACGAAGGGCTGCATGTTGCCATGCAAGTGCCTACCCAGCTGGTTGGGTCGGCAGCTGCATGCGAACGGCGGCAGAGACTTGGCTGGTGTGGGCCTGGTGGTGGCCTCGCTGGTGCGCTTGGCGAGGGCCTTGCCGGGTGGCCCGGCAAGGGTCTAGCCGTGCCGCGCAGGCGTCCCCAGCAAGGATCTTGCCGGGGGTCTTGTGGATTCCTTCGATGAGGATGGCTGCCTTTCCTATCCTCACTTGATCTTGACTATTCTATGTCTTCACAAAGATCTGCATGCCACCACAGAGGTGCCTCCTGAGCCCTGTCCCAACACACGTGTTGAGTGTTGGTGGGCTCGAGGGTGGCTCGCTCGGCTGGCGTGGGCGAGCTGCCCCGGCTAGGGTCTTGCCGGGGCCGCTGAGGCTGCCCCCGGCAAGGGTCCCTGCCGGGGAAACCTGCTTCGTCCATCTGATCTTTGTGGCCTTGCTCCTCGTCGTTGGTTTGCTTCGTCTTGCACTTCGGTCTTACCTTGGCTCACCTCCTCCGCTCTGCTTGCTGTGGCCGTGGGCGCGGCTCCGACTACCCGTGCACAGGTAAAGGGGTACAAAAATGTGCCCCTAGTTTTGTACACCGACAACTTGTGGCACGTATTGACCATAATGTTGAGGAGTTTGATTGTAGATATTGTAATTTTCAAGATCATTACAAAATGCGATCAGATGATTTTTCTCCTGATAAGTTAATTCGGAGCCTTCGGTGTAGTAGGTTCTATCTGCCATCTTCTGCATATTCTTTGAAGAATGAAAATAAGCTGTCAATGGAAATAAGTTGTCAACTATTTTCAAATAAACAATGTAAATTAGCTAGTAACTATGTTTGTGAAACTCACATAGCGGTAGAATTGGAGGCGTATCAACAAGGACCCAAATGTCCATATTGTCTTGCTCGATTTCAGGATCACAAAGATCCATGGTGACAAGCATATCCTCATAAAAACCATACATCTTGCAAAGTTCTTCCCATTTTTTGCAACCAAAATGGGTTACGCTCTCAGAATTGTACAACTTTACTTCAAAATCCACAGTCCTTAGTTGAATTTTCTTTGTTTCAAAACTTTCATGGTCTTCTAAACCCATCCTCTCCAAGACATAGCATCTTGCATGGCATGGGATAAGCTAGTCGAATTGTAAAAGATGAAAAGTACACGTTGAAATATTTGAAATCATGCTTAATTACGAAAAAAACACTTGTCGTCGTTGCGTACCGTTTCAACATCGAAGGTCTCCTCGAGCTTAATGCTGAAGCGCCGATCTTCGTCTAGGTGAGGCCTGTCGCACAGACCTCGGTCGTCGTGGCACCAGTCGCACTCCCCCGGGAGACTTTCGCCGTCCGAGTACGACATTTCCTATGTTCATAATTCAAAGATTAAACTTGTACAATTAAATATATGTACTACAAAAACTAAATTAGAACATTATTATTCATCACGGGTTGACTATCGGTCTATTGAGTCTTTTCTTGAAAACTCTCAGCTCACGTGGTGTATATATTCGACCGTCGATGATGGTAGCTCCTCCTTTCGTTCCCGAGTACATTACACCAAATTGTCTAGCACATGGGAACGAAGGAGAAGCTACCCCCACGACAACAGTTGGGATTCTTCGTCCTCTCATATATGGTAGAGACTCTCCCTCACTGATTCCCCTCTGACATTTGCGACCGTCGGTGATGGTAGCTCCTCCTTTTGTTCCCGAGCATTACACCAAATTGTCTAGCACATGGGAACGAAGGAGAAGCTACCCCCACGACAACAGTCGGGATTCTTCGTCCTCTCATATATGGTGGAGACTCGACAAACTTAAAGTCAACCCGAAATATCGTTTTATTATATGGAGATTTGGCTGGTCTCACCTCGAGGCCGGAGGGGGGTCGGTGACGGGGACGACGGCGGGATGATGGAGGGGGCTCCTAGATTTCTGCAAAAACATAAACCCTATAAGCTATCAACTAATCAAATGCATACGCCTTGCATAGTGCTCTCCAATTTTAGCATTCAAAGTAGGAGTAGTTTTCCAATTTGAGCATTCAATAAGCAAAACCAAATCGTAAAATAAAGTAGTATTCAAATTAGCATGCATTCAATTATAAGCAAAACTACATGATCTCTTGCGCCCGTACATCGTCGAATATTATCACTAATACACCTCGAATAGTATCATACATATAGCAACGCTAATACTGCTAGAACCATAGTGCCCGACGGGTATCAGCGCGGGCGGTGGACACCCAAAGAGAAGGAACCATCACAGGATCATAGCTCCAGTGAGATCCCTGAAGAACCTGCCAGGTATTGTCGAATGTGCCCTCCAACGCAACCATGTACCGACGGACGTGCTCGTCCTCCTCGCTGACACGGTGACGTACCACCTCCACGGTGTCCGGAAGCCTCGGCACCGTCACTGGCCCACGCGACCGCCACCAAACAAGGTTTGGGTCAACGATGGGCTGGCTCCTCACCAACCTACGCCCCCCGGAAGGTAGCACCTCCCAATACCAGCCCGGTGGAGCCCAGTCCTAGACATGGCCCCTCTGATCAAGCAGGCCTCCTCCGCCGAGTCAACGATGAGGATGCGGGATAGGCACCGTCGACGTCGATGCGGGAATAATTGCTTGCATGAAAAAATAAACTAGTTCTATTAATTTTCTTGCTAAAAATAAACTACTTCTATAGTAAAATAAAGTAGTTTTATTAAATCAACTAGTTCAACTACTAAGCACTTACTATAAATAAAATAAAGTAGTACTTACTAAAAATAAAATACTTCTATATATAGTTGGGGGCGGCGGCGAGGAGGCAGGGCACGGGGACGGCGACGCGGAGGCAGGGCACAGCGACAGCGACGAGGAAGCAGGGCACAGCGACGATGATGGTTGGGTAGGGGTGCGGCGACGGGCGACGAGGAGGCAGGGCCGGCGGTGTCGGGGCAGGGGTGGCGTGGGGCGGCGACGGCGTCAGGGCAGCGCGGGACGGCATCAGAGGCAGGGCGACAACGGCGACGGCGAGGCAGAGGGGCAGCCTGGCGGCGGCGTCGGGGCAGGGAAGATGAACTGAATGAAATTTTTCACAAGTCTTGCTTATATAGACAGAGCATTGGTCCCGGTTCGTGGCACCAACCGGGACCAATGCCACCTTTAGCCCCGGTTGGTACCATCAACAGGGACCAAAGGTCTCTTTTCAGCAGCCCAAAGGGCGGGAAGCAGAGGCCTTTGGTCCCGGTTCGTGGCACCAACCGGGAGCAAAGGGGGGCCTTTGGTCCCGGTTGGTGCCACGAACCGGTACCAATTCACCCCATTGGTCCCGGTTGGTGCCACCAACTGGGACCAACGGCCTTGTGCTGCCCCCGTCGCGGCCAAAAGTTTATTCCCACCTTGCTAGTTGAGAGAGCTCGAGAGTGTTTATAAGCGCTGCTATGCCCACCCTCTCGAGCTCCTCTCAACTGCAGGCTTTCGGGCCTAATCTGTTACTATGTGCCTGTGGTCCTACTGGGCCTGCTGCGGGCCTGAATCCTGGCCCACTTGGCTGGTTTTCCATGGTGGCCCAGTAGGCGGCAATTTTTTCCAGTTTTTTTGTTTTGATTTTTGCATTATTTATTTTCTTTTTTTTGCTTGTTTTAATTCTATTAGCTTTTATGTCAAAAAAAATTATAAACTTTCTGTTAGTGCCATTAGTTTTCAAATTTGATTTTTGAGTGATTTTTTCCAACTATTTAATGTTACAGTGTTTTATCATTATACTCAATTTGGTAATTTTAGGTTATTTTAAATATTTGTTTTAACGAAAAACAGATTTTGTTATTTTAGTTTGCTATTAAAGTTTCTAACAAAAACTTTCTTTATGAAAATTCTTTTCTCTTTTAATGTTTTGAATAGATAATTTTAGTTGCATAAATTTTATATAATTTTAGTTTAAAAAATACTAGAGGTTATAAAATATTTTTAGTTGATTCCTTTTTCTTTTAGTTGCATAAATTCTTAGAAAATTCCTTTTGCTTTAAATGTTTCAAACAGAAACAGAAACTTTCAACATTTTTTGAACTTATTTGAACTCTAGAATTTTTCTGTGTTCAAAATGGACCATTCAACTGGGACCTCATCAATTTTCAACCCTTTCTGACTTCATTTGTTATTTTTCATGCATTTACTGATTTGGTTGAGCTAAATGACCCTGAAATTGAAAAGCATTTCAAATGAACTCTGAAAAGGTTGAAAGTTGGCATGGCATCACATTTCACCCACATAGCATGTGCAAAAAAGTAGAGAGGGTTACAGCAAAAATTGGATGCACTTCGTGTACAAAACGGACAATCTCTTTCGAAGTATCAGGGTTTCATACGGAAAGTCGTCTGTTACAAAGGGATTTCATTTTTTTGAACTTATTTGAACTCAAGACTTTTTCTGTGTTCAAAATACACCATTGAAAGCCACATCATCAATTTTCAACCCTTTCTGACTTCATTTGTTATTTTTCATGCATTTACTGATATTTTTCTATGTTCAAAATGCACCATTCAAAGCCCCATTCAAAGCTATATGACCCTGAAATTGAAAAGCATTTCATTTCATATGGAAACTCGTATGATACAAAAGATATTTCATCTCTTCACATGTAACTGCAGTGATATTCTAGATCAAAGGCATCATCATAATAGTTGTGGAGAGAAAGTCTTCACTATTTCTTCGCTTGTGTCCTTTGCTTATTGCGCCATAACCATGGATAATCTTCATCGTTTATCAAGATGCTTGGGTCAGCCTTGACTTTGAAGGGAGGAATTTCATGAAACTTTTCATAATCTTCAGACATGTCTGTCTTGCCCTCCACCCCCACGATGTCCCTTTTTCCTGAAAGAACTATGTGGCGCTTTGGCTCATCATATGATGTATTCGCTTCCTTATCTTATCTTTTTCTCGGTTTGGTAGACATGTCCTTCACATAGATAACCTACGCCACATCATTGGCTAGGACGAACAGTTCGTCAGTGTACCCAAGGTTGTTCAGATCCACTTTTGTCATTCTGTACTATGGGTCTACCTATGCCCCGCCACCTGAAAGATTGACCCATTTGCACTTAAGCAATGGGACCTTAAAATCATGTCCGTAGTCAAGTTCCCATATGTGCACTATGTAACCATAGTATGTGTCCTTTCCCCTCTTGGTTGCTGCATCAAAGCGGACACCGATGTTTTGTTTGGTGCTCTTTTGATCTTGGGCCATCGTGTAAAATGTATTCCCATTTATCTCGTATCCTTTGTAAGTCAATACAGTCGAAGATGGTCCCCTAGACAATGAGTACAGCTCATCGCAAACAGTGTTGTCACCTCTGAGAAGTGTTTCCAACCAACTGCTGAAAGTCCTGATGTGCTCACATGTAATCCAGTCGTCACACTGCTCCGGGTGTTTGGAGCGCAGAGATTGAAGAAGGATGGTGGGAACACCAGCTCGAAACTGACAAGACATTGCGCCACATCACTCCTTATCCTTGTTATGAGTTCTGGATCCATCACCTTCTGAGAGATTGCATTGAGGAATGCACATAGCTTCACAATGGCTAATCGGACATTTTTCGGTAGAAGCCCACTCAATGCAACCAGAAGCAGTTGCGTCATAATCACATGGCAGTCATGAGACTTTAGGTTCTGGAACTTTTTCACTGGCATATTTATTATTCCCTTTATATTCGACGAGAAGCCAGTCGGGACCTTCATACTGAGTAGGCATTCAAAGAAGATTTCCTTCTCTTCTTTGGTAAGGCGTGGTAGCGGGACCTTCATCTTTGCTTTGGAGGCATGCCGTCTTTTTCATGCAAACGTTGCAGGTCCTCCCGTGCCTTAGGTGTATCTTTTGTCTTCCCATACACGCCCAAGAAGCCTAGCAGGTTCACGCAAAGGTTCTTCGTCACATGCATCACGTCGATTGAAGAGCGGATCTCTAGGTATTTCCAGCAGGGTAGGTCCCAAAATATAGATTTCTTCTTCCACATGGGTGCGCGTCCCTCAGCGTCATGCTGGACAGCTAGAATCATTGACCATAGCAAGTACATGATCACCAGTACGCATGGCGGGCTTCTTCCAGTGATCTGCCTCACCTTTGAAATGCTTGCCTTTCTTTCGACATTGATGGTTGGTCAGAAGAAATCGACGATGGCCCAGGTACACATTCTTCTTGCATTTGTCCAGGTATATACTTTCGGTGTCAGCTAAACAATGCGTGCATGCATGGTATCCCTTGTTTGTCTGTCCTGAAAGATTACTGAGAGCGGGCCAATTATTGATGGTTACAAACAGCAACGCGTGCAGGTTAAATTCCTCTTGTTTTTGCTCATCCCACACACGTACACCGTTTCCATTCCACAGCTGTAAAAGTTCTTCAACTAATGGCCTTAGGTACACATCAATGTCGTTGTCGGGTTGCTTAGGGCCTTGGATGAGAACTTGCATCATAATGAACTTCCGCTTCATGCACATCCAAGGAGGAAGGTTATACATACATAGAGTCACGGGCCAGGTGCTGATTGCTGCTCTACTCCCCGAAAGGATTAATGCCATCCGCGCTTAAACCAAACCATACGTTCCTTGGGTCACCTGCAAACTCAGCCCAGTACTTTCTCTCAATTTTTCTCCACTGCGACCCGTTAGTGGGTGCTCTCAACTTCCCGTCTTTCTTACGGCCCTCTCTGTGCCATCGCATCAACTTGGCATGCTCTTCATTTCTGAACAGACGTTTCAACCGTGGCATTATAGGAGCATACCACATCACCTTCGCATGAACCCTCTTCCTGGGGGGCTCGCCGTCAACATCACCAGGGTCATCTCGTCTGATCTTATACCGTAATGCACCGCATACCGGGCATGTGTTCAAATCCTCATACGCACCGCGGTAGAGGATGCAGTCATTAGGGCATCATGTATCTTCTGCACCTCCAATCTTAGAGGGCATACGACCTTCTTTGCTGCGTACGAGGTGGGTGTGAAGGATTTTCTGGTCAGAGTAAGACTTCGTATTCCCACAATTAGGGCATGGACAACACACAAAACCATTCTGCTTGTTTGCCTCAGCCACTTCGAGAAAATTATGCACGCCCTTAATGTACTCGTTGGTGTGTCTGTCACCGTATATCCATTGCCGGTTCATCTGCGTGCATTATATATAATTATGTGCGTCAAAAGTAAGAACATTAGACAAGTATCTATCTAAAGTAAGAATTTTTTCTTTCAGAAAGAAGATAAGAACAAGAGGCTCACCACGGTGGTGCCGGCGACGAGATCGGCACGGGCAATCGACGGCGGTGAAGACGGGGACGGGGCATGACAGACCGCTAAACCTAGACAAATCTCGGGGAAAATGGAGCTCAGAGGTCGAGCTTCGAGAGGAGAAAGCTTAACTAGTGTGGCTCGGGCATTTCATCGAACACCTCGTGTGCATAGGAGGTGAGCTAGAGCAGCCAAATGCCCTCCCCTCGCCGGCCAGAAAAAACAGAGCATTGTGGAGTGCTCTACTACAGCGATGGGGTATATATAGGCAACTCATTTATCTCGGTTCGTGGCAGGAACCGGGAATCAAGCCCCCCCTTCTGTCCCGGTTCTAGGCAAGAACCGGGACCAATGTATGTGGGCCAGGAGCAAGGACCATTGGTCCCGGTTCATGCCTAGAACCGGGACAAATGGTTCCAGACGAACCGGGACCAATGCCCACGAGGCCCCGGCCGGCCCCGTGGGCTCACGAACCGGGACGAATGCCCCCCATGGGTCATTTAGAAATGATTTAAATGGAGTTGGTTTGAACACTAAATTCAAATTCAAACTCCATATGTGATCATTCAAATGTCATTTAACTGATTTGACCTGATCAGCAGGTTTAACTTGCTTTAACATGCATGAAAACAGTACCAATGGATAGATTGGATTTTTCTGTTCATTTTTCATATATAAATTATTTCATTTGGAGTTACGGTTGAATTTCTATGAATTTTAGAAGTTTTGGATATTTTCTGAAATAAATAAATCGTTTCTGATTTATTTTAAATCCTAGAGAATATTTACGGCGTCAGCATGACGTCACTGTGATGTCAGCGGGTCAACAAGGCCGGTCCAGGTCAAACCTGACCAGTGGGACTCGCGTGTCAGTGTCTTAACTAATTAACAGAGACTGTTAGTATTAATCAGCAAATCAGCTTAATTAAACCGGCGTGGATCAAAATGGCGGCAGCGATAACTAGTGTTGCGGCCAGAGTTCGGACAATGACGATATTGGCGCTACGGTGGATGAATGGAGCAGCGGTTGGTCGTGTTAGGACCCTAGGGTCGCCCTGAGCACGTTAGGGTGCTCGGCTGTGAGCTTGCGTGGTCGTGGCCACGGCGGCGGCATGGCCGGCGGAGCCAAGCTCTCGGCCATGATGGCCGTTGCTGTTGCAGGAAGCAAACGAGCGAGGGGAGAGAGGGGTTTGATGTAGGGGCTCACGGTGGACAGGTAGAGCAGATCAGCGAGCTTGGGGAGGCGTTGGAGACGGTGAATCGACCGGCGAAGTCCGGCGAGCAGATGCGGTGGTGATGAGCTCGAAGACGACGGCGTGGTGATCCTCAGCTTGCGTTCGTCAGCTTGAGATGATGCAGACGATGGCGAAGCGACTGGAATCAACGACGAGGCGAGGCAATGACGGTGGCTACAGCAATGGCGAGCGGCGGCGACGAGGTCGCTCAGGTGGTGAGAGAGAGGGATCCAGGGGAGAGGATGAGGATGAGGGAGAGTGAGAGAGCGTCGAGGGTCGCGTGGCGTCTCCAGGGGGTCGGGGAAGTGACCAGGAAGGCAGGAGGTGGCGGGCGTGTGGCTGCGGGCGCCGGGCACGCACCCTCGCCTACTGGCGCGAGGAGGAAGGCGATAGGCGGGGAGTTGGGGTGGGCCAGCCAGCTGGGCTGCGCCAGGTAAGCTAGGTGAGTTTCTAACCCTTTTCTATTTTTGTTTCTTTTTTCTAATTTGCACTTTGTTTTTTATCCAAATTTTAAAAACCAAATCAATTTTATAAATCCTGAAAATATTCATGAGCACTTTCTGAATTATTTCAGTAGCCCATAAACAGTTCCAACATTATTTGACCATTTAAATTATTTATGTTGTTTAAATGCCCAAAGTCAAATACAATATGATTTAATTCAAAAAATCCAGGAATGACCTAGAAATATGTTCATCACTTTTGGCAGAGGTTTTCAGCTTTATCAGAAATCATGAACATTTTCAAAGGGCATTTTGGGTTCATTGAAAATTATTTTATTTGAGCCTATTTGAATTCATTTGGTGCTAGGGTTTGGTCATTCCCCACTTCAAGTTTAATTGAAACTTAAATATGATGCAACACAAGATGCTAGCACTAAGCATTACCAGAAACTAGGGATGTGACAACTCAACCCCACTAAACAAGAATCTCGTTCCGAGATTCAAGATGTGTGGTAAGAAGACAGAGGGGACACCAAGCTAACACAATCTTCACGATCCAACTACACTTCATAAGAACATTGATTCGATCATCATCTTTGTCCCCACGTCTTGCTCTGAGAACTCTGTCCAACATGACAATGAGAAGGAAGGGAAACTCTAGAAGAATCGATCTTCTCGAAGATCGAGCACTCAAGATCAACTCACGGAGTGAGACGTAGGAACATCTCTTGAGTTGAGGCATAAAATGCACATTGGGAGCAATGGAAAGAGATAGATGAAGAGGTTCAATTGGGTAGGCAAAAATTCCATACTAAAGAAGATGGTGCATGATTTCAGGATAGCGATGAAATAATGGCCATGATTCCAAATGGGGCACCTTAGGGAAGTTGACTCGTAGAGTTATTCCCTTAAGTGGCAAAAGAATTACTTTTGATACATAGATCATTGAAACTCTTCATACCAGCCCAAGGCAATTTGCTATCGATTGTTTGAAGGAGTTCAGAAGAATGGCATACTCCGACTAGAATGGATGATGTGGACTACCCTGTTGAAGACAACGCAATGGATGATTTTTGCCTATCATCGAAAATGGATAGGACCCATGGTAGGACCACTTTTGGAGATGATACTGAATAGTAACAACTGAGAAGGGCAGCCCATGGAAATTGGCACAATGGTAGTGCAAGCTGGGAACAAAATGCTAATACTGGGGATGTTCCAACCGTCATATCTGCGTGAGATCCAGATCCGAATGGTGATAGGATACTTCAGACTCAGCATGTGTGAAAAGAAAGTTTGCAACACAAATCAACGAGATGATGTTGCGAGATTCTCAGGAAATGAACTACGATAGTAAGCTCCAAAACATGAGCTGAATCTGCTACATGCCTGTGAACACGCCGTCCAAGACAAGCATGACCACATAGTAGTCTTACAATAAAACACTACCGGGTTCTGGTGGGGAACCAATAATGAGGATGTCAAAGTCCTTGCATAATTCATGATTAGCTCTTAAGTAGGAACTTCTTCTCCTTGAACAAATCAATCAGTGGGTTGATGTGCTAGGGAATACATATTGAATGAAGATGATCAGTCTACCAGACCATAGAATACTCCGCACATACATGACTGACTTGGAATGATTCCATAGGAACAAAAGCAAGCTTTCTCGGATCTAGGACGACAACTACATCAAATGCACGTGAGTTAGAGGAAGTCACTCCTTTCATCCAAACATATACCTCATGAGCGGAACACGAAGGCACTGCTCACAAAGTTTCCAACACTAGCTGGATGTTCAACATCAATAATGGAGAAGAGAAAAATGTTGCTGATGTGCTCAACAACAATTCATCCAGGTTTCCATATAAGTGGAATGGCATAGTTATGTGAACAAGGTGATAGCATTGGTCAGACTCAAAAGATATAATGGTGTATGCTCGAGGAAACAACCACGAATAAGACAACATTACGAATATCGTTGGTTCTGATTTGATTTGAGGATAGCCCATACTCGAATCAAAGAGTGGATAAAATGATAGGTCCATTAACTGATCACGAGGGTCAATCAATGAGAATACCATCTTTCTTCAACACACATATACAAATAGTTATCCCTTAACATGAACTAAGTCAGACAAGCTTCTATCTTCCAACTCTCCAAGTTGTTGTTTGGCTTAACCAACTAGCTCAGGGGTATCCAACACGGATTCTTGGAGAAGGGGTGTGTCGGTGTCAAAACCAGCGGATCTCGGGTAGGGGGTCCCGAACTGTGCGTCTAAGGTCGATGGTAACAGGAGACGGGGGACACAATGTTTACCCAGGTTCGGTCCCTCTCTATGGAGGTAATAGCCTACTTCCTGCTTGATTGATCTTGATGAATATGAGTATTACAAGAGTTGATCTACCATGAGATCGTGATGGCTAAAACCCTAGAATTCTAGGCTGTCTGACTATGATTGTTTAACTCCCCTCTACGGACTAAGCCCTCCGGTTTATATAGCACTACAAAAAAATACACTTCTGTGATGATACGTGTTTGTCATAGTAGGTCGCGTTTTTTTTCATGCATGTACATCCATGACAAATTTATGACAGAATCAAGATAGTCATACATGCACTGTCGTAGAAGTGTTCCATGACATTACCAAAATTATCATCACGGAAGTGTCCACTTCCATGACGATAAATCGCGCGTCACAGAAGTGCTTTCGTCAAGGGTGACCGACACGTGGCATCCACCGTAACGGAACTCCGTTAAGCTATAGGGTTGGGTTTTGGATCCGATAACCCGTTAACAGCCCCGACCAATGGGGATTTTCCATGTGTAAAATCATCATTGGCTGGAGGAAACACGTGTCGGCTCATCGTTGGGACAGATGTCATCCACTCATTGGACTGAAGGCGCCTATGATACGTCGACCGTGGCACGGCCCAACAGAGGCCCATTCACGTGAAAAGGCCGCCCATTTGACTTGGTCAAAAGGTGGCGGGCCGGCCCATGTAAAGCCTGTTAACGGCATGTTCGCATATAGCCCATTTACAGCCCGCTAACCCAAGGCCCGTTACGCCCTATCCGAATTAGGCCCAGTAGCGTCATCTGGGCCACCCAATATGATTCCAGCCTGTTTTCACTTTTGGCCCATGTATGGCCCATGAAGTCTTTCGGCCCATATGAGGCCCTATGTAACTCTTGGCCTATTAACGGCCCGTGGTGAAACTGGCCCGTAATGAACAGTGTATCACTTTACACCCATTAACGGCCCGTGGTGGCGGCCCGTAATGAGCAAATGTATCACTTTATGCCCATTAACGACCCGTTATTCCATAGGGCCGTTTCCAGCCCATGTTATCTTTCGGTCTTCTCAGAGCCCATTTATTCTTGGGCGCATTTTCAGCATTCGTTTACTTACGGCCCGTTATTGTCGTTTTCTTCTTGTGGGCCAAATTCAGCCCGTGGTTACAGTCGGCCCGTTTGTGGTCCGTTAATACGTTGGGCCATTTTCATAGCGTCATCAAATACGGCCTATTAACGATGGCCCGTTATGGTCGGCCCATGAATGGACGATTCCAACTCTAGCCCATTTACGGCCATAATGCGGTCTGTTTGGCCCATGTTTGTAATCGATCATCTGCCCGTATAAGGCCCATTGATGATCTGACCCTTGAAGGCCCATTATTTCTATGGCCCATAGAAGGCCCATTGTTTCTACACCCGTAGAAGGCCCATCGTTTCTATGGCGATGGGAGGCCGGTGTCACTACGGTAAATATTAGCCCATGGTTATCGTGGCCTAGTTTTAAAAAATAGGTTATTGCAGCGACTAGCTAACCGTGGAAAAGAACTGCAATGACTACAAGCAAACAAATAAACAAGACAACAAGGAAATAAATAAGCAAGCAACTAACGCTAGGCTATCACGGCTATTACATATTACATCCTTTGGGCATCAAAGTTCGCCACCGATTGCAAATATAGGGAACAAAGCGACATATCATATACATTGGTTGTCAAAGTTGGCGACCAGCGCAAATAAACGGCGCAGCAAAACAAATTCAGAACTGAAACCATTTCAGAAGATCTCAAGAAACAATATCCTGGGTACCCATAATGCTGGCAAGATGCTTAGCAAGCTTATTAACTTTCTCTTGTTTGGCGCTTAAATCCTCCAGCGCTCGCTGTTGCACTAGAAAATATGCATCTGAATTCTGCAGGGACTTCCTCAGTTCTTGACTTCCGTCAGAAAGCACATCTGATCGATGTCTTTCAACTTGAAGTTGAGACTCAAGAAGACGAACTGATTCAGCAGCGAGTTCGAAGAGCTTGTGCAGTGAGAGTGGCCGAGAACTTTCGAACACTACATCAAGACAGGACTTTTGGGTTCCCTCACCGTCGTCAAGATAGTTTTTATCAGCTTTCTTGGAGACCAATAGGGATGTCTCACTATGTTGAACCTTATCTGCATTACTTCCTTTACCATTGGATAACGCCGTACTGTTCTCCAATATTTTGTCCGCATTCTAAAAGAGAAACAAGCAGACACATCACATGTTTACCATGTTGTATATGAAACTCATTTTGGTAAATGAGTTCAGTAGTAAAGTGGACAGGAAAACAACATGAAACAAACATATATCTATGTACCATGGTCACTTTATGGTCTATATCATTCTAGTTTTTGTTGCCAAATTTAGATAGAGACAAAGTTCAAATAATATTTGTTCAAGACAAAGCAGAATAGACAGAATATAAGTGTGGGTAACTATAGGGCAATAACAACACTTGTAATGTGCATGACATGAGAACATAACTGTTTATTCAATTGAAACTGAAATCAACTTAGAGCAGGTTACAACAGCAAACCAGTTAAAGAAACGGGTTTAAAACATAACTATTGCGCCATTGGAGTTTCAATTCCATCCTTCAAATTTGAAAATAGTTGGTATGAGTAAATACAGTAATGCAAGAGCAAAGGAGTATGAACCATAGCTACAGAACCTAACTTGAGAACAAATCTTCTTCTCCTTTAAGCATTGAGTTGGGATTCGGAGTCACTACAACAGGAACCCCCCTTCAGCAACGCATCGATGCGTTGTCGTATGTTCCTATATGCGTTGCTATGGCCTACACCAACGGATTTTTATGCGTTGTTGTTGGTGGCGTTGGAAGGGCCTACAACAACGTATATAGATTCGTTGGTAAACAACGTGTATAAACGTTGTAAAATAGCAACATATATAGTTACAATCTAACAACACTTCATATGCGTTGGTGGCTACCCTGCACAATATGATTTTCAAATGGACAGATACCTTTCTGGAAGGGTCTATAACAAATCATTGCAACTACCAGAAGCTTTCTAGATAGCAAGAACAATGAATGGTATTTCCAACATAATTAGGTCAATGCTGATAGTGCATAAAAACACACAATACAACGAACAAAAAGGTATCATATATTATATTATATCAAATATGTTGCATTATAAAGAATACGGTCAAAAGTTACAAGATGTGAAACTATCTACTAGTAGTGGCCTAATTCTCGACCTTGCAGCCAACTTCTCTATTACTCCAAAACATAGTCTTAAACATTGACCATGAAAATCACATTCTAATTGTTTATTAGCAGCCCCACTCCCGACCTCAGAATCAACATTTGAGCCATATATCATCCATTCATCTTGTCAATCTACAACAATGAAGGAAATCAGATGAGTAACTAACAGTAGAGAAAAGCAGGTAAACAGATCAGTAGTAAAGTTTAAAGGAGTAGCACCTTACAAAGGATAAAGACCATGACATCAGTAGTTCTGTACGCAGAAAAAGAGCCTACATCTGACAAACACTTTGATCATTGTGTTTTCTTATGAACAAACTTGCTATATGTCAAACCTTGAAAAGAACATACTAAGAAAGAAACAAGTTACCTCTCTTGAATAAAATCATTTGCTGACATACCACACGTCTTTTGTTTTCTAAGAAAATTTGTTGTGGTCCAGAAAATACAAGTAGATGCAAGATTTCAACAATTTAAAAACACTTCAAATAAAATAATGAACACCAGGATGATGACATTATATTTCTCCTAACTGTCCTGCACAAGTCTTGAATATCCACCGCTTATCTAAATAAGAATAAGCATAAACCAACAGATGCTCATTTACTAAATTAACCAAGTTCTACAATAAGTGAGTATAGGGAAAATATGGCATATATTTATTTATATGAAACAAAGACAAATTGTATAGAATAGGGAAACTTCAGTAACTCAGATCTCTTCTTTGTGGAGGCTATGTCAAAGAAAAATCATTCAGTTGCGTCCTCTTTCTACAGAAGCTGCACTAGCTATATATGTCATGGTCGTTCACTACAAATAAATACCCTTGTCATCATAAAAAGTTGATTTCAATAGTCAGCCAGGGAAAGGAAAATATTTTAATAAGATAAACTTGTCTACGTGCATGGGTATAGTAAAGAGCTCAGAACTAGTGTACATGCAAATTTGGTACTATGTATTCTCCATCAATCCGCTTAGTACAACACGAACCCCTTTCAGCAATACATAAGTAGCAATGGTAAATAAGATGAGCTGTTAACGTTGACATTTCTAGAACTCTGAGGGCAGATGAAATGAAAAAAAAGTAAGAATTCATAAGGGCGTCTACAATGGGGGCGCTTACATAGGCGCTAGGGATTTAAATCACAGCTATTTTCACGGCACCGACAAAATTCCTGAGCGCCCGATGCCACACCTGGTGCCAGACACTAAGGCGATTTGTGTGATGTAATAAGCGCCCGGTTGCGCACTTACACATTGCAAGCTAGCCTCCTGTATCGGCGCTTAGTTAGGTGGCAGTAGTTAAGCTCCTAATAAGAGTCTTGGCATTGGCCATGCCCTAAGAGTAATTAGGGATTTTTCCCTATACTTAAAGTAATCATGACACCATAGTAGTGCTGATCAATTCCTGCAGTGTATGTCCCTATACGTACAAACTTCTAGTGTATCTTCAAGGATCCTGTATGCAATGCTCTTTGATGACAAGACCACAACTAGGATATATATATATATATATATATATATATATATATATATATATATATATATATATATATATATATATATATATATATTAGATAAAACGACAGCCAGTTGAATAAGCGTGTGATGATCAACTTCACTTTCTAATCTTGATTAATTATCCACTTACTAGCAGCAATAAAAAATAATAATGCGTCCTAAGAAACAATTTGTTTGAACAAGAGGATGCAATCGCTCGAATTAACACAGTAGGTATGTCAAAATTAATAAATCTCAGTAGCAACATCTTGCAGATGGGGAATTCAATATTAAATTTGCAGAGACACATATAAAATTGAAATACCTAGAGAAGAGAAGCGGATGGTTCAGCCTGTCGTGATCTACAACACCATGGCGGGTACCTAGTGCAGAGTGCATATGTTCAAGTAATAATAGGACAGATAGTTAGAAGCAGAGGATCCCACGCTGAAACATGGATTTGTCACTATGCTAGTGCATGTGGTCGTGGATCAGGTAAGATCGACCAAGGGGATGAGGTGGTGGGAGGAAAAAAAAGAGGATTGTAGAATGTACGATTATGAAGATGTAGTTGTGTGGCAGAGGCGGAAGCGGACCTAGTACACGAACTGCTGCTCGAACTGAGTGGCGTTCTACTCGGGATGGCGACGTCGCGGCCGGTGTACTGGCCGGAGTACACGCGGTTGTGCGGCTCCGACGCGAACTTAACCCAGATCTGCAACTTAGACATGTCGGCTGAGCTCCTCGCCGCCGCCCCAGATCCTGGCAACCTGTGGCACGATCAGGTAGTAAGGCCATGAATCCGCCCCAGCGATAGCGGCCCCTCTAGTTATTTCTAGGAAGACATCGGCCCCTCCAAGTTTCGTGGGTGGAAAGAAGGAAGACCGTAGATAATTGAGGAGCAAGAGAGGAAGACGAGGAGGATGTGGGTATGTGGAGGAGGTTAGCTATTCGTGGGGAGGTGGGAAAGGTTGATCCCACGGCCCACAACACATGTTGGCACACCGTTGCTAACTAGGCGTTGCTATATGTGTGTTTTCGTTGTAGTGAGTGGTGGTCCTCGTGCTTTGGGCACTGCAGTTCCCTTACTAACTGCTCGTGTTTGGGTGCTCCGTGGTGGAGATGGTGCTGTGTGAACTGGACCTGGGTTACTATATGCCGGGGTTGGGGTTAGAAGGGGTGTAGCTGGTTCTCTGTCCAACTGGGTAGGGGTACAATCTGCGAGAGTCTGGGTTATGTATGGTGGATCTGGTCCTTGGGCAAGTACAACCGTGGTTCTATCTGCATCAACTCGTAGCACTATCTTTTCTGAAGACCGTGTTGTTACTCCTTTAGATAATGCCATGACGCTCTCCAATTCAAATGGCTGATAAACAAGAAAAGTAATTGAAAGTATAGACATTGTATGATAGACAGGTGCAATGGATAGTGGGGAATAAAAGAGGGCATGAAATAATTCATATTTATGTTGTCTAACCAAACATGATAGCATGACACAATTTCACATATATGATGGCTAACTAAACAGGATAGCATGACACAATTTCACATTATGATGGCTAACTAAAAAAGATGGAAAGACGGAGTTCAAAATATGAGACTATGTAAACAGGATGACATGACATAACTATATAATGTGTTTATTAAATAGGTTGGCAAGCCATAATTCACATACATTCACGGATAGAATGCCATAATTCAAAATATGATGACTGTACACACTAAACAGGATGAGATGATATAACTATATGATGTCTATATTAAATGGGTTGCCATGCCATAATTGAGATAGATGATGTGTATGTACTATGTAAACACGATGGCATGATATAATTCAAATATATGATTTATACAGTAAGCAAGTAAGCATATGGCAATCCATATATGATGTAAAAACTAAGCAATGCAAGACAACATGCATGACATGGGTAATATAACACTGCCAAGTTTGAGCATAGACCTCAGGGGGGGAATAGGACTGGTCATCAGTCTCTAGATCCTCCTCTAAGGAGCTCTCTGTAACCAGCAAGATGTCTGCTTCAGCAGGTACCATTGTCTGCTCTGAATACCTTGTTTTCACTCCAGATACTTCCATCACCACTTCAAATGGCTGATGCACAGGAAGAGTAGTTGAATATACAAACGTTGTCGACAAATGGAACACGTAATACAAAAAAATGATAGCATGATATAATTCAAATACATGATGATTGGCTAAACAGCATGGCATTGCATAATTCACATATATAATGCCTGTCGGCATTCTGGGAACGGGGGTCCCCAGACTTGCCTGCCTGCGGCCCGCGGCGTGGGTCAAGTGGGGGCCCAATGCAGCCCAGCTTCATCAGCTCAAGCTCAAGACCCTTGCGAGGGGCCAAGCCTCGCGTGGCGGACAACAGGGAGCTTCCTCAGGAGCAGCCTCCTCAGGCGGGCTCGCAAGGAGGCGGAGAGATCAAGGCAGGGAACCTCCTGAGGGGCCCGTGACGCAAGCCATGACGATCGGAGGCTAGGCGGGTACCAGGCTGGCGTCGTCCAGCGCAGTGTCCTTGTTTCCCTTTCTGTGCTAAGGGGGCAAGCACAGGCCAAGGCATCGAGCAAAGGTTACCTCTTCGGTGCAACAAGACCAAGACCAGCAGAACGGCGGGATGGAGGTCATCGTGGAGCCCAGGGCGGCGTCACCGCCAGAGCCTTTGGCAGCCGAAGACTAACTTTAGTCATGATAAGTGTACCAGATGTTCCCCTTCAAAATGGCCAATTGTTGGCGCCCTTCCCGCTCATAATTTGGGGAGAGGCCCAGGGCCTCGCTCTATAAATAGGACTAGCCACCACAAGGAAGTGGGGACAACGGGATCTGGAGATCGACCAGAGAGAGAGAGAGAGAGAGAGAGAGAGAGAGAGAGAGAGAGAGAGAGAGAGTGAACTCACCCAAGCAGTTCATCGCACCAGCTGAAGAACAGCCCCTCGTGAGGCTGTTCTCCCTTTGTACTGTTCATCATCAGCCCCTGAGGCAATCCACCACACCACACACTGGAGTAGGGTATTACACCACAATGGTGGCCTGAACCAGTATAAATCTCGTGTCCTCTGTGTGTTCATCTTTCTAGCCTAGATCTTTGCGAGACTTCGAGACGTGAGCTGGTAGGGGAGAGATCTTCGTGCGCACCCCAGTGTTTGAACCTCAAGGGTCTGCCGGAACCCGAAATCCGACATTTGGCGCGCCAGGTAGGGGTGTGTCGGAGTATTTCTTCCGCCTCCCCGCGTTTTGTCGCCTCGCCATCCTGATGTCAAGCGACCTGGCTACCAACACCGACCGCTGGGCGGTGTGGCCCGCCCACGCCGTGCCACCAGCCCAAGGCGACCGCAACCTTGCGCCTCAGGCAGCTCGCGCTCCACAGGGCACTGCGGGGCGCGGGCGACGCGGCCAAACGCCGCCCGCCCTCAAACCACAGTAGGTACGGTCAGCAGCGAGAGCTTCGAACCACGCCGCGGCCATGGCGCCGCACACCCGACGGGAGCAGGCGAACTCCAGGGCCGCGCTCATGGTAGCCCGAGAGCTGCTGCGATGCCGGCTGCTGGAGTGCCGCCCTGATGAGCTACTGGAGCGGGTATCCGAACTCCTTGACGCTGCCGCCTTGGGAGCGCCTCCTTTGTGCGTCCAGTTGCCACCCCAGGTCGAGGGCGGGCCGCATGGCGGCCCCATACGTAACAACGCGACTCCGAGCGGACTCCAGGCCCATCCCAACGCCAACCCGGCCGTCGGCACGGGGCACCAAGTCGCGCCGGCCACACCTCTGGCCGGCGAAGGAGCACACGCCGCGACCTTCAGCCTCGGCGGGCCACCACGCCGTCACCCTCAAGACAATGCTCCAGGCCGAACTGCGTGGCACGTGGGGCACTACAGCGAGAACCGTGGGGTTGCGGTACCCGAAGCTTATGTACCCCACATGATGGTTCGAGAATGCGCATTAGAAGAAGACCACGGCTCGTTCCTTGGGCCAGGCTGGGGCGAGGAGTCACCAGAAGCTGAGCTCTTTCAAGAGCCCCAAGAGGGCCTCAACGGCCGTGCCGGCGGCAGCAACCATCTGGTACCACTACTTCTTCAGCAGCAAACTTATGCTAACCATGGGTCGCAGGAGGTACAGGTCGCTGCAGCAGACGGCTGCCCCAATGCTGCAGCCTCCTACCCCTCGAGAGGATGGCACCGGGGGCTGCAGGAAAGGGACCGGGATCCGGGTTCGTCCCCGCGGTGCTCGGCACCAGGCGCACTCCGGAGGTAGGCCCTCTGCCGGGGAGGTGCCCCAAGGCCTGCCCCCGGTAGAGGACCCGTGGTCGTCGGGGGAACCGCTGGCGACCGCTCTACCCCGTTGATGTCGTCCTTGGTTTCCGGTCGCCGTCAATGGTGGTAGAGTGCGGTGCAAGGCGGGGCCCTCATCTGGCCATATGAAGCAAGGCCGGTACCTATGAAGAAGGCCCAGTGCCTATGAAGCTCACCGCCCCATGACACTCTCACGTAATAATGTGTGGGGTTGTACACGCCCCGGAGTCTCCGGAGAGCCGCCCTCGGGCCTCGGGGGCTCCTGCCCACGCCCAGTGGCAGCACTTAGCTCCGCGTTGGTGAGAAGACGTCGAAGACTAGAATAGGTGCCGGACGCGGCTTTTTGCCTTTTGACTTTTCTTTTGTTGACGAGTTTCTTCTATTTGAATTTAAGTTTGGATTTGAACTTGAGACTTGCGTGTGTCTGGGGAAGGGGAACTTAGTCTCCTTCGAGCAATCTCTCGTGTTCTGGTTTCGACCTTACGTCCGAGTTAGTGTCAGCTGCCTCCCCTCGCGAGCCCCTCGCGAGCCGGGCCAGGCCAGGCATGTCTACAATATGGACCGCTGTCGCCACACCCTCTCCGGAGGTTCTCGCCGCAGGATCAATGGGAGCATTCAGAAGACACTCGAGGCATAGCGGCCCCCACGGACCCGCTTGGGACTCGTCGGGATCAAGGGGTAAACAGGTCAGCTGCCCCATCGCCAGGCCAGTAGCTAGGCTCACGCGCAGCGTTACACTTACAGGGATATTGTTCGCAAACCTTTACATGAGGGACTTCCCCTCCCAAAATGCTCTTACAATCTTCAGGGCCGAGCCCGAACTCTCTTCATGCAGGGTGGACCGCGGGGACGCATGATCAGTCGGACATATCGCTCGCCGCGTCATCTAGGGCGCCTCCAGAGGCGTTGCTGGTGTCATCACCATCACCACCGACACCTCCTCCAGCGCCAGGCGCGTCCACCGCGCCACCTTCATCAGCAGCCACGATCATGCCATCATCATCAGAGGTGAAGGCCCTAACGAGGGCGTCCACATTGTCCTCCACCCATTACGCCAGGTCACCCCAGATGGCTATGGGCACAGGTGCAATGACGGCGTCGAAATCGAAGTGGGGATCCATGTTCTGTAGATGGTTGAAGACACGGGAGAAGGCACGCCCAAGCAAGGCTCGGCTCCTCTCCTCGACGAGCCAGCGAGACCTCTCCGAGTGGTTCTCCAGAAGCGTCACCACGTCAGTGAAATATTGGAGGTTGCCGGCATAGTTGGTCTTGTGCGGCACCTCGGCAGCGGCCTAGAAAATGTTGCCCAAGGCCGCGTTAGCCCGCTCCCTGAGCGGTCGGAGCATGGGGGCGTGCTCATGCTCCAAGACCCACCTCTGGCGGATCTCGTCCTCGTTCTGCCGCGCGATAGCCTCGGCGCCGTCGACCCTCTGTCGGAGAAGAAGCAGCTCGCCGCGGGAAGAGACCAGCTCCGCCTGCGCCACACCAAGGGCGGCCGCGGAGAGGTCCGCACCCCGCGTCACCTCAGCCAGTTTGGCCCTAAGGGCCGCGGTCCTACCTTCAGCTTCGGCCCTGATCAGCTCCAACCTCGCTTCGTATTGGCGCTCGAGACCCAAACGAGTTTCCGCCACTCGGCGGTTGATCTCCTCCTGGGCTCGGGCTTCGCGCGTGATGACATCATCCTCCGCCTGAGCCACCAGGCGCTCCCTCGTCTCCAGTCGCTCAAGGTCAAGGTTGCGCTCGGCGTCCTCCAGTGTCAGCGCTTCTTCGCGCTTCTGGAGCCTACCTGGTCGACGGAGGCCTCCTTCAGCGACACAAGGGCCGCCTGGCGCAGTTCCACCTGCTCCTCCAGATAGTTGCTCCAGGCTTGGAGCTCCCACACGCGCTCCTCCGCATCCTTGCGCCGTCGGTCTGCCTCCCGGGCCTCCTCGACGGCTTGGGAGCATGCCTCTCGCGAGGCCGCCAGTGACGCTTCAGCCTTCACATTGTCAAGGTCCCGCTGGTGACGCGCAAAGGAAACGTCTACCTTCAGCTTGCACCTCTCTTCAGCAAGACGCAAACCTTCGGCCTCGAGGCGTGCGTCCTCGCCAGCAAGCTCTGCACCGATCCGGCTTACTGCGTCCACCGCCCCCTGGAGGAATTCTTGGCGAAGGGCGCGGCGCTCACGAGCGCGCCTGAGTACGTCTTCTGCGTCATCCTCCGTTGCTGGTGAGCCCGGATGGCACTGGGGCGGCATGCCCCTCCCGGTGCAGTGCTGGGGGCTGGTGCCCCAGCGATCGGCGGACGGGCCACGCCAGGAGCCCGACCTGACACTGGCCCGTCCCCAGAAGAGGAGCTTAAGACCGACTTCAACCAATCGCCGCTCACGATCAAGGATGGAGCACGGGGCAAGCTGGTTGTGCCCTAGGGGAACCCGTGGAGGGAGGACAGCAGGCGCTCAGGATCAAGATGCCCGGCAAGACGGGCCACTCCTCCAGGTGGCCGAGCGGCGGCAGCGACGCTCGCGCACGGCACGCCCAGGGTCAGCGGCAAAGACGAGGCTTGGGGGGATGGCTCCTTGGCCGTCTCCACGAATTCAGCAGGGAGGGCCCTGAGAAGGCCGCGATCAGCTGCGAGAACAGGGAAATAAAGGAGCAAAGAAGAAAGAGGACTTACTCCTCCGTGGAAAAGTACTTCCTACGCTTCAGCAGGCGGCAAGGGCGATCTTCGCCGCCCAAGGCCTCCTTCCTTTTGCGGACGGCCTCGAGATCTACTCGAAACCAGCCTAAGCGCTTGGCGCAGAGGTCGGCTTGTGGCATGTTGGAGGCGTCGGAACGATCGGCGCCAAGGGGACTGGCCTGAGGAGCACCACCAAACACCACCTCATGAGGGACGACCGGAGCCTCGGGAGCCCCAACCTCGGGAGCCGTAGGCCGGAGCTCCTCGCCTGCCGCGGCTCCTGGGCGGGCTTCATGAGATGTAGCCCCCGGGGCCCCGCGCGGCGTCTGCACCTCCACAACATCATCCTTTTCGGCTCCTGACGGCTCTCGTCTCCCTGCTTCGTCGCCTGAGACGGGGCCGCTTTGGGCAACTGGAAGAGCAACCATGGCTACAGGATTTTCGCGAGGCCCCCTGAGGCCAGCCGAGCGCAGTCCCCATTCGTCGAAGCTGGGCATCTGCTTCACGAAATCGGCCCTGCTCGAACAAAGATACAGGAGGGCACCATTATGTCTGAGGCTGCCTGGGGAAGGGTCGCCAGCCAGGACCTTGAGCACCGTCCTCAACGCTTCAGGTGCCAGTGTGGGGACCCCGACTCATAAGTCGTGATCACCGAATGTACTCGCAAACAACCCCAGGGTGATAACAGAATAATTATGCAAGGCACTACTGCTAATTTGGCATTTTTGAGGAAAGCTAGTTTTTCTCATGCAAGTATGATCAACAGTTATCCAGATATGATAAATGCGCTCGCAACAAGTATTAGGAGGTTACTGAGACATCAACATCGAGAGAGTTATGAACAACTCATGCTCAAGCTCATCGTGACTTCCTCATGAATCACGTCAATAGATTTACCAAACCGTGTTGTTTGTCAGAAACATATGGACGTAGTCTAAGCAGCACCACCCAACTGTCCTTGACCGTGGACACGGCTATTCGAATAGTTTTACACTCTGCAGAGGTTGCACACTTTACCCACAAGATCCGGGGAACTTCCGTGTCATCCACGACCCGCGATACCTCAAGTACCCGGGGTAAGCACCCGATCACTACCTTTCCCTAGACGACACTAACAAGGAGTCCACTCGTTGTTCCGTATCCTCACGATGTACATCATACGAGACTCACTCGAGATCATAACATCCGAGAGGGGACACAACGGTGTATCTGGTGCCCTGTAAAGATAGTCATGGCCGCCCTACCTGGCACGACCCCGTCCCGAGAGAAAGCACCAACTCTCCCCCGTCACTAGTAATGCGGGCTCCAAGCTAGTATCGGCCTAGGTAATCAATAATGCCCTTTCCCATATAAGGGTAGAGTGGTTGCGCATGTAAGGTTGGGACAGTCGACAAATCTTAAATCTAATCCATCTCTGTAAACAACACTTTTATCAAGCCTCGGTACACTACTTCTCCACCAAGTAGTGACCTAGTTCATCATCATCTCCCAGGGGCATCAGTGGCACCCTCTGGGGCTGCTTGCAAGTATGTCAAACCACACTTGTTTATTTCCATGCATAACCCTGACCCGCTTTGCATAGCAACTACTTTAGCATCCTATCTACTCCCACCGGCATAACCCTCGTAAGGAGGTAGGGTCATGCACAATGCAAGTACCAATGAGGAAGTAACAGAGGCAACCAACCAACGTGGTTTACCATCTCATCATGATTCCGATGCAACAATAATAAGTGATATATGACATGCATAAAAAGGGTTTGATGGACATGGTCAAAGGGCTTCTTGCCTGTTGTAACAAAGTCTTCGAGGTCTTCAAATATCTCTGGTCCAACTCTGAGCATTCCGTCTACTTCGTCAACTATCGTCGAAAGCAAGCATAATAAGCAACACAACAAGGCAGAAAATAAAAGTGCTCTAAAAATATTAATTTGACTTTTCTAGGACATCTCTGGTTATATGAAAAATAACCAGAGTGGTTTCATTGGAATTGGATCAGTGGATATTTCTGAACATTTCAATATGATGGAATCAAGGGGTTTATGGATTTGCAAGAAGTCTACAGAAATATATTTTTTCAAAAATGAGCAAAGGCACCCATTTAACAAACCATGATTTTAGAAGCATCTAGGAGTTGGTTTCACTGGATTTGGAGTTCAAATGAATTTCCTATGAATTTGCAAAGTTGACAAATATGAAGAAATGGCTCATTGTTTTGTGGGATACAGAAAATATTAGGAAAAATGCTCATAAACTAAGTTATGAACTTAGATGCATCTAGGAATTTGAATCATGGCATTTGGATCAATTTTGAGCTCTCTGTGATTTTATAAAGTTCATCACAGAAATAGGAAAAATAGGATTTGATAAATATTTGTGAAGAAAAGGTCTCTGGAAAAATGTGCATGTTGCACCAACAGGTAGATCATGATTTATAGAGTCACTAGAAATTTGAATCATCAAGTTTGGAGTTAATTTGAATTGTTTATGGATTTTAGAAACTCACTGGAAAAGAATAAAAGAAATATAAGGCATTACTCTTATCCTGCGCACTGGCGAGAGATAGCCGTGGGCCGGCCCAGCGGCTCGGCCACGCGGACGACAGGCGACGTCGAAGGCGTATTCCCCCGGCCCGTCTCCACTTAAACGGCCGGCCCCAGCCACTGGGTCGCTGACGCGCGGGGCCCAGCGCCCAGGCCATCGCCTACCTCCCGCTCGAACAGAGCAAAGGCAGGGGAGGGGAGGCCGAGTGGGCGCCGGTGCTCTCCCGGGCAGCACGGGCCGCCTCCGGCGACGCCCAGCATGCCGACCGATTCAGGAGAGCTTGACGCACCCGCCAAGGTGCGCCACGACGGCTGGGGTGGCAGGATGCGAGCGGTGCATCGCCCGCGGCGGACGGAGGCGACGGTTAAGGTGGCATCGGCGCTACGGGGCACCGGAGCAGAGGAAGAAGAGGGGGGAGGCTCCTCCGTGGCCTGGGGGTTTTCCTGATGGAGAAAGGAGGGGGGAAGGAGCCCTGGTTCGTGGGAATTTAGGAGGAGGCCGGTGGCTCGGCTCCGGCCATAGAGGTGCAAGGAGGGCGCGAGGAAAGGAGTGAGCCGGTCGGGGTGATGCAAAGGAGGTAGAGGGATCGAAAGGAGGCCAGAGAGGGCTCGGGGGTGACCTTTTATGGCGGGGCGATGGTGCACCGTGGACGAGTGCGCCGACGAGGCCGTAGCCGTCGCTGGAGGCCACGGGAGGGCTTGGATTCGAGTCGGGGGTCTTCTTGGGCATGGTCTACGACCAGGGAAAGAGAGAGGAAGAGAGGAGCGAGTGCGAGGCGGGCCAGGGACGCGGGCGGCAATTGGCGGATGCGGGCGGCGCTCGGGCACGCGCCGCAGGGGCGAGAGGAGGGCACGGGAGCAAGTGGGAGACCTCCTGGCATGATGCAGACGCCGAGGCGCGTCGACTGGCGCGCTTGGGCGGCCCGAGGTGGACGGGAGCGCGGTGTCAATGGTCGGGAGCACGGTAGCGTGCTCCAGAGCACGTCTTTGGCCGGCATGAGCGGCTTTTCTCCGCGTCCTCGCGTGGCCACTTGCGCCTGGCGTCTGCAGGAGGAATAAACAAGAGGGGTGGAGGCTTTGGATGCTCTGGAACTTGCCAGGAGTGAGAGGGAGATGAGAAAGGGAGGAAAAAAGTGGATGTCCAGGGAAGAAAAATGGGTCCCTGCCTCCCTTAATCATTGCCTCTCGGACAGGGAAGCATACCAGTGGTAGAGGGGAACTAGGAGGGGTGGTGGTAAAAAGGAGAACTCATGGAGATTAGTGGAAGTGGTCAAATTGGTGTTTTTAGAAAAATGGCAGAAGGTGTTTGATGCTGGTTTGGGCAAGAAGATGAGTCCCATTTGTCATGAGACTCCACAGTGTGAAATGGCACATATAATTAGGGCCTTCCACCAATCTTGAGTTCATTTGGGCAAAGTTGCCAATGCAACTTTTGTGAACCCTAGAAATTAGCAGAAATGAACTTGTGCAGATCCAGTTGAGTAAATCACTTCTCCTTGATGCACCACTTGGTGTGGTGGCCTCATTTGGTCATGTGATCATGCTCACAAAAGTTGGGGTCAAGGAGATAAAGTTGGTAGTACAAAGTTGTTCAAATTTGGTTCTGGACAGAAAGGGTTTTGGGGCACTTTGATCAAGTTAACTTGTTCTCCAACTTGTGCCATTTGGTCTAGATGAATGATTAGACCAGTTGAGCATGTCCACAAGATTTGAGAGCATTTGGACATGTTTGGCAATGTAAAGCTGTTCAAACTTGAAAGAGGACAGAAGTGGTTTTGAGAGGGTTCCATGGGGTTATACTATTCTCCATGACATGATACTTGTCCAGATCATCAAACATGTCATATGTGACATGCTGGAATGTTCTTGGAATTTTTTGGAGAATATTTCCTTTGTAAATATTTCAAAAGCTTGAAATATCCAGAAAGGGTATTTGAGGGATTTGACCAATATTTTGAACATGACCATGTGTTGAAACTCTTATATATGGGAAATATATGCCCACTGAGTTTTCCTGATTTTTGTCAAGTATTTCTAAAACAATAAAAACAATTTTAACCTATTAAAGACCATTTCTGGCCTTAAGAAAACGCTTTTAAATAAAATAGTAAATTAACTTTTAAAATTATATTTTTATGGTTTCGGGTATCCTATATCTAATCTGAGTCAAATATATTTTTGAAAGATTTTTACTGCCCTTAATTAAGTACTTGCAAAGTGCAAACCTCAATTCAAGGGTTTTTGAAAACTAAATTTAGAAAATACTTTTTGGCCAAAATATTTTTACAAGAAATTATTTTTATGTCCTACACACATGGCATGATCATTGGGTAGAAGTCTTGGATCAAGGAGAAGGAGTATAAGAGTTGGAGGATTTATTTGATTTTTAGAGCACTTGCAAACAGTAGACAAAGTCAAATCAAGCAAAGAACAAAACACACAAAAGTTTTTGTCAAACCACAATTTATCATGATTTATCATCTTAAGTGTTGTGCCATGAAAATCAGGGTGTGACAGCCAGGTCCTCCTCCTGGAGCCTCATGCGGTCCCTGTGCCCTGCATAGTCCCACATTCGGCGAGAGTGGCGCTGGAGAGGAGCAATGTGACACTAGAGGAACTCCCTCACCACCTTGGGCGCCGTCACGTTGAGCGCCCTCATGGTCTTGAAACGGCACCAGACGAAGACAAGTCGGGGGCTCAAGAGCGCCTCATGAGCCCAGCCTGAGCGGGGAACGGCAGGCGCGGTCGGGTGCGAGAGCAGGGGGCTGGGTACCCCGACGTCCACATACAGCCACCGCTCCCTGAAGCAGTCGTCTCTAGCATGCAAGAAAGCCCACACACCCCGAGCATTGATTGGGATCTCTCATTCGCAAGGAGAAGAAGTGGCGCAGCAGGGCAACGGAAGGAGGAATGCCCACCATTGCCTCGCAAACAAAGGCAAAGACAGCCAGGAGAGTAATGGACTCAGGTCTGAGGTGCATCATGTGGATCTGATAATGGGGGAGCACCGCATTGAAGAAAGAAGAGAAAGGGGGAACCAGACCCGCCCACAAGGCGTCGGCAAAGAACCGGACCTCTGTGACGACCCTGTTGATAGAAGCGTGGGACGCAGGCCAGGCCGTGGTCTGGCCACACTCGTTGAAGATGGTGGCAAGAGCAGAGCGGACCTTGCGCAGAGCCTCGGGATTAAGTATGATTGACCAATCGACGGCGAGGGCCACCGCCAGAGGCGAGCGGGGCTGAGGCGCGGGCCTCTTCCCCTTTTCCTTCTTCGTTAGCGCCATGGCAGGGGAGCAAGGGGAGAACTCGAGTTGGATTGGAGGCGGAGGTTGAGGCTCGAGGAAGAAGGAAGGGCAGGAAGCGCGCGGGCGGCAAGAAGGGAGTAGCTATGTGCAACCACGGGTCCGCCTAGCCAGGCGTATAATGGGGCATCATGGGGAAGCAGAGACACCCACGTCCAATCAACCACCACGCGGCACCCAAGGCCGCAGGCTGTTGGGGCCCGCGGCGCTTCGCACTTGCCCCTTCGCTTCTCTTTCTAAGCCAAGTTCGGGCATGCCGTGGGCCCGGGGGCTACTGTCGGTGTTCTAGGAACGGGTGTCCCCAGACTTGCCTGCCTGTGGCCCGCGGCGTGGCTCAAGTGGGGGCCCAATGCAGCCCAGCTTCATTAGCTCAAGTTCAAGACCCTCTCGAGGGGCCAAGCCTCGTGGGGCGGACAACAGGGAGCTTCCTCAGGAGCAGCCTCCTCAGGCGGGCTCGCGAGGAGGCGGAAAGATCAAGGCAGGGCACCTCCCGAAGGACCCGTGACGCAAGCCATGACGATCAGAGGCCAGGAGGGTGCCAGGCAGGCGCCGGCCAGCGCAGTGTCCTTGTCTTCCCTTTTTGTGCTAAGGGGGCAAGCACAGGCCAAGGCATCGGGCAAAGGTTACCGCTTCGGTGCAACAAGACCAAGACCAGCAGAACGGACGGATGGAGGTCATCGTGGAGCCCAGGGTTGCGTCACCGCCAGATCCTTTGGCAGCCTAAGACCAACTTTAGTCAGGATAAGTTCACCAGATGTTCCCCTTCAAAATGGCCAATTGTTGACGCCCTTCCCGCTCATAATTTGGGGAGAGGCCCAGGGCCTCGCTCTATAAATAGGACTAGCCACCACAAGGAAGTGGGGACAACGGGATCTAGAGATCGACCAGAGAGAGAGAGAGAGAGAGGCGACTGAACTCACCCAAGCAGTTCATCGCACCAGCTCAAGAACAGCCCCTCGCGAGGCTGTTCTCCCTTGTATCTTATTCATCATCATCCCCGAGGCAATCCACCACACCACACTTTGGAGTAGGGTATTACACCACAATGGTGGCCTGAACCAGTATAAATCTCGTGTCCTCTGTGTGTTCATCTTTCTAGCCTAGCTCTTTGCGAGACTTCGAGACGTGAGCTGGTAGGGGAGAGATCTTCGTGCGCACCCCAGTGTTCTAACCTCAAGGGCTTGCCGGTACCCGAAATCCGATAATGCCTTTGCAACAAGATAGCATCGTATAATTCACATATATAATGTCTTGCAACAAGATGGCAATGCATAATTCACATATATGGTATTTAGACACTGAACAGGTGGCATTCACACAAAGCATGTCTAAACTAGTCAAATGACATAGCAATGTGAGACACCATACGCATGATATGAGCAACATAACCCTGCCAAGTTAGAGCATACACCTGGGGGGGAGGGGGAATAGGACTGGTCATCTGTCTCTGAATCCTCCTCTGAGGAGCTTGTAACGCCCCGGACACACCCGCCGGTGGTCGTTACTCCTGGCGGGATCTAGACTGGCCCCACAGATCAATACTAGTCTTTTCTGCGCACTTTGTCCTCACTGCGTGCGCACTCGGGAGCAACTTCGGTCGGTCACCCATCGACACTACTCCAAGCTGAGCACGCTTAACTTTGGAGTTACGTCCGAATGGGTTCCCTTAAAAGAAGGAATTCCTTATTGATATGAGTAGTCTATCATCCCTAATAAGCCAGGCTATCACATACACCCCACTCGGAGGAACCGGCGTCCTCGTGCCGGGCCACAGAAACGTTCCCTCTTGGCACAAACGCCGTGCTTCGGTCCGGTACATGTGCCATGTCGGGTGCCACGACGGGTCACAAACGTCATGAACAACATGACCACGCACCTGTCCTCAACCATCCGTGTAACCGTGAGGGTCGGCTCTGATACCAACTTGTAACGCCCCGAATACACCCGCCGGTGGTCGTTACTCCTGGCGGGATCTAGACTGGCCCCACAGATCAATACTAGTCTTTTCTGCGCACTTTGTCCTCACTCGTGCGCACCCGGGAGCAACTTCCCGGTCGGTCACCCATCCTGACACTACTCCAAGCTGAGCACGCTTAACTTTGGAGTTCTGTCCGAATGGGTTCCCGGAAAAGAAGGAATTCCTTATTGATATGAGTAGTCTATCATCCCTAATAAGCCAGGCTATCACAGAGCTATCCGTAACCAGCGAGATATGCGCTTCATCAATAGCATAGTCTGCTCTGAAGACCTTGTTTTCACTCCAGAATTTGCCATCACCGTGTCAAATGGCTGATGCACACGAAGAGCAGTTGAATGAACTAACATTGTTGACAAATGTAATATGTAACGAAAAAAAGGATGGCCTGATATAATTTACATATAAGATGACTGGCTAAGCAGGATGGCATTGCAAAATTCACATATATGATGCCTGGCTAAACAAGATGGTGTTGCATAATTCACATAAACGATGAATAAACTAAACAGATGGCATTCGCACAAAGGATGTCTAAACTAAGCAGATGACATATTTGATGTATAAAGTAAGCAATGCAAGACACCATATGCATGATATAACCAACATCACCATGCCAAGTTAGAGCGAAGACCTCAGGGGGTAAATAGGAGTTGTCTTCTCCTTCTGAATCCCCCTCAGAACAGATATCTTCCTCTTGATTACAATCCGAAATGCGTGGAGGGGGGGCTGCCTTTGCGCCTACCATGGAGCGATGTCTGCATGAAAATTTATTGCCACACAAGGCTCGTCTCTTTTGCTCTACATGTTCAGTTCCATTATTTACAATAACTGTCATGCATAGGAATAAAACATAGTGAGATTATGTAAGGAGTGCATGCAGAAATCCAGAGTGATGGTAGCAACCTGTGGATAGACCCAAAACCAGTAACAGCAGGAAGATAATGGCTTCGGTTAAAAAATATAGATAATGGCTTATTTACTGTTTGTTTCCCACCCAACATAAAATTCATAGTATACACCGGAGGTTAACCAAATAGTAGATAGATACTATTGATAGCGGCCCCGATATGTACCCACAACCATTTAAAAACTCAAGTTTGACCATTAGTTTGGAGCTTACTCAGAGTCTAATTTGTGAACAGGACGATAAAGTAGCATGTAATATTAAGCGATGCATAACATAAGCAGACACGAAAGAGTGCGACCTCTCTTGCGAACCCGTTTATTCCTCGAGGTCATCTGCTCGGTTGATGATGGTAATGCAGTTTTCATGGCTGCCAGCGGCGGGGAAGAAGATCTGAGGTGGCGAAAGACAGTCTGGAGGCGGATCCTCGCTGTGCTTTGGACCCTTACGTCGTTGGAGCAGCTGAGCTGGGGTGGACGACGGCACAGCAGGAGCGGGACAAACCACGCAAGGTTTTATTTGACAACTATTTGTAAGAGAAGTAATTCTGTAAGGGCTCGTTTGAATTGGAGCATTCCAACAATGCAGGGATAGGAAATAGACAGGAATAGGATAGGAATGCACGTGCAAAACAGAGAATTTAAAAAAAACAGGATTTCTGTCAATCTGGGTGTTTGATTCACAACAATTGGAAGATCACAGGATGCAAAGAAGCATGGTGAGATTAAGTCAAATCACAAGAAAATGTACGGTTATAATGCTATTATGCTACTATCTCTTAGTCTTGTGCTTCATGAATAGGAATTTGAAAGGAGGACAAGTGAAAATTAAAATTCCTACATTTTTTCTTTCAAGGAGACACTAAAGGAACAAATCAATATGCTCAGTGGACAATATATATAACATGTAGAGTAAAAAAGAGATGCAACAAGTGTACAACCTCTTTGGCGAAGCCATGTCGATCTCAACGTGATTGGGTTGGCCGGTGAGGATGCTCCACTGACTTTGCTATCGGAGGAGGGAAGAAGATCTTAGGCGTGCGGAGATGGAGCTCGAGGTACTGCTCCGCTGTGATGGAGGGTTTAAATCGTTGGAGCAGCCCGGTGAGTTGTAATGACGCCGAGGCTGAAGGAGGACAAGAGAGACAACGAACAACGTTAACGTAGTGGAATTCTAATAGCATCTCAATACATGACATAAAATACATAACCACAAAGTGTAGATGTAAAATACATCAGCCGCTCATCTCTGAACTTAAGCGTCGAAACTGAACTTAAGCGTCGAAACTGAACTTAACTGTCGAAACTGAATTTTGCTGTCGAAACTGAATTTTCTTTTAAACTGAACGCACTAACAAGGTGAGGCTACACGTCGGTCGATCGACTTTTTCATCTCTCGTCGGTCGATTTTGCAGCCGTTGGATCTGAAATCAAGGGCCTGTGGTTCATCTTCAACCTCCACCCTCGAGCCGCCTTGACCACCACCGCCAAACAACAGCCCCCCGCCGCCCGTCGCTGGCGGTGTGCCGCCCGCCCGCCAAAACACTCCCCACCGCCGGTCCCGCCGCCTGCCATCCTCTAGGCCCCCGTGCGAGCTTTTCTCGGCGATCCCCATGCCACCGCCCCGCCAACGCCCCGCCACCGCTGGCGACCACCGCCCCCATCCTAAACCCTAAGATAGTAGTGGGGTACCTCTCCGGCGAGCCCCCCTCCCCGCTACGGCGGGTTCTTCCTTCACCCCGGTGAGCCCCCAACCCCCTGAAAATCGACTGACCCAAAAGTCGATTCAGTCGACTGAAGTGTAGTTAAATCGGAGCAGCATCGCAAGCAAGAGCAAGAGCGAGAGCAGCAGCAAGAGCAATAGCAATAGCAAGAGTAGACCAGGCAGGGGATCGAGAGCAAGAGCAGAGCCGCAGCGCGAGCAAGAGCTAAAGTAGCAGCAGCTCCTACTGATGTGGACGTCGCCGCCGAGGGAGCGACGACGTGGAGGAAGTGGCCGGCGACGCCGCCGTGGATGGAGCCGCGCCGTGTCGGCTCGGGACCGAGCGCCGGCAGCACCATGAGATTGAATCAAGAAGAAAATGCGGCGATTAGTGTACAACCTCTTTGGTGGCGCCGATTAGGCCGCAGCTTCATCCGAGGAAACGGTGATGATGATGCTCTTCCGGTGGTGTAGGTGAAGACGGCGGTGTGGGAATGGAGGTGGTGCAAAAGACGAGGGGAACGTCGGGGCAGCTCCTTGGAGTTGGAGGATCGGGTGGCTGAACCGGCGAGACAATGAGATCGACGACGGATCCTCATCCGGTACGGTGGATGAGGGACGTCGAGGTGTTGCTGTGGACGACATCGTCGGGGAAGAGGCTCCGGCTGGGTGGCGGACGGAGCAGGGTGTGGGGTTTAAATCGTGGGTTTTGTGGCCTCGATTATGCGAATGGGTGGGCGGATGGGATGGCGGTGGAGAACCATGGCTTAGAGACGCGCTTGTCCGAAATGTGGGGTAAGTTACGAAAGTACCCCCACCGATTTGAGGCGGTTCTTTCGGTTCAGGGGTACCACGGGCATTTCACGTGTCGGGATTTCACAGGAGGTGGGAGTTTTCGCGCGCGTTGTAATTTTGGAATAGCAAGGCGCGGGTTGAGATGGAGGGAGTTGTCGGAGCACAACGAGACAAAGAGATATATCTTTCATATTTCAGGCTAACAAGGCGCGGGTTGAAATTTCCGGACAAGCCTAACGTGTACTGTACCAAATCAATGCGCACTACAAATGTCATTCAAAACTATGAATTCATGTTATGTTCAATTAAAATATTCCGCTACGTGTATAATGTAGGAAATATGCCCTAGAGGCAATAATAAACGTTATTATTTATTTCCTTATATCATGATAAATGTTTATTATTCATGCTAGAATTGTATTAACCGGAAACATAATACATGTGTGAATATATAGACAAACAGTATGTCACTAGTATGCCTCTACTTGACTAGCTTGTTAATCAAAGATGGTTATGTTTCCTAACCATGAACAAGGAGTTGTTATTTGATTAACAAGGTCACATCATTAGTTGAATGATCTGATTGACATGACCCATTCCGTTAGCTTAACAGTTGATCGTTTAGTATGTTAATGCTTTCTTCATGACCCATACATGTTCCTATAACTATGAGATTATGCAACTCCGTTTACGGAGGAACACTTTGGTACTACCAAACGTCACAACGAATCGGGTGATTATAAAGGAGTACTACAGGTGTCTCCAAAGGTACTTGTTGGGTTGGCGTATTTGAGATTAGGTTTTGTCACTCCGATTGTCGGAGAGGTATCTCGAGTGCCTTCTCGGTAATGCACATCACTTAAGCCTTGCAAGCATTACAACTAATGAGTTAGTTGTGAGATGATGTATTACGGAACGAGTAAAGAGACTTACCGTAACGAGATTGAACTAGGTATTGGATACCGACGATCGAATCTCGGGTAAGTAACATACCGATGACAAAGGAACAACGTATGTCGTTATGCGGTTTGACCGATAAAGATCTTCAGTAGAATATGTAGGAACCAATATGGGCATCCAGGTTCCGCTATTGGTTATTGACCGAGAATGGTTCTAGGTCATGTCTACATAGTTCTCGAACCCGTAGGGTCCGCACGCTTAACGCTTCGATGACAGTTCATAATGAGTTTATAAGTATTGATGCACGAAGGTTGTTCGAGTCCCGGATGTGATCACGGACATGACGAGGAGTCTCAAATGGTCGAGACATAAAGATTGATATATTGGAAGCCTACATTTGGACATCGGAAGTGTTCCGGTGAAATCGGATTTTACGGAGTACCGGAGGTTACGGAACCCCGGAAGTCCATGGGCCTTAATGGGCCATGGGAGAAGAGGAAGGGCAGGCCAAGGTGGGCTGCGCCCTCCCCTCTAGTCCGAATAGGACAAGGAAGGGGCGGCGCCTTCCTCTTCCCCTCCTCCAATCCTAGTCCAACTAGGAGAGGGGAGTCCTACTCGGTGGGAGTAGGACTCCTCCTTGCGCGCCTCCCCTAGGGCCGCCACCTCCCCTTGGCTCCTTTATATACGGGGCAGGGGCACCCCAAGACACACAAGTTGATCTACGGATCTTGCCTTAGCCGTGCAGCGGTGCCCCTTCCACCATATTCCACTTGGTCATATCGTCGCGGAGCTTAGGAGAAGCCTGCGCCGGAGAAGTCATATCGTCGCGGAGCTTAGGCGAAGCCCTGCGTCGGTGGAGCATCAACATCGCCACCACGCCGTCGTCTTGTGGAACTCATCCCGACACTTTGCTGGATCGAGTCCGGGATCGTCATCGAGCTGAGCGTGTGCAGAACTCGGAGGTGCCGTGACGTTCGGTGCTTGGATCGGTCGGATCGTGGGGACGTCGACTACATCAACAGCGTTGTTATAACGCTTCGCTTTCGGTCTCACGAGTGCGTGGGCGGACGACTCTCCCTCTCGTTGCTATGCCATCACCATGATCTTGCGTGATCGTAGGAAAATTTTTGAAATTACTACGTTCCCCAACAGTGGCATCGAGCCTGGTTTTATGCGTTGATGTCATGTGCACGAGTAGAACACAAGTGAGTTGTGGACGATACAAGTCATACCGCCTACCAGCATGTCATACTTTGGTTCAGCGGTATTGTGAGATGAAGCGCCCGGACCGACATTACGCCAGACGCTTACGCGAGACTGGTTTCACCGCTCGAGCACTCGTTGCTTAAAGGTGACCGGCGGGTGTCTGCTCTCTCACTTTAGTTGAATCGAGTGTGGCTACGCCGGTCCTTGAGAAGGTTAAACGGAGTCTATTTGACGAAGTATCGTTGTGGTTTTGATGCGAGGTAAGAACGGTTCTTGCTCAGCCCGTAGCAGCCACGTAAAACTTGCAACAACAAAGTAGAGGACGTCTAACTTGTTTTTGCAGGGCATGTTGTGATGTGATATGGTCAAGACGTGATGCTATATTGTATGAGATGATCATGTTTTGTAACCGAGTTATCGGCAATGGCAGAGCCATATGGTTGTCGCTTTATTGTATGAAATGCAACGCCATGTAATTGCTTTACTTTATCACTAAGGAGTAGCGATAGTCGTAGAAGCAATAGTTGGCGAGACGCAACGATGCTACGATGGAGATCAAGGTGTCGCTACCGGTGACGATGGTGATCATGGCGGTGCTTGGCGATGGAGATCACAAGCACAAGATGATGATGACCATATCATATCACTTATATTGATTGCATGTGATGTTTATCCTTTATGCATCTTATCTTGCTTTGATTGACGGTAGCATTATAAGATGATCTCTCACTAAAATTATCAAGAAGTGTTCTCCCGAGTATGCACCGTTGCGAAAGTTCTTCGTCTTTGAGACACCACGTGATGATCGGGTGTGATAGGCTCTACGTTCAAATACAACGGGTGCAAAACAGTTGCGCACGCGGAATACTCAGGTTAAACTTGACGAGCCTAGCATATAACAGATATGGCCTCGGAACACAGAGACCGAAAGGTCGGCGTGAATCATATAGTAGATATGATCAACATAGTGATGTTCACCATTGAAACTACTCCATCTCACGTGATGATCGGACATGGTTTAGTTGATTTGGATCACGTGATCACTTAGATGACTAGAGAGATGTCTGTCTAAGTGGGAGGTTTTTAATATGATTAATCAAACTTAAATTTATCATGAACTTAGTACCTGATAGTATTTTGCTTGTCTATGTTTGATGTAGATAGATGGCTCGTCTGTTGTTCCGTTGAATTTTAATGCGTTCCTTGAGAAAGCAAAGTTGAAAGATGATGGTAGCAATTACACGGACTGGGTCCGTAATTTGAGGATTATCCTCATTGCTGCACAGAAAAATTACGCCTGGAAGCACCGCTGGGTGACAGGCCTGCTGCAGATCTTGAGCGAAGTTGTGAGCGTCGGCAAAGCGAGCTGATGACTACTCAATAGTTCAGTGTGCCATGCTTTACGGCTTAGAACCGGGTCTTCAACGGCGTTTTGAGCGTCATGGAGCATATGAGATGTTCCAGAGTTGAAGTTAATATTTCAAGCAAATGCCGGATTGAGAGATATGAAGTCTCCAATAAGTTCTATAGCTGCAAGATGGAGGAGAATAGTTACATCGGTGAGCACATACTCAAAATGTCCGGGTATAACAATCACTTAATTCAGCTGGGAGTTAATCTTCCGGATGATAGTGTCATTGATGAATTCTCCAATCACGCCACCAAGCTACAAGAGCTTCGTGATGAACTATAATATGCAAGGGATGACTAAGACAATTCTCGAGCTCTTCGCGATGCTAAAAGCATGAGGTAGAAATCAAGAAAGAGCATCAAGTGTTGATGGTCAGCAAGACCACTAGTTTCAAGAAAAGGGCAAAGGGAAGAAGAAGGAAACTTCAAAAGAACAGCAAGAAAGTTGCTGATCAAGAGAAGAAACCCAAGTCTGGACCTAAGCCTGAAATCGAGTGTTTTTTTGCAAGCGGATCGACCTTCGAAGCGGAACTGCCCCAAGTATTTGGCGGATAAAAGGATGGCAAGGTGAACAAAGGTATATATGATATACATGTTATTGATGTGTACCTTACTAATACCGCAGATAGTACACAGGTATTTGATACTGGTTCATTGCTAATATTTGCAACTCGAAACAGAACTACGGATTAAGCGAAGATTGGCTAAGGACGAGGTGACGATCTGGCGTTGGAAATGGTTCCAAAGTCGATGTGATCGCGATCGGCACGCTACCTCTACATCTACCTTCGGATTAGTTTTAGACCTAAATAATTGTTATTTGGTGCCGGCGTTGAGCATGAACATTATATCTGGATCTTGTTTATTGCGAGACGGTTATTCATTTAAATCAGAGAATAATGGTTGTTCTATTTATATGAGTAATATCTTTTATGGTCATGCACCCTTGAAGAATGGTCTATTCTTGTTGAATCTCGACAAGTAGTGATACACATATTCATAATGTTGAAGCCAAAAGATGCAGAGTTGATAATGATAGTGCAACTTATTTGTGGCATCGCCGTTTAGGTCATATCGATGTAAAACGCATGAAGAAACTCCATCTTGATGGGCTTCGGAATCACTTGATTATGAATCACTTGGTACTTGCGAACCGTGCCTCATGGGCAAGATGACAAAACGCCGTTCTCGGAACTATGGAGCGTGCAACTGATTTGTTGGAAATCATACATACCGATGTTTGTGGTCCAATGAATGTTGAGGCACGCGGATATCGTTATTTTCTCACCTTCACAGATGATTTGAGCAGATATGGGTATATCTACTTAATGAAACACAAATCTGAAACATTTGAAAAGTTCAAAGAATTTCAGAGTGAAGTGGAAAATCATCGTAACAAGAAAATAAAGTTTCTACGATCTGATCGTGGAGGAGAATATTTGAGTTACGAGTTTGGTTTACATTTGAAACAATGTGGAATAGTTTAGCAACTCACGCCACCCGAACACCACAGAGAAATGGTGTGTCGAACGTCGAATCGTACTTTACTAGATATGGTGCGATCTATGATGTCTATTTCCGATTTACCGCTATCATTTTGGGGTTATGCTTTAGAGACGGCCGCATTCACGTTGAATAGGACACCGTCAAAATCCGTTGAGATGACACCTTATGAACTGTGGTTTGGCAAGAAACCAAAGTTGTCGTTTCTTAAAGTTTGGGGCTGCGATGCTTATGTAAAGAAACTTCAACCAGATAAGCTCGAACCCAAATCGGAAAAATGTGTCTTCATAGGATACCCAAAGGAGACTGTTGGGTACACCTTCTATCACAGATCTGAAGGCAAGATTTTCGTTGCTAAATTCGGGTCCTTTCTAGAGAAGGAGTTTCTCTCGAAAGAAGTGAGTGGGAGGAAAGTAGAACTTGATGAGATAATCAGATCTGCTCCCTTATTGGAAAGTAGTTCATCACAAGAAATGGTTCTGTGACAACTACACCAATTAGTGAAGAAACTAATGATGATGATCATGAAGCTTCAGATCAAGTTACTCTGAACCAGAGGTCAACCAGAGTAAAATACGCACTGAGTGGTACGGTAATCCTATTCGGAAGTCATGTTACTTGACCATGGCGAACCTACGAACTATGAAGAAGCGATGGTGAGCCCAGATTCATAAAATGGCTGGAAGCCATGAAATCTGAGATGGGATCCATGTATGAGAACAAAGTATGGACTTTGGTTGACTTGCCCGATGATCGGCAAGCCATTGAAAATAAATGGATCTTTAAGAAGAAGATCGACGCGATGGTAATGTAGCTGTCTACAAAGCTCGACTTGTTGCAAAAGGTTTTCGACAAGTTCAAGGGGTTGACTACGATGAGACTTTCTCACCCGTAGCGATGCTTAAGTCTGTCCGAATCATGTTAGCAATTGCCGCATTTTATGATTATGAAATTTGGCAAATGGATGTAAAACCGCATTCTTGAATGGATTTCTAGAAGAAGAGTTGTATATGATGCAACCAGAAGGTTTTGTCGATCCAAAGGGTGCTAACAAAGTGTGCAAGCTCAACGATCAATTTATGGTCAGTGCAAGCCTCTCGGAGTTGGAATAAACGCTTTGATAGTGTGATCAAAGCATATGGGTTTGTCTGAGACTTTTGGAGAAGCTTGTATTTACAAGAAAGTGAGTGGGAGCTCAGTAGCATTTCTAATATTATATGTGGACGACATATTATTGATTGGAAATGATATAGAATTTCTGGATAGCATAAAAGGATACTTGAATAAAAGTTTTTCAATGAAAGACCTCGGTGAAGCTGCTTACATATTGGGCATCAAGATCTATAGAGATAGATCAAGGCGCTTAATTGGACTTTCACAAAGCACATACCTTGATAAAGTTTTGAAGAAGTTCAAAATGGATCAGGCAAAGAAAGGTTTTTACCTGTATTACAAGGTGTAAGATTGAGTCGACTCAATGCCCGACCACAGCAGAAGATAGAGAGAAAATGAAAGATGTTCCTATGCTTCAGCCATAGGCTCTATCATGTATGCAATGCTGTGTACCAGACCGACGTATGCTTAGCTGTAAGCTTGGCAGGAAGGTACCAAAGTAATCCAGAGTGGATCTTTGGACAGCGGTCAAGAACATCCTGAAATACGAAAAGGACTAAGGATATGTTTCTCGATATGGAGGTGACAAAGAGCTAGTCGTAAATGGTTACGTCGATGCAAGCTTTGACACTGATCCAGACGATTCTAAATCGCAAACCGGATCGTATTTTTATTAAGCGGTGGAGCTGTCGGTTGGTGCAGTTCTAAACAAAGCGTCGTGGCGGGATCTACATGTGAAGCGGAGTACATAGCTGCTTGGAAGCAGCAAATGAAGGAGTCTGGATGAAAGAGTTCATTTCGATCTAGGTGTCATACCTAGTGCATCGGGACCGATGAAGATCTTCGTGACAATCTTGGTGCAATTGCCTTGGCAAAGGAATCCAGATTTCACAAGAGGACCAAGCACATCAAGAGACGCCTTCAATTCCATTCGGGACCAAGTCCAAGTGGGAGACATAGAGATTTGCAAAATACATACGGATCTGAATGTTGCAGACCCGTTGACTAAGCCTCTTCCACGAGCAAAACATGATCAGCACCAAGACTCCATGGGTGTTAGGATCATTACTTTGTAATCTAGATTATTGACTCTAGTGCAAGTGGGAGATCAAGGAAATATGCCCTAGAGGCAATAATAAAAGTTATTATTTATTTCCTTATATCATGATAAATGTTTATTATTCATGCTAGAATTGTATTAACGGAAACATAATACATGTGTGAATATATAGACAAACAGTATGTCACTAGTATGCCTCTACTTGACTAGCTTGTTAATCAAAGATGGTTATGTTTCCTAACCATGAACAAGGAGTTGTTATTTGATTAACAAGGTCACATCATTAGTTGAATGATCTGATTGACATGACCCATTCCGTTAGCTTAACACTTGATCGTTTAGTATGTTAATGCTTTCTTCATGACCCATACATGTTCCTATAACTATGAGATTATGCAACTCCGTTTACGGAGGAACACTTTGGTACTACCAAACGTCACAACGTAATCGGGTGATTATAAAGGAGTACTACAGGTGTCTCCAAAGGTACTTGTTGGGTTGGCGTATTTCGAGATTAGGTTTTGTCACTCCGATTGTCGGAGAGGTATCTCAGGCCTTCTCGGTAATGCACATCACTTAAGCCTTGCAAGCATTACAACTAATGAGTTAGTTGTGAGATGATGTATTACGGAACGAGTAAAGAGACTTACCGTAACGAGATTGAACTAGGTATTGGATACCGACGATCGAATCTCGGGTAAGTAACATACCGATGACAAAGGAACAACGTATGTCGTTATGCGGTTTGACCGATAAAGATCTTCGTAGAATATGTAGGAACCAATATGGGCATCCAGGTTCCGCTATTGGTTATTGACCGAGAATGGTTCTAGGTCATGTCTACATAGTTCTCGAACCCGTAGGGTCCGCACGCTTAACGCTTCGATGATAGTTCATAATGAGTTTATAAGTATTGATGCACGAAGGTTGTTGAGTCCGGATGTGATCACGGACATGACGAGGAGTCTCGAAATGGTCGAGACATAAAGATTGATATATTGGAAGCCTACATTTGGACATCGGAAGTGTTCGGGTGAAATCGGGATTTTATCGAGTACCGGAGGTTACCGAACCCCGGGAAGTCCATGGGCCTTAATGGGCCATGGGAGAAGAGGAAGGGCAGGCCAAGGTGGGCTGCGCCCCCTCCCCTCTAGTCCGAATAGGACAAGGAAGGGGCGGCGCCTTCCTCTTCCCCTCCTCCAATCCTAGTCCAACTAGGAGAGGGGGAGTCCTACTCGGTGGGAGTAGGACTCCTCCTTATGCGCCTCCCCTAGGGCCGCCACCTCCCCTTGGCTCCTTTATATACGGGGCAGGGGCACCCCAAGACACACAAGTTGATCTACGGATCTTGCCTTAGCCGTGCGTGCCCCTTCCACCATATTCCACTTGGTCATATCGTCGCGGAGCTTAGGAGAAGCCCTGCGCCGGAGAAGTCATATCGTCGCGGAGCTTAGGCGAAGCCCTGCGCCGGTGGAGCATCAACATCGTCCTGCACGCCGTCGGTTGACGGAACTCATCCCGACACTTTGCTGGATCGAGTCCGGGATCGTCATCGAGCTGAACGTGTGCAGAACTCGGAGGTGCCGTACGTTCGGTGCTTGGATCGGTCGGATCGTGGGGACGTACGACTACATCAACCGCGTTGTTATAACGCTTCCGCTTTCGGTCTACGAGGGTACGTGGACGGACACTCTCCCCTCTCGTTGCTATGCCATCACCATGATCTTGCATGATCGTAGGAAAATTTTTGAAATTACTACGTTCCCCAACATATAATGCATGCCACCTACTACTCAAATGAACGTTTTAGTGCATTCCAAACGTATATACTACCGCTTCAATATGAACTAAATTTGAATTCGTTTCTCTATTTGAATAAGATCTACAGTAATGATTGTCGTGAAGTCAAAGCATTTGAATTCGTTTCTCTGTTTTAGTAAGATCGACAATCATCATTATTGTCAAGTTAAACCATCGTTTGTGTATTATCTTCACATCACACCACATGATTAGCCTCGAGTTACATATGAACTATGTGTACTATATGAACTCGAACTAGATTTTTTGAATCCACTCTATTTTGATTTCAAATCACATTACTTTTCTAGCTCTAGCTAGATCTTCATAATCTAAACCATGTCTCATATGTAATGTGTTTATCACATTATGTATGGTGCCCCGCCCCCTACGCCTACAAGTATTTAGATGTGAGTTGCAAACACCACACATTACCACAAACTCAAATAAAATGTGAGAATGTTCGATATATAGTATTGTTTAGATTGTTCGATATTTAGTTGTAAGCTGCAAACTCCACACATTGTCACAAATTCAAATAAAATGTGAGATTGTTTGATGTATAGTATGGTTTAGATTGTTCGACATTTAGCTGTGAGTTGCAAACGCCATGCATTATCACATTATGGTATAACATGTGCACAACACGTGTATCACCGCTATATTCATGCATGCAATGTTTAAAACACTATGATCTCCTATTCAAATATATGAATACGCTTTCATGTCAAATTATGATCTTCGTTAGTATCTTACACCCACACAATCCTCTAACCTTTGTAGCTACCACTAACTTTCTCTCGTGCATGCACACGCCCTCCTCGCCCTCCCCCTCCCTCGGCATTCTATCCACTGGGCACATTCATTTTTTTCTATAGGTCGTTCTCCCAGAGTCTCCACAACTCCTTTTCCACACACACCGACCGATAAACCTCTCCAGCGATGCCTACCTACAACATACACACACACCTTCAAGCTCCTCCTTTATGTGTCCTTGCCTCGTGTCTCTCATATGGTCAGACACACGTGTAAACTCTCGCCCCTCATTTCATCGATCTCACAACCGCACACTCCTCCCCCTATCTAGCTAGTAGTTGGGCCTCTCGCACCACCTCCTAGCTCCATTCTCTCTGTCTATCCATCTCGCTGGGCCTTATTTGCCTCTAACAAATGGACATACACCGAGCGATCTCTCGCTATACATATAGCTAGCTAGGTCCTTATAACTCGTTTTTACCCACACGTCAATTGATCTACCTCATTAGTTGTGTCTCTCCCTTCCTCTGACAAACAACAATTGATCTACCGATCTAGTTAGGTTTGCTTACCAAACACATGGTTCCCCTTCATCATCCATGGATGTGTCCCGACAGATCTATCACGCACAGGCACACACAGAAACACATCCCCACTCTTATTGATAACATTGCAGTTCCACCCTCAGTTTGTCTAGTAGGCCTCTCCCACCATCTCCGAGAAGCAACTCCATCACCCATCCAGCACTCTACCCCTATCCCTCCCTCTCCCTCCCTCTCTCTCTCTCTCTCTCTCTCTCTCTCTCTCTCTCTGTCCCATCATATTTCCCATCCTTCAGTTATGTATGGATGTCGACCGATCTCCCTCAAGACATAGCTGGGTCTCTCCTTCTCAACACATATACGAGTCGTTCTACCTCTATAGTTAGGCCTCTGCCTACCCCTCCCCCACCCCCTCCCCCCACACATACCGATACATCAAGCGCTCTAGTCATGTCTCCCTGCCACACACAAACTTGACATGTGCCCTCTAACGTTCCGGTAGGCCAGTCGCCCTATATCTTTGACTTGCACACACATACACACAATTTCGAAGGATCTCTTCATCGATCTCGCACCCACCCACTTGATCCTCTCTTCGACTCTATCGATAGCTATGACCCCTCCCTCCCATCTCGTGGATTGCCCGACCCTCTATGTGTGATATGGATAGGCCTCCATTTCACACACATTGCATGCAAAATTTTGTTTGATATGTCATCGACACATATTCCCACAAATAATTCACGAAATCAACCCCCACCCCACCCCCACCCCAAATCAAAAAACACTCACGAACGCGGATTGTATCTCTCACACACACCCACGTAGGTGGGGGACGTGCACGAAGAGAAGAGGTGCATGCACGGCGCACGTAGTCCCGTCTCTTTCCCAACCACACCCGCGCGGGTACACGGTGGAGCTCATTTCTGTATGAAAAAGGCAGCCCACGTGGTAATTTGGCATGTGTAATGGTTGTCCACATGGTGGAGGGAGGATTGTCTACCACGGGTGAACAAACAAATTGCGACTTGACGTGTTATGTTAAAAAAAGAGGCAAAACCATGTGGGGCCTACTGTCGGTGTCAAAACCGGCGGATCTCGGGTAGGGGGTCCCGAACTGTGCGTCTAGGCGGATGGTAACAGGAGACAAGGGACACGATGTTTTTACCCAGGTTCAGGCCCTCTCGATGGAGGTAAAACCCTACTCCTGCTTGATTAATATTGATGATATGGGTAGTACAAGAGTAGATCTACCACGAGATCAGAGAGGCTAAACCCTAGAAGCTAGCCTATGGTATGATTGTTATTCGTCCTACGGACTAAAACCCTCCGGTTTATATAGACACCAGAGAGGGCTAGGGTTACACAGAGTCGGTTACAATGGGAGGAGATCTACATATCCGTATCGCCAAGCTTGCCTTCCACGCCAAGGAAAGTTCCATTCGGACACGGGACGAAGTCTTCAATCTTGTATCTTCATAGTCCAGGAGTCCGCCCGAAGGTTATAGTCCGGCCATCCGGACACCCCCTAATCCAGGACTCCCTCGGTAGCCCCTGAACCAGGCTTCAATGACGACGAGTCCGGCGCGCAGATTGTCTTCGGCATTGCAAGGCGGGTTCCTCCTCCGAATACTTCATAGAAGATTTTGAACACAAGGATAGTGTCCGCCTCTGCAAAATAAGTTCCACATACCACCGTAGAGAGAATAATATTTACACAAATCCAATCTGCCGGCGTACTCGCATGACATGACATCACCCCACGCCAAGCCTTTATTGAATCGTTTCTTGTCCCACCTCGGTAGCGTTTAGGCGGTTTCCTTGGCACGTCTTGTCGAAGTAGAGATCGTGTCCCCTTATTCTGGGATTCTCATCAATACGGGCGTGGGTAACCCAATCGTGCCCGTTGGCATGTGTCCTCTATCGAAGGTGAGTCCCAAACGGTCATGGGGAGGGCTCATGGTATTCAACCTCTTTATAAAGAGACCAAGGCTCGACTCCTTTCTTTCAATCTCAAGCGAATCCGCCTCTCACCTTGAGTTCCAACATCCAAAGCTCCAGATTCAGGCGCTTCGGACCTTCGATGATGTCCGGTTTCGACCTTCAAGGCCGGTGGATGCCTTCCTCCGTTACGGAAGAAGACGTGCTAACGCTAAGAGATGGCAGGTATCTAACCGGCGAAATCTCGCATAGGCTGCCTGCTCAAGGGCAGGTTATTCCCACTCCCAAGCCTGGTGAGAGCGTGGTGTTCGCGTCTCACTTCCTTCAGGGGCTAGGCTTCCCGACGGACCGCTTCGTGAGGGGGCTCATGTTTTATTATCGGTTGGAATTTCACGACTTGGCTCCGAAGTTCATCCTCCACATCTCATCGTTCATTGTCGTGTGCGAAGCCTTCCTCTGTATTACTCCTCACTTCGGATTGTGGCTTAAGACCTTCAAAGTAGAGCCGAAGATGATCGAGGGGCAGCACGCAGAGTGCGGAGGTGCTGTCATAAGCAAGAATGCTGACGCTCCATGGCCCGAGGGCTCTTTTCAAGAGGAGTTTAGCTTATGGCAACGAGAGTGGTTTTATATCACAGCTCCCAAGGGCACCAAGTGGGTGGCGCCACCTGCCTTTCGCTCGGGTCCCCCACCACAGCTAGTGTCATGGGTCAATAAAGGGTTTGACTGGGGGCCGTCCAAGGACGTGCCCTTGTTGTAGGGCCGCATTCGAGATCTCCTAGAAAGAGACATCAATCTGGTTGTAGTGATGCAGGTCATGTTGATTCGCCGCACCCTGCCTTGCAAACGTCGCCCCCTCCGCCTGTGGGAGTTTAATCCGGAGGGACCACGAGCCCTCCAACATTTCTGGCGCGGCGCCCATGGAGATGTACAAATTGTTCTTCGGATCACAAGCAATGTGTCCGGACTCGACCGAGGACGCAGGTCTGAGCTGCAATTGCCCTGATACTAAAGTAAGTAGCCCTGTACCTGGACACGCTATCCGTATATTTATCATAAAATTGCCCTTAAAAGAGTTGTCCCGTAAACAGGAGTGGATAGCGAAAGCAAAGCTAATCAGGTGTCCGACCCCCCTCCATGAGACCACACCGGATCCCGTGTTAACCAGGATGCTGGAGGTTGCGCCTTTGGAAGAAGGCGAAGGGGGGAACAAGGAAGCCACCGCCTCCCCGAAGGAGGCTGCCAGGATAGGAGGAATCGAGAATTCCCCTATCCAGGGGAAGAAGAGGACCGCCTCTGAAGACCCGGAGACCATGGTCTCAAAGCGGGGGAAGAAATCTTCGTCAGAGGGTCCTGCGCCGGGGGATGCCTCAGCCGCACTGTGCCCCCAAGGGGATCAGCCCTCCACCGAGCCGTAAGTAAAGAGGGGAGTTTTAAAATAAGAGACATCCCTGTTCTATTTCTGAGGAAGATAACCGAAATTTTACCTTGTAGTTCGGATCTCAGCCCTTCTCAGCAGAGCTCATCTTCAGGGGATCTTCGTCCGGAGATGATGGAGAGCGGAACGCCTCCCCCTGCCGTATCGCCTTGCGAGGCGGGCGACCCTGAGGTGTCATCACGGAGGGTTTCTCCGAATCCGGCAGGGCCGGAAGGCCATCGTATGGCCCCCCAAGGTCCTCTGTGTCCGGCCTTCGAAAAAGGCCATCGGATGAGTCCGGCAATGTCCAGTGCATGGTTGGAGGAGCTGAAGGATCTGCTCGGGCGAGCGTCTATCTCAGAAGAACACCGTGTGTTGATGGGTACGGTGATTGAAAGGGTTTCATCCGCGGAGAGCGGGTTGTACGAGGCCGTCAGGAGTTTACTGACAGGTTTTGAGGTACGCAAAATGATGTACCTTTTGACAGTTCCGCATATATGAGATGCGCCCTGTGTAGATAGTAGCCCCTGAGACTCGGTGCGTTGTCAAAATGACGACGCGTCGAGTATCATAATCCCAGGTATAATATGTCGCTCTTCGTATGTAGGTGGCGAAGTGTTCGGTGGCTAGCCGGACTGATGAATTTGCCGAGCTAAAGCGGCAACTTGACGTGGCAGATGCCGACGACATCGCGCTTGTCAACAAGCGGCTTGACGTGGCACAAGGTATGTAATTTCTCCGAAGACACCTGGTAAGAGGAGCTTGATGCCCGTATCTTACAACATGTGTGCTTGATGCAGATGGTGCCGCTGTCATGGAGAAACTTCGGGCGGAACTTGCCCGAGCCAAGGAGAAGGCCAGGAAAAGCGATGCGGCTGCCTTAAAGGCGACAGAAGAGCTGAAAGCCGAACAGGGTGCTCACTGCCGAAGCAAGAAGGAAATGGCCGAGATGGCTGTGAAGTTGAAGAATGCTGCTGACTGCTGCAAGCTTCTTGAAAAAGAAGATCGGGCGGAACAGAAGGACCTGAAGAAGGCCACTACCGAGGCCAAGGATGCTCGCTCTGCGATGAGAGCTATGAAGGAGGAGCTACGTCAGGCCGGAGATATCGCGGTGGAAAGCCCTTTATGCTGCAGATGAAGTTCGGGATCCTAAATATGCTCCGTTGGACCGCTGTGGAGTGCGGCGGACACTTATCTGGACTTGGCGGGCGAGTGCATGGTAGCGGCCGAACACTTCCAGATCAAAAGGATCACGAAGTGGAAAAGCTTTTTTGGTCGCAGTTCCACAATCCAGAGTGCCCACTTCCATTAACCGATCATTTGGCCGCATGGGCGGAGCTGAATAGGTTATCTGAACTCGCCATGAAGTATGTCGTGAGTCATCTGTGGCCGGAAAGGCCTGAGCCAAAGAGTTATTTTAGCTTGGTGCAGCAGTTCCTTGGTTCGGTGCCGCATATTAATGCAATGAAAAGGTCAATGTGCATAGAGGGTGTGCGGATGGCTCTTGCCCGTGTCAAGACATACTGGGCGAAGATGAAGGCCGTCGCTGTTGCATCCCAAGATTCGGACGGGAGCCGAGTACCTGTCGAGCACTATTTTCAGGATGTTTTGCAGGGCGCTCGTTTAATAGAGACGCAGTGCACGAAGGATATTATGTTCGAATAACATGTATTATTGTAAAACAATGTTTCGGGGGAATATAAAAGATTTTTATACTTGTGCCTTCAAGAATTAAAATACCTCCTGTGCGGCCGTTAATGTATATGTATATATAACCTAAAAGATGGCAGTCTTCGGCTTCAGCCCCCACGCATATAATGCGGGGGTGTTCGCAAAAGGTGCATTTTCACTCTTGATCCAACGTCTTGGTCCTATTAAGGAGGTGATAGCGCCGCGAACTAGGCAACCAGACTATAATGCTTTATCACTTTCACTTAGCCATAGGAGTTTGATAGTGGGGCCACTATATAGCCCCTAGGGGCACCGCGCTCACCCGAACTCGGGGCGCGTGTGTGCCTGGCCGGGAAACGACCCTTCGTTCATGCGGAGGAATCCTAAAGATTCCGGCGGGTCATCGAGTGGTTGACCAGTCTCATGCTATATCATGACAGATCAGTTTTCGCTTTTTCTCTCGAGGTGCTCGCTTGGCCGAACCGGGCACAATCGCAGTAGTTCTCCTAGTGCCGCCTTAGCCGATAGAGCGGAACGTAAGGCAGCAAAACACAGGAGCCGGGCAAACCCAACATTTGACCAAAGACATGATTCGGAGCTGATGCATATAAGGCCAAACTCGCGGCGCCGAACTCTCCCTAAGGTATCCGGTCTTTATGAAAACAGGCTGAACAACGCCCTTGGTAATAAGCCCCTGGTGTCCAGGTACGCGCAAAATTCTGACGTGGCCACATACCAAGACGCCAGCCTCCTCCTCGGTTATATCACGAAATCGGGGGATGTGTATCAACAAGAGACAGTAAAAAAAGGTTTACGCAGCGTCTTAATCTAAAAAGAATCCTTGGAACGGGTCCCTACTGCACGTCTGCGCATGTGTCTCCGTTGTGCCGTATCCTGGACGGGTGTAGCACGGTGTTCATATGCGCGGAGCCCGTACGGGGGTATGCGGCTAGTAAGCCCTTGTATATTTACGCCGGACTCGTCCGGCCATGTCCGGGGTCTGAACGACCTGTTTAGGTGCTTTGATTAGTGAAGCCGGTTTAGTGTGTGGATGTCAAGGCAGCCGCACAATCTTCCGCGCTCGAGGAACACTCGATATTTCCCTTTAATGAGATGATGCCTCGCGGACCGGGCATTTTAAGTGTAAGAGATGCATAATGCGATATTGCGTTAAAGCGGGTGAAAGCTTCGCGTCCCAGTAGTGCTTGATAGCTACTTGTAAATGGTGCGATGTGGAAGGTTAGCTTTTTGCGACGGAAGTTGTCGGGAGAGCCGAACATAACTTCTAGCAGGAGAGAGCCCGTACAATGGGCATCTGGGCCTGGCGTTACCCCTTGAAAGGAAGTGTTGCCATGGTGAATTTTTGTTGGGTCTATCCCCATTTTGCGGATTGTATCCTGATATAGCAGGTTTAGATCACTGCCGCCGTCCATTAGGACTTGTGTAAAGTGGAGTCCGTCAATTATCGGATCTAATATCAAGGCAGTCCAGCCTGCATTCCGGATACTTCTAGAGTAATCCTGATGGTCGAAGGTGATTGATTTTAACAACCAGTGGCGGGACTTCTCTGGGATAGGCCGTATGGCGCATATCTCTATAGGCGCCACTCTGTTTTTCCCTTTTGTCACGTGAAGTTAGTTTACTGTTTTGACTTCTTGTGGGAAATTCTTTTGTTTTCCGGTGCTCTACTTGTGGGGTGCGTCATCGTCCTCACTTGGTGTGTCGAGCCCTTGTGTTCGGCGTTGAGTTTGCCGGATTGCTTGAAGACCCAACAATCTCTATGGGTATGGTTTGCAGGCTTCCCGGGTGTACTGTGGATTTGGCATATCTTGTCCAAGATTTTGTTTAGGTTAGATAGCTCGTCCCTGTTATCCTTGAGGGGCATCTTTTTCTGATTCTGCCGAGAGCTTTTGAATCCGGCGTTGACTACCGTGCTCTTCGGACTGTTTCCCTTGGTCCGGCGCTGGTCCTTGCTGCATCGCGGTTTCCCGTTTCCATCCCTAACTTCGGATGTGCTTGGGTCGCTAGTACTGCATCTTGCCAACCAGCTATCCTCTCCTGCGCAAAAGCGGGTCATGAGGCTTGTTAATGCGGCCATTGTTCTTGGCTTTTCTTGGCCGAGGTGTCTGGCGAGCCATTCGTCTCGGACGCTGTGTTTGAAAGCTGCTAAGGCTTCGGCGTTCGGACAGTCGACTATCTGGTTCTTTTTAGTAAGGAATCTGTTCCATAATTTCCGGGCTGACTCTCTGGGTTGTTGAGTTATGTGACTTAAATCGTCTGCATCCGGAGGTCGGACATAGGTCCCTTGAAAATTTGCCCGAAAAATATCCTTGAGCTCTTCCCAACTTCCAATGGTGTTTTCGGGAAGGCTTTTAAGCCAATGCCAGGCTGGCCCTTAGAGCTTGAGGGATAAGTATTTTATGGCGTGGAGGTCATCTCCTCTAGCCATGTGTATGTGGAGGATGTAATCCTCAATCCAGACTCCGGGGTCTGTTGTTCCGTCGTATGCCTCTATGTTTACGGGCTTGAATCCAGCTGGAAATTCATGGTCCAGCACCTCATCGGTGAAACATAGGGGGTGTGCGGCACCCCTATATTTGGGTGTGCTGTGATGTTCGGATACTTGTTGCGTTCCATTGCTTACTAAAGCTTGCTTTCTTGGCCCGTAGATAGATCTAGCTGGGCCATCTTTTTGATGCGAATCCTCATGCGGATCGCGTTTGGCTTTGTGTGGCGCCGTTTGTCATCTATGTTGGCCATCGGGTTGTTTACCCGACCGGGTGGCTTCCTTATTTTTTGATTGCGGGGGCTCTAAGGCCTCCTCATCAAATTTCGGCAGTAATTTTCGCTTTGGATAGCTCTTTGTGTGGCGAATGTCACCGTATTTGTCTGCGGTGTTGAGTACTTTGTCCATCTAATTCTGAGTGCATCTTCTGCTGTTTTGAGCTTCCGCTTCTGCTTCTTCAGGCTACACGCAGTGGCGACGAGCCTTTTGTGGAGATTCTTCTGCTCCAGCAACTTGTCCGGTGTGAGTTCATCCGGACTGTTATCTTCGCCGGGGACGGGTTGTTCGGTTTGTTTATCCAAGTTGCCCTGTTCGGACGGTTGCTCGATGGCATGTTCATCATCCGCCGGTCCGCCCTACTCTATGGTTGGGTCTGTATGGCTGCTGTCTCTGTCGAGGTGGGGTTTGGAGTGGCGCTTATGCCGCCGCTTTGACTGCTTTTCGAGGGAACGATCCCTCGTTGCGTCCCTTTGTTCCTCTTCATTGTTTCTTTTAGGTGTGTCCACCATGTATACATCGTGAGATGAGGTGATTGTCCAGTGCCCTATAGGCGCTGGTTCCTGTTCGTCTCCTACATCGTCATCCATACCGTCGATGTCTTCGGAGTTGAATTCGAGCATGTCGGTTAAATCATCGACAGTGGCTACGAAGTGGGTGGTGGGTGGGTTTTGAATTTATTCGTCATCCGCATCCCAACCTTGCTGACCATAGTCCGACTAGGGCTCTCCTGATAAATTGAGAGACTTTAGTGAATTCAGAATGTCGCCGAAGGGCGAGTCTTTGAAAAGATGTCATGTGGCGAACTCCATGATCGGGCGCCCAATCAGATTAGATCGGCAGGGGCGCGGAAGGTTCGGAGTCCGGAGAGGAGTCCGGCACCTTGGAGTCACGAGCTTCGCAGAGGACAAGGCTGGTGTTCGGCTCGATCGCCGTAGAGATTGCAGCCCCCGAGGCAGTGTCCAGCCACCCGACCTCGATTGGGGCAGTCGGCTCCGAGCTAAGGGTCGGAGCGGACACGGTGCGACCTCGTGGCACCGTCCGTGGCAGAGCTAGATCATGCCCATCGTAATAAGTCGCGGCGCGCTCGGCTGTGGCTCGAACCCGTCAAAGATCAAGTCTCCACGGATGTCGGCCGTGTAGTTCAAACTTCAAATCTGACACGATAGCGGGGCGTAGCTTCGATCTGCTCCGGATGGCCTGCTTAATTGGCCCGCATGCAAAGCCGCCCGAATCTGAAGATCATGCGGGAGAAAAGTCTCACCCTGGACCGCATCATTGTTGATGATTGGAGGAGCCATCGGGCCTAAATGTGACGACACAGAGGAACTCTCAATGAAAGCACCAATGTCGGTGTCAAAACAGGCGGATCTCGGGTAGGGGGTCCCGAACTCTGCGTCTAGGCGGATGGTAACAGGAGACAAGGGACACGATGTTTTTACCCCGGTTCGGGCCCTCTCGATGGAGGTAAAACCCTACTCCTGCTTGATTAATATTGATGATATGGGTAGTACAAGAGTAGATCTACCACGAGATCAGAGAGGCTAAACCCTCGAAGCTAGCCTATGGTATGATTGTTGTTCGTCCTACGGACTAAAACCCTCTAGACACCGGAGAGGGCTAGCGTTAAACAGAGTCGGTTACAATGGGAGAAGATCTACATATCCGTATCGCCAAGCTTGCCTTCCACGCCAAGGAAAGTTCCATTCGGACACAGGACGAAGTCTTCAATCTTGTATCTTCATAGTCCAGGAGTCCGGCCGAAGGTTATTGTCCGGCCATCCGGACACCCCCTAATCCAGGACTCCCTCACCTACCTTAGAGGCAAGGCTATATACACTGGAGTACTTTTGAAGTGTCTCGTCAACTCGCAGAACAAGGAGAAGCTTGCTTAGTACGCCGTCTCCCATGCCCGTGGGCACGGTGGCTCGCAGGATGAGGTGAAGCTTGCTCCGCCTTACGCCCGCTCCCTCGCCCATGCGCGCGGTGGCTCACAGGACGAGGAGAAAAATTTACTACTCCCTCTGTTTACTCCTCGTCCCTACTACCTTGGTTATAGAGATTATATCATATTGTTTGGAATATATATGTCCTTTAGTAGATTTCAATATGAACTACTAGTACATACTCCAAACGCTGATGTATATAGACGTATTCTAGAGTGTAGATTCACTCATTTTGCTCCGTATGTAAGACTCTCCCTCACCCCTCGACCCTCGCCCACGTGGTGGACGTGCAGCAACTCATTCGGTCTCATATAGCCAAAACGATATATACTGCACTACCATTACTGCTCGACTTCCCAAAGAGGCGAAGAGACAATCGCAAGGTTAATATTTTGGAGATGCCAAGCGCAAGGTTATAGGAGAACGAGTAGTAGGTGCCGCGTCATTTATAAATAAAGTTTTTTTCCTTCAGTGGCACGTACGCAATATGATAGGTTCATATGGAGAGAAAAGGAAACCGCTCCACTATATACATAGTCAGGATGGGCCAGCGTACACGGTTGCCTGCTGGGGTTGCTCTCTTCACACTCTCTCGCACAAAATGACTGTGGCCACATCTCTAACATCCCGGTGGATCATGTCCGCTTGGGGAAGGGGTGGATGCTTAGTGTAGATGCGGTGGCCGTCGCCAACGGCGAAAACCGATTGTCGGCACGTCGCGATCAGGGGTCCCCGCCGTTCTCTCCCACAAAGTCAGTGAGGTTGCCTTCATCCCTTGCTCACTACCGCGACGTGGGCAGTTGCCGCCTCCCACCGCCCTCCTCAAGGTTGAGCTACGTCGCTCAGGTACAATTCCCTTTACAACCTGCTTGCACCACTGCTCCAGCTGCCCACATCACTCCCTGTGGATATTTCTCTAGTAATTCTTTGCCCCGCACATACCTCTACTGGCTTCTACATACTGTATTTGTGATGAGTTTATGTCTCATCAACTAGTCCCAGTAATCTTATTCTAATCACACTTCTTCAATTTCTTTGCCACAGGGATGCTCATCTCGATTTTGGTGAAACTGCACAAAATGATCCGATGGTCAAAAGGTTGCAAACTTCATTTCTTAGGAAGCGCCACATTGCCAGCAAATTAAAGCCTGGTTAGGGTTTACGGTTCAAGGGCTAGGGACTGCATGGATCGTTTTTTTCTTTAACTGTTTCTATTCCAAAATAAGTGTCAACTTTAGTAGTAGTACAACTTTGTAATAAAGTTTGCACAAAGTTGAGACAATTATTTTGGAACGGAGGGAGTACATATTTGCTATGATCTGTCAACCGTTGAGATGCAATAGCATGCATGTTAGTCTCCTTTGTATTTGATGAAATGTTGCAACGGGCAACCTTGGACGCAAGATACATGTAACAGAAGCTGGGAGCTTCATAGCATTGTACAAATTTATCTCGCCGATAAATTACAGTACGTACTATACTAGTACTTCCTCCGTTCCTAAATATAAGTCTTTGTAGAGATTTCACCATGAACCACATGCAGATGTATACAGATGCATTTTAAGTGTAGATTCATTCATTTTGTTCCGTATGTAGTGGAATCTCTACAAAGACTTATCTACTAGTAATAGCTAGCCCCCACTACTAGGAATTCTCTATCCTCTCCTTGAGCCACATCATCAAAATTGATGTAGCTGTTAGATGAAGTAAATCAGTCCAGAATAGCCGTCTGATCTAGACATTGAGAGGCTCCGCACTAAGCCACATGCAAGCATGCAGAAATACCGTGGCACATGCATGTGAGTGGGTTTTAAATCACATCAACATGTCTGCATGCAAGCATGCACCGGTAGCATGCATGTAAGTGAGCTTTTAAGTCCCATTAACATGTCAAAAAGAAAAATATAATCCCATTATGCAGTAGGAGTTGGCTGATCTTTTTACCTTACGTGGGATGATCTAAATGATGGTGAGAGTTTATTTAGTTTGGCTACCACATTTTTCATGCGGTTATAGAGTTTTTTTAGTTCTATGAAATCGATAATTTTGCGCAGAGAGATATACCGCTCTTCTGCGGCAACGCGCGGAGACTCATCTAGTAATATTTAGGAACGGAGGAAGTACTAGTATGTAAAGAGTTAGGTGTCGCACGGTGATAGTGTGAGGTGGGCCATGTAATCATTGAGCCTGCGTGTTTTCACTGCTCTTGCACGCCTCCGCTGTAAGAATGGAGAAAGTTGTAATCTAGTAGTAGTACCTCCTTTCGCCAAAAGCGTGGGACATCCAGCAGTCCTACCACCTCAGTAATAAAGACCAATGAGCCGTCAAATCACATAGACCCAGCAGTATGTTGGACAGATGAAGCAACCATCACTCTTGTGCCAGTGAGAGGTCGCGTCCGCTCTGCCCGGGCATGAATGCGGCACCAATTCTTTGGAGCAGCGCTGACCGTTTCGAGCGGGAAGTGCGCGCGGGCGATGGAGGGGCTTTGGGTGGGCCAGGTTGGTCAGGAGCGGGCGTGGCAGCTGTCCGCATGTCACTACCGGACACGCCCGGAAATGAGAGGATGCACCGACTCTCGCGGCTAAAATCGTACACTACACAACATCTCTCTGTAGGAGTAGGTCGATCTGTCGCTCTCTCTAACACACACATGCTGTTAATCACACACACACACACGCACGCACTTTGGTCCCGTTTCACCTTCTAACGTGACTTATTACACCTATACGGAGGGAGTAGTAAGTATACGAGATACGGTGGCACACTGACTTAAGTCGAATACAAGTGCCCAAAGTTTGTGTGCATGTTATAATAAGGATTCACTTAAAATAGTACGTGAGCGAACAGAGGGATCAATTGGACAGTGTTCCCGAGCAGTAGCAAGATGTGTGAGGTAAGATACACCGCTGGTCCTTTTAATTTTTCTTATAAATTTGTTGGTTTAACCCTCTGACTGGTGGGACCCAACGTACTACGTGGAGAGAGGTAAGGTGACTAAGGCTGCATTATTTCTGCACCACCGTGGATAGTCTTACCACCAAAGCCACATGACACGATTATGATTAAAATCCCAATGACTCGCACACACAAAAAAACACGGCATGCTTGTCACACGAATGCAGGAATGTATAAAAGGTTCTTTCCCTCTCGTTGAACATAACGGGAGGTTTGTGTAGCTGGTTAGCCTGTTCGCTCATCAAACTTGAGGTCTCGGGTTCGATAACTACACTTGAGCATAATTTGTGCCAGGAGGATTCTTTGACTGGTCAAAATGTTTTCTAGGGTTTGCACGCTTCACACTCTCTCTCCAGTATATATATACACGCTGGATCCTCAGCGCTTGTAGTTGCTCTCTTCACACTCTCTCGCCCTCTCCCGCTGGAGCCTCAGCGCTTGTAGTTGCTCTCTTCACACTCTCTCGCCCTCTCCCGCTGGAGCCTCGGCGCTTGAAGTTGTTCTCTTCACACTCTCTTGCCCTCTCCAGATCTAAACAAGACTTCATTGGCCTCTCTCTCCCCTCACTGCTACTCAAAGAGCCGGCAGGATTCGTCCGCCGGGAAGGGAAGGAGGCTTAACGTCGTCGCCGTCGGCGAGGGACTACCGGCGCAGCTGTTCACTTTCCACCCCAGTGGCAAAAGGGAGGGCCTCCGACCTTCTTCTTCTTCGCCGTCGTCTGTCGCCCACCGAACCACGCCCCAAGAACCTTAAGGTATAATTTACTTACTCCACATGCATTGCTCTAGCTGCATGTATACCATGAATCTAGGACGTGGTTCAAAGAGGAAAGGAGTGGGGGAAAGTAGTGGGAAAAGTTGTATATAGCATTAATCTAGGACGTGGTTCTAAGAGGAAATGTAGGGGGAAAGTTGTATAGCATGAATCTAGGATGTGGTTCAAAGAGGAAAGGAATGGGGGAAAGTAGTGGGGAAAGTTGTATCGCATAAATCTAGGGCGTGGTTCAAAGAGGAAATGTAGGGGGAAAGTTGTATAGCATGAATCTAGGATGTGGTTCAAAGAGGAAAGGAATGGGGGAAAGTAGTGGGGAAAGTTGTATCGCATAAATCTAGGGCGTGGTTCAAAGAGGAAAGGAAGGGGCGAAAGTACTAGTTCAAAAAGGAAAGCAAGGGAAAAGGCTGTAGAGTTTGAGCAGGACTAGATTTGTTGCGCTCACATAGGGAAAGGTGTCTAAATATAACAAAACTGGGACCAACACAAATATGCTCCTTAGTTGTTTGTTCTTTGTTGCAGCAGACTATGCATGACCACAGTACATCGTTAGATGCACATGGTGTTGGTGCATCCACTGTCCCGTGCAACTCATTAGCTGTTGTTAATCTAAGGCCCTGTTTGGTTCAAAACTCCCTATTCCCTACCTGCTTGGTTCCATGGACTAAACATGGACTAGAGGTTATTAAATGACATGCTAAAAGACCATGTTACCCCTAGTAATGAACTAATAGAGACAAGGTGCCATGCGTGGCAGGGGCAACTGTTGAAAGTCCCAAAAGACTCCTCGGGTCTTCTTTCTTTAGTCCCAAATGCCCACTTTTAGTCCCTAAAAGTCCCTCCTGTTTGGTTTAGATGGGACTGGCACGAAGTTTTTTTAGTCCCAACACCAAAATGTCCCTGTAAACAAACACCCTCTAATAATGTCGCTGGAAAATTGATGCAATGCCACAGTTAAAAGCAAATTACATGTTTCACAAATTTTATTGTTAACATAACCTCTATGTTAATATTAATCAATGCCACCGTTTGAGAAATGCTACTGTCTTGCTTTCTTTCCCATTTAGATAAGGTAGATGTTGCTTTTTGTTCGCTTCTGTGTCATCCACCGTTATTGACCACTAATTGTTTCCTTTGCACCTGTGGGTAAACAGGGTTATCTACTTCACCTCGTTGCCATTGTGACCTTTTGTTGCACTGCACAACACACTTTCGTTATAAGAGTGTTTTGTGCAGTTCAACCAAAATGTCACACCAACAACGTTGCTTGATTGCTTGATCTTAGTGGAACTGCATAAGAGATCTTACTTCCTATCCGTTAAGGCGAATTTGGTTCAGATCTTCTTCTTGTGAGTTGTTTGAATTCCGCATCATGAGAGGTCAGTACTAGCCTTCTTTCACATGATTCTGCAGTGTGCTTTCATATGTTGTGCTACTTTTACGATAATGTTGCTTGATTTTAGTGAACTGCACAAATGGAGACAAGACTTCCAATCTGTATGTGCACCGTAATATCCCATTGAGGTAAGATAAGGATATTTCACAACTGCTGGCCTGTATTTTGCCACTTTCATCAGAAAATTAAGTTTAGTACTATACTTGTGATCCCTAATTGACATGCCAAATCATACATTGAAGGTGAAGCTTGTCTGTTATTGAACCAAGTGATGAAGGGGAAGAACAAGCGGAAGAAAACAAAATCAACTCCCGTGTTGTAATGAAACCATCGAACTGTGATGACACAAGTAATGATATAGTTTTGCATCTTAATTTATTGCTATGGCTGGAACGAGCAATTGTTTTGCCACTGATTTGATGCCACTCTTAATGTAATATGTAATTATCTCTACTTGTGCAAACAGGGATCTTCTTTGAAGATACCATATATTTTAGTGGAACTGCACAAGAAGATGTTGGAAACATTAAACTAATCGAGGAGTATATAGTAAGCATGGCCACCACCGTAGATAGCAACAGATGGTTCCGAAGAAGTGCTTCATCTTTATGCTCTACACAATAAGCCTCCTGACAAAGGTTGGTACTCACCCACTGATTTCATCCATATGATTGAGCTTTGTCATCTCTATTGGTGTTGTGCTACTGTTTAGATACTGTCATGAAAAAGTGGTATTGTCCTTGAGAAGTTCTTCATCTGTGATGTTTTAAATATTTCCTTTCTTTTTTTTCGAGCAAACAGGGATGCTAGCATTTAGTAGTCCTCTTGTCTTTGCACAATAGGATCATCTTCCTCTGAAGAAGAATATGGAGTACGTGAAGTGACTAGTTCCGATTATGCCAGGATGAAGAAGCCCTGTCTATCTTCTCATCAGAAGGAGCAGTTGAAGGATGGTTACATTACTCCCCACAAGACAAAACTAACTTCAGCTCAGAAGGACTGACAACTCTCCATTTTTTTGCTGTGATGCGCGAGTACAATGTTGTTCTAGGATTCTTTCTGGTGACTTCCATTTTTTAAAAAGTGTGCTCTACATGGACCATGTATGTGCCTGTTGAAACTGTCAATTCATAGTATAGTTTCCTTTATACTAATCACTTTTTATATTTGTGCAAACAGGGGTGCTCAGCTTGATTTCAATGGGAACTGCACAAAATTTTCATGAATACATTGAATCATTCATTTCCACCACAAGAAAGGAGGTGCCGATAAGTTCAAGGCATTGCAACATATAAGGGCAAAATCATACAAGCTACACGCGAATTTGGTTGATTTTGGTGGAACTGCACAAAAAGAACAGCTGGTTTATTTAGCATGAGGTGCCAAGTCAATGTCGGAACTGATGGCAAACCCTGCCCATTCCACAATCGTAGGCATTTGATATTTTGGAATGGGACAACCTTGTCAAATTTTGCTCATTGATTTTAGCAAGACATTTTTTTTGATATTTTCGAATGGGACGCCCTTTGCTGTCAGCAGCGTCGATCAATTTTTTCTTTATTCTTTAGTTGTGAAGTAAATATTGCCTTTGACATGCGAGTCGCTGAGATGCATAATCATCGATTGTTTTGAATGTTCTCTATGAATTGCCAGGCCTGTGTGTTTGATTGCAATGTCTGTAAACGCTAAAAGCTGCTCAAACTCTTTGTACTCCTTCATTCCTTTTACTTCACACATTGTGAAAGTGCATACTTTTTGTATAAGATTGGTCAAAGTAGAGATACTTTGACCGCAGCATAAAACTTGTATGCAGACTAGAAAGGACCGGAGGGAGTACATGTGAAACTGCTGCAAACGAGGTGATCACCCTGGGAATAATGCTAGTACGTATTGTTTTGCATGTTCATCCAATGCCAGTGATACAGGAATTCGAACTAATTCAAATAAATTCATTCATACACGGTCAGATTTCATATGCCGGATTTCATTACATTTCATACATTCTTCAACTAAAAAGGGGTGCGCTGGAGGTATAATTAATTAACCGAAGCTACCCACCTGTGTCCCGCTGAGCCGAACAGAAGCTTCAGTGACTTAACTGCAGGTGTAGTTGCATAACTGACATGTGGCCTGTTGGGCCCACGTGTCAGTCAGCCAACTGCACCAGCAGTTAAGTAGAAGCAGCATTCTTCTCCAGCGCAGCTCTCCGACTCCACGTCGCCGCCAAGAAGCTAACCGGCCGTTAATGGTCAAACCGCCTAGCTTGGCTTCAACCGGAGGGTAGCAGTGGTGGCCTTACTTGGACCCGAGCGGCGGCGACCTACCGTGTTCTACTCTTTCTCGTTTTCTGTGTGGCGCCGCCTCGTTGGCAGCGGGGCGGGGCCTAGGCGGAGCCGGCGATGTCCTCTGTCTCGTTGCCGGTGGGCGGCGCCTCAGCGGAGCGGTGGAAATCCTCCCCCATGTTGCCGGCCAGGTGGGGCCTCTGCTGAGCCGGCGATGTCCTCTGCCTCGTTGTTGGCGGGGCGGGGCCTCGGCGGAGTCCTCTGCCTCGTTGTTGGCGCCGCGGGGCCTCGGGAGAGTAGGGCCTCATCGACGCCAGCGGAGCGGGGACTCGTCGGAACCGGCATTGTCCTCTGCCTTATCCTCGGTCTCGCCAAACAGCGCCTCGCCCACTTCATCGCCCACTTTGCTAGCCTCTTTGCAGGCGGCCGCAGCCTCCGCCACGTGCATACGGTACCGCCAGCGCTCGAGGTGGCCCTTGCGGGCGGAGCGGTACGAGTCGAGCAGCGCCTCCTGCTCCTCCCGCTCCACAGCGATCTCCTCCTTCGCCTGCAGGTGCTCCTAGAGGAGATGGTGGTTGTAGGCGGCGTTGGCCTGCGCCTCCCGGAACTGCTCCTCACGCATCTGCCTCACCCTGTCCATATATTGGGCACGGGCCTCGCCGATGGTCATGGTGCAATGCACCGCGAGGATGGCGCGAGGAGGGTTTGGCGCCGATCGTCGACTACCATGTTCTCCATTGGGATGTCGTTGTCCTCCGGCTGCTCGCCGCCAGCCGGGCGGCAGCAATGGCTGCCATCTCCTTGTGGTCTGTCGTCCGCCCATCTCAAGAGCGCTGGAGCGCGGAAGCCATGGTGGGCAGTAGTGGTGTGGACAGGAGAAAGGGAACGGATGCGATGATCGCGGCTATGGCGGCGCAATAGTTTATATAGCAATGGTGGGCGGGCGGAGGGATCGACGTGGCGCCGAGTAGCCGCCTCGGCAACCGCAGATCATTAATGTGGGCGGCAGATGGACGGATGACGGCACTTGTGTCGTTTGAAGGCGGAGCAATCGCCTGCATCGGGAAGCGTTGCGGGCGGCACTGACTATTTCGGGCGGAAAGCGCGCGTGGGCGAGGAGATGACTTTACTTGGAGAGGATGACAATGGGGACCCACCAGGTCCATAGCCTCACGTACGCAAGTGCCTCCTTATTATTTATATATATATATATATATATAACTATAACTAGAATTTATTTTGCTTCCTCCTGGTTTCCTGACATCACGGTCCCACACCATTGTCAACCTATGTAGTAGTCAATAAACGAGATAATTGCACAAGAAGCGGCCGACAGCTGGGACCAAGCAGCTCGAGTAGTATTTGTGTTTTTGAGGTGTGAACATTGCAGAGTTTTTCGATGTTTAGTCCAGATATTAGTTTTTCTCCTCTGAACAACAACAAAAACATCACTGCAGGTATTAACTGGGCGGGCTGTGCCCCGTCTTGCCCAGGCCAGATATCCAGCCCAGATATTTTTTTTTTCAAGCTGAAAATGGCTAGCCCAGCTATACTTTTTTAGGAATACCCAGTCAAGGTCAAGTTGTTATTCTCCGCCCCGCTGGGCTGCAAATCTTTCCTAGGAGGGATGCATTAGGCGTAACAAGAAAATGGGCTTTAAGAAATAATAAATGGGATGTAATTATAAAAACTAGGCAGTAACTATAAAAAAATGCACCAAACACGTGATTACTTTATAAAATTTTATTTTTGGATATTGAAAATTTTAATTTCATTAATTTTTGCAAGCGCAATGTTTCGTTGGATTTTTACGTAATATAAATATATATTGAAATTGTATTTAATCTGACTAGAAATTTTGGGATAAAAATATTTCGGATCCCATCAAAATTTGGGAAATTTTATTGAATTCTGTTTTGAACGGTTGGTTGAAATGGGCTGTACTTTTAACAAACTGTAAATTGGCTGTAGTAAATTCCATTAGAATTAAAAAATGGGCTACACATTCTTACAAATCTCAAATGGGCTATAAGTTCTCTGCCACACACTTCTGGCATTACTAAGTTGACGTTTCCCCTAAAAAAAATAGAGTTGACGCGTATGCAAGGCTTTGTCAACTTATAGTCAACACACGGTTCTAGCAGCAGTGGCCGTTGGATGTCCATCCAACGGATGCCGTGCTTCTTCTTCAATCTCGGATATTCTAGCTTCACCCGCCCAAAAATGATTCCTCCCCGACATCCGGGCGCACCATTTCGAAGGTGACTCAGGCCTACTAAGTTGACGTACCAAGGGTTTGTCAACTTAGTCAATATAAACGATTCTAGCTGCAGTGACCGTACGATGTTCATCCAACGGCCGTCGTGCTTCTTCAACCTCTGGTCTTCTTGGTCCAGCCGCGCAAAGCAGCGCCGGTCATGCCGCCTGCTCCTGCCTCCCGTGGCGGCTGTCTTTGCCTGGAGGCCTCACCGCCTCTACTACTCCCACCGCTGGCCGTGCCATCCTCAACTCACCCACACCCTCGTTATTCCGCTGGAGATGGCAGCGCAGCCAACCAGTGAACCTCGTGACTTCTCTCTGCGGTGCATCCATCGCGCGTTTTCCCAGCTCCACGCCGTCCCTTCCTAGGCCTCGCTGTCATGCATCGCCCTAGTGCTCTCGGCGCGGCGTGGTCAACGTGGTCAAGGAACAACTTCCATCGGACGTGGACTGTACGTGGAGAGGCTGACAGCTGGGTCCACGGCAGCTGCAAGGAAGTGCCTCCTTATTACGCGCAAAATAATTATTCCTCCACCTGACAGCGGGGACCCACCGGACAGGCCATCGTATTTCGTGAAAAAAAAATGATTCGCCCCCTGACTGCTGGGAACCACCGGACGGGCCAGCGTATTTCGTGAAAAAAACGTTCCCCCCGCTGTCAGCTCGGACCCACCAGAAGTGCCTCCTTATTACGCACAAAAAAATGAATACTCCCCCTGCTAGCTGGGACCCACCATGGTGGGAGGCTGACTTGTGGGCCTACTAAGTTAATCGGGACGGGGCCTTTGTCAACTTTAGTCAATATGAATGATTCTAGCTCCAAAGGACGTGCACGAAGTCCATCCAACGGCCGAGTGCTTCTTCAACCTCTGGTCTTCTTGCTCCGGCTACCAAAGCAGCGCCGGTCGTGTTGCATGCTCCCGCCTCCCGTGGCCGGTTGTGCTGCCACGGAGGCCTCACCGCCCCTACTATTCCCACCGCTGGCCAGCCCTGCGGGCGACGGCAGCCTCACACCGCAGCCAAACCAGTGAACCTCAGATTCCTCTCCGCGGGCTTCCACTGCCGCGTCTTCCCTGGCTCCGCGTCGTCCCCTTCCTAGGCCTCGCCGTCGTCCACCGCCGTGGTGCTCTCCGCACGGCGTGCTCAACGTGGTCAAGGAACAGCTTCCATCAAAACAGTACTGTACGTGGAGAGGCTGACAGCTGGCTCCACGGCCACAACCCAGTTTTTTTGTGATTTGCCAAGTAAGTCGTTTTGTCAGGCCTGTTGGGCTACAAATCTTTCAAGACAAGGAGAGCTTTCATTCGGCTGGCCGAGAAAATGGCCCATCAGTAATGAGAAATGGGCTGTACATTTTTAAAACACATCAAACCGGCAATTAGTTTCAAATATCTTTTTTTTTCATTTCAAGAATTTAAATTACATTAATTTTTATGCGTGGAGAATTTGTTGGATCTTATATTGATATACATTTATTTTTAAAATCATTTTGAATGTGAGTCGAAATTTCGAGATTAAAAACAGTTCGGACTGCACCAAAATATGCAAAAATTCGTATAATTTTTTAACCGTGGCCACAATATGGGCTGTAATGCTAACAAAAAGAATATGGGCTCCAAAAAAAACCTTAAGAATTAGCAAATGGGCTGTAAATTATTAGAAATAATGGCAGATGGGATGTATGCTGTTTTCCACAGATTTGAGGCTTTCCTAAAAAAAAGGTTGATGCACAAGCACTGACTGTTGGATGTCCATCCAACGGCCGTCGTGCTTCTTCAATCTCTGCTCTTCCTGCTCCAACCTCTCAAACAAGCGCCCATGGACTGTCTCGCTTCCTCCTCCTCGCTGCCGGGCCAGGTGCTGCCAGCAGCCTCACCGCCCCACCGCATTCCCATCACTGGCCTAGCCATCTCTCTACTCACCCACACATGCTGTTATTCTCCGCGACGGAGACGAACCAAGAAACCCTCATACAGCATACCCTCCGCTGGGAAACAACCGCCGAAGTCTTCCCTGCCTCCGCCGCCCCTTCCTAGGCCTCGCCGTCGTCCATCGCCGTGGTGCTCTCGGGCGCCGTGTGGTCAATGTGGTCAATGACCGACTTCCATCAAGAGTACTGCATGGAGACGCCGACACCGGGTCCACGGCCACAAAGAAGGAAGTGCCTCCTTATTACGTGCAAAATTATTATTCCTCCACCGACAGCGGGACCCACCGTGACGGGCCACCATATTTCGTGAAAAACGCTTCCTCGATCGCTGGGACCCACCAGCTACACCTTCGCACGCAAGGAAGTGTGACGGGAAAAACGATTCGCCTCGATCGCCGGGACCCACCAGCTACATCTTCGCACGCAAGGAAGTGCTCGATACGGGACCCACCTGGTCAAGCGTATGTAGCGTTGTCATTCTGGTCGCGAACGGTACGCATATACCGGTCGAGGTAGAGGCGCCGCACGCGTCGTAGTAGAGGCGCGCGACGTAGCATGTACACGCACGCACAGCCGCCGTGGTGCAAGAAAGAAAATACGCCACGTATGTGTACATACGGGCGGGGTCTCGAACGCCTACTCGCGCATACGTATGGCCAGGGCTCATGTACATGGCTGGGTCGGAACGGAGAAAAAGCATCGTCATCGTGTTCATGGGGAGGCAATGGAATGCGTCGTGTTCATGGGGAGGCAACGGAATGCGTCGTGTTCATCGGGAGGCAACGGAATGCGTGGGAGCCAATTGGCTGGGTCGGAACGGAATGCGTAGTCGTGTTCATCGGGAGGGCTTGGATGGAACATGCGATGGAAACGAGGCCTGATGTACCACAGAACAGAGGAAACAGACCTCCTAAGGTCAAAACGGGGGTCCTGTTGATTGGGAGGGGTGTGGCGTACCGCAAAATGGACGAACGGACCTCCTACGGTGGAAACGGGGGTCCTGTTGATCGGGAGGGGTGTGGCGTACCGCAAAACGGACGAAACGGACTTGTGTTGGAGCGCTACGGTCAAAATGGTGGTCCTGTTCATCGGGAGGGGTGTGGCGTACCGCAAAACGGGACTCCGCGGGATACTGTTCATCTCCACAGTCGACCTCCTCCAGCCTCCACGGGCTACCGCCGACCTCCTCCGTGCTCCACGGGCTCCCGCTCATCCAGCCTCCACCGCGCTACTCCACCGCCATCGCTCAACCACCCTCCACCGCCTAGTGTTCATCCAGCCCTCCACACCACGACGCCATGTTCAACCACCCTCCACAGCACCCTCCACCGCTCACTGCTCATCCAGCCCTCCACACCACGGGTCTTGTTCATCCGCAGGCAACGCCATCGCCACCGCTCATCCACCCCGCAACGCCACCGCTCATCCAATCGATCGGCTTCGATTAGCAGCAGAGCAAAGGAATCGCCGATCAGTTGATTAACAGCCATCGATCGATCGCTCGGGTTCAAGAACGCGAGCTCGCAGGCAATCGCCGGGTTCGCTAGAGCCCAACGCCCGCTTCGGGTTCGATTAGAGCTAATGCTCGCACACACGCAGCGCACACGTATGAGAGAACGCATCGCCGCCCCGACCTCCCACCGCCACCGAACTCCCCGAAATTTTCCTCTCCCTCGCTTCTACCATAGTTTTTTCCGTCATGGACGGCCCAAATAATGTCAGGCAGTTGTGTATCCGGCCCGCCCAGGACGAAAAGCCCATTTTCTATCATGATTTTTTGTCATAGAAATAGGAACCCACCACATCTATGATGATACCGGGTTTTGTCACAATTATCGTCATAGAAGTGTCATATGTATGACAGAAAAAAAATCGTTCGGCCCAAAATGTCACGGATGTATCTTTTTTTGTAGTGTAGACACCGGAGGGATCTAGGGTTACATAAGGTCGATTATAGAGAAAGAAATCTTCATATTTGGACGCCAAGCTTGCCTTCCACGCCAAGGAGAGTCCCATCCGAAAACGGGTAGAGTCTTCGGTCTTTGTATCTTCAAAGCCCATCGGTCCGGCCCATGTCTAATAGGTCGGACGCCCGAGGACCCCTTAATCCGGGACTCCCTTAGTAGCCCCTGAACCAAGCTTCATCGACGAGGTGTCCGCCACGCAGATTGTCTTCCGCATTGCAAGGCGGGTTCCCCTTTCCGAATACTCCAAGATAGTCTTCAGACGAACGTGTCCGGATCTACAACACAAGTACCAGACACAACCGCAGAGAGTATAATATTTCACGAGTCCAATCCGCTGACAAACTTTTTGCAGCGTGATGCCACGTCACCACCCGATCATTATTTTGAACCGTTTTTTGGCCTGCCGCTCCATGTTTTGAGACGCGGTTTTATTGGCACGTCTTTTCAAAGCAGAGATTGTGTCCCCTTATTATGGGATTCTTATCAACACGGACGTGGGTAATCCAACCATCTTTTTGGTACGATTCCTTGGGAATAGGCAAATTTTAAGGCCTAGGAGGAGGCGCATATTCACAGCCTTTACAGAGGGGTACAGACCCGCCTTTCTCCTCCACGCTTGCTTCTTCCTCGACCTTTGCTACCTCGAGTTCCAACACCCAGGTTTCAATCGGCACGAGCCTCTGTCATGTCCTGATCCAGCCTCCAAGACCGGTGGGTGGCTTCTTCGGTTACAGAGGAGGATATCACGAAGCTCCGGGAGGCAAGATATCTGACTGCGGAGATCCTCCACCGGCTCCCTGCTGGAGGGCAGGTAATCCCTACCCCCAGATTCGGCGAGAGGGTCGTGTTCATCTCCCACTTCCTCCGAGGGCTAGGGTTCGCACTCAACCCCTTTGTTCGTGGGCTCATGTTCTATTATGGGATTGATTTTCATGATCTGGCCCCGAACTCTTTTCTTCTCATCTCGGCGTTCATCGTCACCTGCGAGGCCTTCCTCCGAATCCCCCCACACTTCGGCTTATGGCTCAAGACCTTCAATGTGAATCCGCAAGTGGTCGACGGGAAACAAGCGGAGTGTCGTGGCGCCACGGTGAGCAAGCTCACCGACGCCCTTTGGCTAAAAGGATCCTTCACAGAATCCTCCAACTTATGGCAGCAGGAGTGGTTCTATATTACTGAGCCCCGTGGTACAAAGTGGGCAGCTGCACCTGCGTTCCGATCTGGCCCTCCGATTCAGCTGGCATCATGGGCCAATAAGGGGTTGGACTAGGGATCAATTGATGAAGTGCAAAATCTGCAGAGCCATGTCCAGAGCCTCCTTGAGAAGGACATCAACCTTATCAATGTGATTCAAGTAATGCTAGTCCGCTGGACACTGTCGTGCCAGCGACGGCCTCTCCGCATGTGGGAGTTTAATCCGGAAGGGCCACAGACACTTCAACACTTCTTCGGCACGACACACAAAGGAATGTGGAAGTTGTTTTATGGGACACGAAAACAGTGGTCGGACACCACCGAGGACATTGGCCTCGACTTCAACCATCCGGATACCTCGGTAAGCACTCGACTTCCGAACACCTTTTAGTCAAGTATCATGTAATAAGATACTGAGCAAACCATCTTCTACCAGGGCAGGATAAAGAAAGCGGAGCGAATCAGGTGTTCGGCCCCCCTTCCCGAAGACTCAGCCAATCCCGTGCTAACAAGGATGCTGGCCCCGGCACCGTACCAGGTGCTCATGAAGGAGGGCAAGGCGAAGAGCAGGAAGACCAAAGGTTGCCTCCATTCCGAAGGTATATCAAACACTGTGTCAGAGGATATCAGAATTCCCTTGCTCGAAGACAAAGGTGAAGGAGAAGCCAATATCCCTTCTCCCCATGGTAAGAAAAGGGCCGCCTCCGAAGGTTGGGAGGAAAAGGCTCCCAAGAGAGGCAAGATGCCACCGTCGGGCGGCTTGGGCTTGGAAGATGACATTGCCGCACAGTTCCACAGTGAAGACAAGCCTGTAGCCAAATCATAAGTGAACAAGAGTGTTTTAAACATATCCCATTCCTGTCCTGTTACCAAGGTAACATCTAGAATATATATTGTTGCAGTTCGGCACACAGCTTTCTTCAACAATCCTCCTCCTCGGGAGATCTTCTCCTGGAGATGATGGAAAGCGAGACGCCTCCACCGGCCTTCTCGCCTAACAAGGTGGACAACTTGGAGGTGTCGTCCCGGATGGTCTCTCCCGATCAACAAGTGGTGCGAAGGATGATGAAGACATTACCCGAAGGTGACACTTTGGTTGCCCAGGGTTCGGGGGCCAACAATAAAGGCCCTGGACTATCCGGTTTACAGTCGGAGGCGACTCTAGGGACGAATGAATGGATCCCTTCAAAGGAAAGCCGTACTTACACAGCGACTTCCGGAGATCAAGAAGCGCCGGATACCTTGACGAACATGCTGCAGCAAGCGTCCGTCTCAGAGGAACATCGTACCTTGATGGGTACGGTGGTTGACAGGGTTCCGTCCGCGAAAAGCGGATTGAATGAAGCCTTCACCAGCCTGCTAAGAGGCTTCGAGGTTTGTACTGTAATATTTTTTATTGTGTTTTATTCACAAAATGCTCTTGTGTATAGATAGTAGCCCTGAGACTCTGATTGGCTTCCCAAGGGAGGCGATCAGAGGATCAAAAAGATATGCCCAGGAAATAATCTGACTAATTGGAACACAGGTTGTTACCTCCCTGGCTACTGCCCGAACTACAGAGGTTGCAGATCTGCAGCGGAAGATTGACGAGGCGGATGATGACATCACGCTTATCAACAGGCGGCTTGACGAGGCGCAAGGTATGATTTTGGGGCAGTCATTATGTGCACGTGCTTAAAATATAAGCATGACGCTAGGAATTGTACACTGAGATATGTATGACTGCAGAGGGTGCCACCGCAATTGAGATCCTTCCGGCTAAGCTAGCCCGGGACAAGGAGCGGGCCCGGATTAGTAATGCGTCCGCTGAAAAGGCATCTGCCGAGTTAAAGGCCGAACAGGCTGCTCGGTACCAATACGAGGAGAGAATATCCACGATGGCACGTGAGCTAAAGGATGCCTCTAGCCGATGCGAATTCAACGAGAAGGATAATAAAGCCAAAACGGCTGATCTTGACAAGGCCTTATGAGAGGCGAAAGAAGCGCGGTCCGAATCTAGAGCGGCCCGGGAGGAGATCCGGCAAGCTGGGGAGATCGCGGCTGGTACGCCCTTTTTATTAGAAACTAAGTTCGGTGATCCGAATTATGCCCTGCTTAATCAAATGTGGAGTTCTCCAGATGCGTTATTGGACTTGCCGAAGAGTGCTTCTGATGCGGCGCGGTTTTACCAAGCGCAAGAAGGGTATGTGACGAAGAAGCTTTTCCGGTCACAATCCAGTTTGCCAAAGCGCCCACTGTTGCTGAACGAACAGATGACCCAATGGGCTGAGCTCCACAGACTATCCGGTTTGCCATGAAGGACGTCGTGGTCGGGCTATGGCCGACCGAGCCAATTCCGAATAGTTATTTTGGTTTGGTGCGGCGACTTGCTGATGCGGTGCCACGTATCAACGCCGTTAAGTGGTCGGCGTGCATTGAGGGTGCACGGATGGCCTTTCCCGTGTCAAGACATACTGGGCGAAGATGAAGACCACCGATGTTGCAGTGAAGAGTCCACCCAAGGGCAAGGACTATCACGCACCAGAGCATTATTTCGATGATGTCTTAGAGGGGCTCGCTTGATAGAGGGTCAATGCTCCAAAAACATGATATACGAGTGAAATGTATGGAAATTGTAAAAGACAATATTATAACAGGGCTATTTTATTTTTAGTTTCGCCTAAAACTTTTGTTCCTCCTGTGCGGCCGTTTTTGTATAATCTGAAAGTTTTCCCGTCGTCGGCTTCAGCACCCTCGTGTAAAGCACGGGGGTGTTCAGAAAAGCATTTGATCACTCTTAACCCAACGTCTTGGTCCATGAAGGAGGTGTTAATGCGGTGAACTAGGCAATCGGGCTATAGGGCGTTAACACTTTCACTTAGCCAAAGGAGTTTTATGGTGGGTCTACGATATAGCCCCTGGTATGTACGTGATTTATTCAATACGACGCGTTACATATATAATCTAAAGAAAAGGCCCTTCGTATAATATGGAGGAAATCGCGAAACATTCTGATAAGTCATCGAGTGGTTGACCAGCTCTCATTGTATCATGACAGTCAGTTTTCGGCTTTCTCTACTGAGGTGGTTAACCAGATGAATCGGAAGCACAATCGCAGTAGTTCTCCCTTTACTACCCTAGCCGATAGAGCGGAACGTAAGGTAGCAAACACAGGAGCCGGGCAACCCAACTATTGACCCAAGACATGATTCGGAGCTGATGCATATATGGACAAACTCGCGACGCCGAAGTATGCTATGAAGCTGTTCGGACTTGTCGGCAACTCATTTGTTCCCATACCGAGCCCCTGGCAGTTTTGTGCCGAGGTGTGTGTGAAACAACCAAAGGAGCAAAATTCAATTATTTATAAAAAAGCGAATACTGAATACGAATTATGTTCACTAGGACCTGATTGATATGCCAATCGTTATTTTCCAGATAACAACGCCACAGCCCCGGCTATTTGACATGCCAGGGGTCGAAGGCTAAGGAAAAAGGCACTTTACAGGCTCGAAATAGAGAGTGCGGTCTACAAAAAGTTATTTTGGACCTCCTGTCGCACGTCTGCGCCGCCTTTCCTCGGTAAAGGGACTTCTTGATAGGAAATAACCCTTGGGTGAGTGTATGAACCCAAACTCCGATAGAGTCGGTGAGATGACCAGCCTTTGAGCCACCTGTGGTAAAGGATAATGAAAAAGGAATAGTGGTTAGAAAAAGAAAAAGTTAGGAGGTTATGGACGTACTTGTAGGCCCGTCCGTATTGTGCTTCCGCCGATGCCCAGGGTTTTTAAGTGCATAGTTATGTATGCACGGTGCTGTTTTCGTAGGTGTATGAGGCGGGCAGCGGAAGCCGAACTGCTAGTCCAGCTCCGAAATTGGTCGGTCCTGCTGAATGGAGACCGGCGGCTTAATGGCCGACAAGTTATGCGGTTTAATAAGACCGCTTTGTACTTCGGTTGAAGTGACCGTAGTATGATCCTCAGTCCAAAGGGAGTGCTTCTCATGCTCCCCTATAGAGGTAACAGGAGACGGGGGACACAATGTTTACCCAGGTTCGGGCCTTCTCTATGGAGGTAATACCCTACTTCCTGCTTGATTGACCTTGATGAATATGAGTATTACAAGAGTTGATCTACCACGAGATCGTGATGGCTAAAACCCTAGAACTCTAGCCTGTCTGACTATGATTGTATATCTCCGCTCTACGGACTAAGCCCTCCGGTTTATATAGACACCGGAGGGATCTAGGGTTACATAAGGTCGGTTACAGAGAAAGGAATCTTCATATTTTGGCGCCAAGCTTGCCTTCCATGCCAAGGAGAGTCCCATCCGAACACGGGTAGAGTCTTTGACCTTTGTATCTTCACGACCCATCAGTCCGGCCCATGTCTAATAGGTCGGACGCTCGAGGACCCCTTAATCTAGGACTCCCTCAGGGTGGTTTACAAGAAACCAACTTGATCACGAACTCAACATAGCGGTCAGGTGACAACCTGGTAACCCTTCCGAGAAGATATTCAGAAAATCACAAACCACCGATTTGTTACTAAGCCCGAGAACAATCTTGCTTTTCGGGGCAAGATGATGTGATCAAGAGAGTGATGGATTGACACAATCCTATCTCATTGACCGAGGAGTGCACCAGGGGAATTGGACTAGGTCGCACGATAACCCTTAGGATGATGATTCAATAACCAACACACTAAGAATAGGATTATTCTCCATTAACTACCAAGCAACGGAGTTACTAGGAGTATTGATTTCACACATCACTGTTCACTTATCAGCATTCCGATTACAACCAACACGGAGACCGAGGGATGAATAATGATGGCGAGAAGTATCACTGCATCAAGAATTCATGAGAGATTGTGCAATTCTCATGTCACTCTTGACATGAAAGAGGGTGACACTCCAAGGTAGAACAGATCAAAGGCTGGATTGGCAACTTGATCTGCGGAATACAACTACTTTGACCCAATCCTCGAAATGGATGAGGTACTAGAGTTTGTTTATCCTAGTCATTCCGGAATAGAATGACTTGACGGACTACAAGAATAATAGGCATCGATGAACACAAATACACACATACTCTTGACTCTCAATTGATAGATGGAGGTCAGAATACAACTAAAGAGAACAACTCAAAGGAACATATGATTTCTTTAAGTTGTAGATGCATCGGTTAGCATGTTGAATAAATTCAACTTGTTTCTTCCGGATAACCCATGCAGAAAGGTGGGACTGGCAGAGTCACGAACACAATGGAGAACTCATTAGGAGCACTCTTGTTGTGATCCTTTGGTCCAAGAACTTCTGCCTTAAGCAGTTCGTGGTATTTCGAAGAAGGATATACCACAGACATCGAGGTCTATCGCATAGGTAACTAATATCCTAAAGGAACTAGCAAACACTATCAACGTGAAGTAAGTAAAGCGAATCTCGGGTCAAGAACCCAGGAGTAGAATACCTACTATTAAATGGCATCACAGGATGCTTTTGAGAATGACGGCCAGAATCATCACTTTGGGAACACTAATCATGGCTAGATTACGAGGTGGTTCTCTAAGACACCTAGGGTCATAATAATTGCTCCAACATATATGTCGAGGTAATGGAGTGCCTCAACTCAGCAATTAGTGTGGTTAATCTGGCCCAAAAGGATCATCGGGAACGGGAAGAAGGGATTTGCAAATGCATCAGACTATTTAGAAACCTGGGATGACTCGGACAGCATAACGCCTGTAAATGCTCAAAAAGATTTGAGACATCCTGCAAAATGGTGGCATAACCATTCAACGTCACAATATCAAGGTTCTGAGACCAACTGTTAACACACAGAAGTACTAGGAACTAAACTGAGGCTTGAATCCATCAATCCTATAAGTATACGGATTAGTAACACGTGATCCTGATAGAAAGAAGAGAAGCCTAGTTCTTAATCACCGCAGAAAAAGAGGTTGACTCAGATCAGAAGGGCATAAGGTAAAGGAGTAAAAGAGCCTTACATTCCCTGCCACAATCAATTCCCTTATATAACCAAAGCATTACTAGACTCGACTTCGACTAGTTTGGCTTGGTAATCCTACAGGCAGTCAGGCTCTGATACCGAAGCTGTTAGGACCCCAATCCTAAGTCACACCAATCTAGCATGTAACACATCATATCACTTTGCAGCCTCACGCACGGTATTCCCATGGGTGCCACCTTACCTGGACCGGGACCGGTTGCGCCTTTTGGCTCACGTATATGATAGTGTCGGTAGGATCCATATGACAAAGAACCCGGGCTGACATGACTAGTCGTGAATCCAAAGTGGAACTAACTTATAGGGACATGCATAGATGATGCAGCAACGAACGTGTCGGGCATCAATGTATGAACCCAAGTCGTAGGAAGCTACAAGGACTTAAAGGAACAACGCGTGAAATTTCCCCGAGTGGACAGACACAGGAACGAAGAAGGACACATGCCGGCCAGCCTAAGTGTTCCGGAGCAGTAGCAAGCTACCATGGCTCAGTGGAAGCACTGGGAGACATTTCCCGGTAAGAGAGGCTAGCAAGAATAAACAACTAGCTTGTCGAATCCCACACATACCAAGCATTTCAATAACATACACACAATATGCTCGATATGTGCAAATACAACATGGCATCACAACAAAACTCTATGACTCAAAGTATTTATTCATTAGGCTCCGAGGAGCCAGATATTACAAACATGGGTTTCATGACCCAGCATTCAAGTCATACAAGCAATAAGCACATGCGGAAGCTTAACTTGTCTTAGTACAGACAACTACAAATGAAAAAGGCTGAAAAGCCTGACTATCTACAAGACCCTGCCAAGGGCACAAGATCATAGCTGAGGTAACAAGCTAAACGTCGAAGTCCACGCGGAACTACTAGTGAGACTGAAGTCTCTCCGCAAAGACATAAATTAAGCAAATGTGAGTACAAATGTACCCAGCAAGACTTACATCAGAACTACGACTGTAAGTAACTCTTTTGAAGTGGCGCACACGAGTCCACATATTCACCATATCAATACACCACTATGGATCTGCTCCCGTCTCCCTACGAGAACGCCATCCATAGCACTCACGCTTATCTTGAGCATTTTAGAGTATCCACTTACACTTATCTATCAACTGTATATGCAACCCAGAAGTCCTTTACCGCGGACGCGACTATTCGAATAGATGATGTTAACCCTGCAGGGGTGTACTTCTTCACACACGCTCTCACCACTTATCGCCGTTTACACGACATGTACTCGGCGACCTTTAAGCGGAAGCCCAACGAGATTGTCGGCCACGACCTGACTAACCACACAAGTCCCTAGTCCAGGTTTATCGCCTATTCAGGTTCCATCCGCATGGACTCCGGCCGAGGTTTCCACTACGGCCCCGAACGATGTGTGTAGGGTTCCCGAGGTGTAACGCCCTCGATGCGGCTATATGTCCCACGTGTCGAGGCACGACTTAGAGGCATAACCGCATTGAAAGCAATGTCGCAAGTGAGGTAATCTTCACACAACCCATGTAATACATAAGGGAAAGAGATACATAGTTGGCTTACAGTCGCCACTTCACACAATACATAAATAAACATCCATCATTCAGAGTACACTCAAGGTCCGACTACGGAACCAAAATAAAAGAAGATACCCCAAATGCTACAGATCCCCGATCGTCCCAACTGGGCACCACTATCGATCATCGGGAAAAGACACATAGTAATGACCACGTTCCTCGTCGAACTCCCACTTGAGCTCGGTTGCGCCACCTGACCGCATCGTCGGCACACTGCAACTGTTTTGGTAGAATCTGTGAGTCACGGGACTCAGCAATCTCACACCGCGAGATCAAGACTATTTAAGCTTATAGGAAGGACAGAGTTGTAAGGTGGAGCTGCAGCAAGCGACTAGCATATATGGTGGCTACATCGCAAAAGAGAGCGAGAAGAGAAGCAAGGCACGGTCGTGAAACTAGTAGCGATCAAGAAGTGATCCTGAACTACTTACGTCAGACATAACTCCAACACCGTGTTCACTTCCCGGACTCCGCCGAGAAGAGACCATCACGGTTACACACGCGGTTGATGTGTATTTTATTTGAGGTCAACTTCGGTTTTCTACAACCGACATTAACAAATTCCCATCTACCTCATAACGCAGAGCACGGCTTTGAAAGATAATACCCGCAGGGTGTCCCAACTTAGCCCATTATAAGCTCTCACGGTCAACGAAGGATATTCCTTCTACGGGAAGACCCGATCAATCTCGAATCCCGGACTACAAGACATTTCGACAAAGAATAAAACAAGACCAGCAAAGCCGCCCGATTGTGCCGACAAATCCCGATAGGAGCTGCACATATCTCGTTCTCGTGGCACATCCGGATGAGCAGTCCATACAACTAAAACCAGACCTCAAGTTTCCTTGAGGGGCCGCACAGGGCTCTAGTTCGGGCCAGACTCAAGGAGCACTGGTCCGGGGTTAAAATAAAGATGACCCTCGGGCTCGCAAAAACCGGGGAAAAGGCTTAGGTGGCAAATGGTAAAACCAAAGTTGGGCCTTGCTGGACGAGTCTTATTCAAAGTGAACTGTCAAGGGGGTCCCATAAATCACCCAACCGTAAGGAACGCTAAATCAAGGAACATAACACCGTATGACGGAAACTAGGGTGGCAAGAGTGGAACAAAACACTGTGCATAAGGCCGAGCCTTCCACCCTTTACCAAGTATATAGATGCATTAATTATAGCAGATATATATTGTGATATCCCCAACAAGTAAACATGTTCCAATAAGGAACAACATCTCCATGTTCCAACAAGGAACAAACTTCACTTCACCGCAACTAGCAACGCTATAAGAGGGCTGAGCAAAGCGGTAACATAGCCAATCAACGGTTTGCTAGGAAAGGATGGTTAGGGCTGACATGGCAATATGGGTGGCATGATATAGCAAGTGGTAGGCATCGTAGCATAGGCATAGCAAAAGAGCGAGCAACTAGCATAGCAAAGATAGAAGTGATTTCGAGGGTATGGTCATCTTGCTCAATGTTCTCGAGTTGTCGAAAGCTTGATCCTCGTAAGCGTTCTCAACAGGTTCCTCGTTCACGAACTCGCCTCGGCTCTACCCAAAGCAACAACACAAACAAAGGAACCACAATAAATCACGGTGCAATGCACAAGCAACATGATGCAAAACATGACATGATATGCGAGATGTGATATGCAATGCGATGCGCCCGAAGGAAAATGATGAACCAGGCATCAACTTGGCAAACCAAGTATGCCACTGAAAGATGAGATGATTTCGTTGAAATCGATATAAAGATCACCGAATCGGATGCACGGTTTGCAAATGACAAGCAAAACAAGAATGGCACAAATCTGCCATTAACAGCATGATGCCACTTAGCAAGCAACAAGAAATTAAGCTACTGCATCCAAACGTGCCAACAAAGTATATGGAAGTGATCTACACAAGATGCTTGACAAAAGATGAACACTGAGCTACGGCTAGTTCACATCATAACAGGTTCAAACAAGCATGGCAAAAGTGCACAAAATATCAGGCTGGACATGGCAAAAACAGCATCAGGTAGCAATGTTCAGAGCAAGAAAACTACATGCTACAGGGACTTATAATAGCAAAACAAGGCATGGCATGAATCTACTCAAAGCATAGAACAAAAGTCCCTTACTGACCATAAGCCAAAAAGGATCAGAAAATATAATAACACCCATGTCAATATCGCAAGTTTCGTTAACAGATTCAGCAACATGGCATGTCAAAAACTGATAACAAGTAGGCATATTTGAGAGCTCGATGCACTCACTACAGAGCCTTACATGATAAACTAAGCATACATACATCAAGAATACATGGCATAGAAGACATACATGGCAAGAACAACATCATAGCATACACGGATCAACCACAACAACCTTGGCAAAATTGAATAACATGTAAACAATCTGCCAGGAAACATTTGATAGCAAAAGTAGAGCTCGATTGACTCAAGCTATGGCACTCCATAATTGCAAACAAAGGCATGGATGGATATATCAAGACATGTTTAACAAAACATCCTTACTGAAGTATCTCAAAATATGCATGGATCTCTCGGTAGCATCAAGTTAACATGGCATCAAAATATCAGCTAAACAGGGCTGAAAACAGCAACATCAGGACACCTACTTTGCATGCTTGTGCTAGTCACCACATAGATCACAAAAATACATGGCATACACCTCTGGAAAGATGGCATGGCATATTACAAAACACATGTAGGACTCAAATTCATAGGGTGCACACATCAATCATGGCAAAAATAACAAAAGTGCATGTTCTGTTAAGAAACAGAAACTAACATCACATAGCCCTCTTCCAACAGCATTTCGGGAATCAAGATGAGCTCAAATTAAAATGATGCAATGAGATGAAATGATCTGCTCTTTGAGGCGAACATTTTGATATATTACACGCGCAAAATGGAGCTACAGATGCAAAGTTACGATGCGTAGAAAATATTCACAAAATATTCACAGAAAGTCAACCCTCGCTACCGATCCGATCGAGGCCGATCCGATCGGGACGGCAGCATCTTGCAGCAGCGCGGAGTGAGAGGAGGCGGCCGGGCAGGGCGCCAGCGAGGGAGGTGGCGCGGCGGAGGGGCTGCCGGGCGAGGAGGCTGGCGGCGGCGGCGAGCGCGGCGGCGCGGCGGCGAGGTCGAGGCGGGCGCCAGCGGGCGTTGAGGCGGCGCCGCTGGCGACGACGGTGGCGGGCAGCACGCCGGGCGAGGTCGCCGGAGGGCAGGGAGGCGGCGGAGCAGCGGACCGCTGGAGGGAGGCGGGTCGCCCGGGGGGCGGGTCGGCCGTGGGCCTCGCAGACCCCATGCAAGGGCGGGTGGGGCGGACAGGACAGGCGCGCCCGATTGGCGGGCGGCGCGCGCTGGTGGGGCGGACGTGTCGGGCGGCGCGGACGTTCGTCCGGCGCGAGGTTGGGGAAGGCTAGGGTTAGACCTTAGATTTGGAATGGGGCTTGCTTAAATAGGCATAGAGGGAGCTAGGAGAGTCCAAATGAGGTGTAGTTTTACCACACGATCGTGATCGAACGACGGAGAGCATGGAAGTGACTTAGATGGGTTATTGGACCATTTTGAAGGTTGTTGGGCTGCAACTTAAAAGAGGCCTTTGCGAGAGTGCGGTTAACCGCTGAGTACCAAACGAGCTCCAAATGACCAAACTTGACCGGTGGTCTACGGTGGTATACCAAGGCCACTTGACAAACCTCGGTCCATTCCGAGAAGGTTTAGTACCGCACACGGAAAAACGTAAAAGGGGCGCCGGGGAGATAGGAGTGCCGGATTGCAAAACGGACAACGGAAAAATGCTCGGAATCATGAGACTAACACGTATGCAAATGCGATGCACATGATGACATGATATAAAATGCATGACATGGACAAAATGCAAAATGAAGAAAACCCAACCACGGAGGGAATATCATATCACAATGCCGAAAATGGCAAGAGTTGGAGTTACAAATATGGAAAGTTACTTCCGGGTGTTACAACACTCCACCACTACAAGAGGATCTCGCCCGAGATCTAGGACTGAAAGAACTCCGGATATTCGAACGGAGGTGATCCTCGCGCTCCCTGTGTGGCTTCTCGGTCGGAATGGTGTGACCACTTCACTTTCAGGAATTTGATTGACTTGTTGCGAGTCTTGCGCTCGGTTTCTTCAAGAATAGCAACGGGTGCTCATGATAAGAGAGATCTTCTTGAAGGTCAATTTCTTGAAGTTGATAGTGCGCTCAGAGTCTTGAAGCACTTGCGAAGCTGTGACACGTGGAACACATCGTGCACGCTTGCAAAGTTGGATGGAAGCTCAAGTTGATAGGCGAGATCGCCTCTTTTGCCAATGATCTTGAAAGGACCCACGATCTAGGGGCAAGCTTCCTTTGATACCGGGCGGACGAGTGCCTTTCATTGAGAGACGCGGAGGTAGACATGGTCTCCGATTTCAAAAGCCACATCATGGTGCTTGTCATCATAATAGCTTTTCCGCGCGATTATGCGGCTTTGAGATTCTCACGAATGACTTTGCACATTTCTTCCGCTTCGTGATCAAGTCATTGCCAAGAAGTTGGCGCTCACCTGTCTCGCACCAATTGAGAGGAGTACGCACTTTACGCCATAGAGAATTTCGAATGGGGCCTTGCCCGAACTCGCTTGGAAACTGTTGTTGTAGGAGAACTCGCATATGGAAGACAATCTTCCCACTTCATACCGAAGGAAATGACACAAGCCCCGAGCATATCTTCAAGGATTTGATTAACTCGCTCAACTTGGCCACTTGTTTGAGGATGGAAAGCTGTGCTGAAACGAATGTTGGTGCCCATGGCCTTCAAAAGAATCCCAAAACTTGGAGGTAAAGATGCTGCCACGGTCTCAAGAGATCACTTGTGGAATGCCGCAAGGAGACAATCTCGAGGTGTATAGCTCGCCAACCGAGCTGCTGTGATGGATTCTTTGATAGGAAGAAAATGAGCCACTTTAGTAAGCTTGTCAATGACAACGAAGATAGCATCATTTCCACGCTTGGACTTTGGAAATCCAGTCATGAAGTCCATTTCGATATGATCAAACTTCCATTCTGGAATAGCAAGAGGTTGAAGGAGACCAGCTGGTCTTTGGTGTTCTGCTTTCACTCTTCTGCAGACATCACACTCATTCACGAATTGAGCAATTTCTCGCTTCATTCGAGTCCACCAATATGACTGCTTGAGGTCATGGTACATCTTCGTATTTCCGGGATGAATGGATAGAAGCGAATTGTGAGCCTCGCTCATAATGACTTTTCTCAGATCACCCTTAGGAACCACAATCCGTCCTCAAAGAAAAGAGTATCTTTGTCATCAATGTGGAAGCACTTGTACTTGAAATGCCCTTGTCGATACCACGCTTCACCTTTTTCACCATGGTATCCGAAGTTGAGCCTCACGAATCTGATCTTCCAAAGTAGGAGAGACTATGAGGTTGGCAAGAAAGCCTTGAGGAACAACTTGAAGATTCAGCTTATGGAAAGCTTCACAGAGATCCGTTGGAAGGGCTTGAGGATTAGACTGTTGCGAGAAGCCTTCCTGCTCAAAGCATCTGCAATGACATTGGCCTTGCCCGAGTATATTCAATACTTGGGTTGTACTCTTGAATCATTTCACCCATCGAGTTTGCTCGAGGTTGAGGTTGGGTTGAGTGAAGATATACTTGAGACTCTTGTGATCGGTGAAAATGTCCACTTTCCTTCCCAACAAGAGATGTCTCCATGTTATCAATGCATGGACAACGCCGCCAACTCAAGATCGTGAGTGGGGTAGTTCTTTCGTTGGGCTTCAATGACGAGAGGTATAAGCCACAACTCTCTTCTCTTGCATTAACACAGCACCGAGACCTTGAAGAGAAGCATCACGTAAAACTTCAAATGGCTTGGATTCATCAGAGGAGTCAAGACAGAGCTGTGACGAGTTTCTCTTTGAGAGTATTGAAAGCAACGTCACATTCTGGAGACCGGACATACTTCACATGCTTCGGAGGAGGTTGGAAAGAGGCTTTGCAATCTTGGAGAAGTTCTCAACGAATCTTCGCAATAGCTTGCAAGACCAAGAAAATCATGGAGCTGCTTGACATTTCGAGGAGGTTCCCAATTCACAATTGCGGACACCTTCTCGGGATTAACAGCGATGCCCTTGGCGGAGATGATATGACCAAGATAAAGCACTTCATCAAGCCAAAATTCACATTTGGAGAACTTCAGATAGAATTGATACTCTCGAGCTTGTCTAGCACCAATCGCAAATGTTTGGCATGATCCTTCTTATTCTTGGAGAAGACCAAAATATCATCAAGATAGACCAAGACGAATTCATTGGTGTAGGGGTTGAATATGAAGTTCATCATCCTAGAGAATGTTGGAGGAGCATTGACAAGGCCGAAAGACATGACAAGATATTCATAAGAACCAAAGCTTGTTCGAATGCTGTCTTGGGAATATCTTGTTCACGAATGCGAATCTGATGATAACCCATACGAAGGTCAAGCTTGGAGAACACTTTAGCACCTTTGAGTTGCTCGAAAAGCTCATTGATGTTGGGAAGTGGATACTTGTTCTTGATTGTCTTCTTATTCAATGGACGGTAATCGACGCAAAGTCGGTCCGCGCCATCCTTCTTTCGGACAAAAGAACACCACAACCCCAAGGAGATGAACTCGGTCCGATCAAACCAGACGCTCTTGTTCATCGAGCTGCTTCTTCAATTCCTTCAGCTCATCAGGTCCAAGCTTGTATGGACGCTTGCAAACGGGTTCGATGCGTGCTCAAGATCGATAACGAATTCAACCGCCGATGAGGAGGCATACCCGAAGCTCTTCCGAAAGACATCTTGGTACTCACAAACGATCGAATCGAGAGATAGCATCCAATTCGCCCTTCTCATTGAGAGAAAACAACGAATGGTTTCATCACGAGCGCATAGATGATCACATCATTAGAAGAGTGAGTCAATTGAATTTCCCGGCAGCACAATCAAGCTGAGCTTTGCTGAGAAAGCCATCCATCCCGAGAATAAGATCAATATCCGAGTCACCAAGAACAATTGGTTTAGCCGAAATCTATAATCGCCCATCTTGATACCGACATTCGAACCAAAACTCGAGAAGTCATCTCCTTAGCCGGAGAAACAATAGACAAAGGTCTCGCAAAACTTGAGTAACCAAATCATGCATAGCCACAAAAGGTCTTGAGATGAAAGAATGCGATGCACCAAAGATCAAATAAGACTTTTGCAGAATATCATTAATCGAAGATTACCCATTATCACATCGAAGATTCCTCCGCTTGAGCTGCATTCATCATGTTCACCTTTGCAGACTTGGGATTATGCTTGACCACCGCATTGCCTGGAAGATTTCACAGAGGAGGAGGCGGAAGGCGCCTTTGGTTGAAGCATTTGTTTGCATAGTGACCTTTCTGCCGACATTTGTTGCAAGTCACCTCGAGAGAGCGGACGGTGGTAAGGAGCACTTGACCTTGGAGCTTGAAAATTAGACTTGTTACGATAGCTTGGGTTGGGTGGGTGGGAAGATCCACGGCCACCGAGTTCTTCTGCCGATAAGGCCGACGGAACGGAGGAGGAGGAAGGTAGAACTTCGCCGCTTAGCTGCCACTTGAGAGGAAGAAGAAGACTGAACTGCATCCTTGATTCTCTTCTTAGAAGCCTCACATTTGAGCTGGGCAGCTTCTTGCTTCAATGCCATGTTGTAGAATTCATCATACTTTTCTCGCTCAAAAGCACAAGAGCTAATTGCAGATCTTCTCTCGCACCACCTCTGAATTGATAGATCATACTCTTTTCATCGTGGACGCCTTGCTTAGCAAAGCGAGCGAACTCGAACTGGATATTGTATTGATACACAGACATGTTGCCTTGCTTGAGATTGCGGAACTCCTCACGCTTGCTCTCAACAACACTTTTCGAATGTGGTGAGCTCAAATCTCGGCGGAACTCATCCTGTAATGACACGACCTCCTCTCGAATCTTTGTATTGCTTTGGTACCACTCAGCAGCTTGATCCTTGAGTTGAAACGATGCAAACTTGACAAAGTCCTCGTGTCCGACATTGCTACATTCAAAATGCTTGCAGATGTCCACTAGCCAATTGTCGCCGCGTCTGTGGCCTCGACACGTAAACCGAAAGACTTCGCTGATTAGCGAGGAACCGATCGAGAGTAGCAAAGTGCGGCTGATTGTTGCCTTGACCTTGATTTCCTTGACTGCCTTGCCCTTGAGTACGCTTCTTGCAAGAGCTGCAAAATCATCTCGAGCATTGGCATTGGTGGCTGCCATGATAGCTTGCCAGGCCTCCGGAGGCGGAGGTGGAGGTGGAGGGTTCTGACCGATCCCCATCATTGCGATCCGGATTCGACGCGCTGGCGGAGCCATCTCAAGAGGGTGACATCCGTTAGTCCTTTGATAGACAAATAGTCAAGTTGAATCAACGGATAGAAATTGCAACATATAGTCTTCACAATAAACATTCGAACAAGAATGAACGAATGAATTCGAAAGCTAATAATCACACGTCCATTAAGGTGAGAAGCCACTTGATTAAAGGTTGATGAAAAAAATAACAAGGTACGACTGGAACAAATAAGTGGTAAGGATTACCCAATCACGAACCAAATATCTGCGGGAAGAAATGCTAGGAGCTACTTGAATCCCACCTATAAACTCCCGAAATTTTCTGGTTATACAATCTGGTGTTGGGGATACAGGGGACACAAAATATATCACCCAAACTAACAATACCTAGATCCAGCTGTATCCATCCGTCAACACATAACCAAGAAATCCTCGGAAATCGTGTACCTCGACCTTCGAAAAACATCCGTTATACAAGTCATGGCAATACTCCCGAGCTCGCCCCAGAACTAGGTTATCGGGGTTATCTCACCAACAAGTGCACAAAAGAGATTTCGATGTCGGCAAAATCTCAGGTATTCCAGAACTGCAACGATAAAATTGTGACGACAACACCTCGGAGCTCAACTCCCCGGGACACTGCCACAACCCCTAAATGTCAGGAGGCACCAAGAACAATGTTCTCGTCACAAAACCATCGGAACGATCCCAAGATACCCGCGTGATCCTAAAATTTTTTTAGTGAAATTTGAGGAGAGAAGAGTCAAAACTTCTACGTCAGGAGACCTCACAGAGCGACGAAGGACCTGGGAGTAAAATAATCCTACTCTCCGATATATATAATCCTAAGACTCAAAACATTTTCCATTCTAGACTCAACAACGCCAGCAAACAATCAAGTAGGGGGCTCCTAAGTCGGGGAAGGCTCTGATTACCAACTTGTAACGCCCTCGATGCGGCTATATCTCCCACGTGTCGAGGCACGACTTAGAGGCATAACCGCATTGAAAGCAATGTCGCAAGTGAGGTAATCTTCACACAACCCATGTAATACATAAGGAAAGAGATACATAGTTGGCTTACAGTCGCCACTTCACACAATACATAAATAAACATCCATCATTCAGAGTACACTCAAGGTCCGACTACGGAACCAAAATAAAAGAAGATACCCCAAATGCTACACAGATCCCCGATCGTCCCAACTGGGCACCACTACTGATCATCAGGAAAAGACACATAGTAACAACCACGTTCCTCGTCGAACTCCCACTTGAGCTCGGTTGCGTCACCTGCACTGGCATCGTCGGCACCTGCAACTGTTTTGGTAGAATCTGTGAGTCACGGGGACTCAGCAATCTCACACCCGCGAGATCAAGACTATTTAAGCTTATAGGAAGGACAGAGTTGTAAGGTGGAGCTGCAGCAAGCGACTAGCATATATGGTGGCTACATCGCAAAAGAGAGCGAGAAGAGAAGCAAAGCACGGTCGTGAAGCTAGTAGCGATCAAGAAGTGATCCTGAACTACTTACGTCAGACATAACTCCAACACCGTGTTCACTTCCGGACTCCCGAGAAGAGACCATCACGGTTACACACGCGTTGATGTGTATTTTATTTGAGGTCAACTTCGGTTTTCTACAACCGACATTAACAAATTCCCATCTGCCTCATAACCGGGCACGGCTTTGAAAGATAATACCTGCAGGGTGTCCCAACTTAGCCCATTATAAGCTCTCACGGTCAACGAAGGATATTCCTTCTACCGGAAGACCCGATCAATCTCGAATCCCGGACTACAAGACATTTCAACAGCAATAAAACAAGACCAGCAAAGCCGCCCGATTGTGCCGACAAATCCCGATAGGAGCTGCACATATCTCGTTCTCAGGGCACATCCGGATGAGCAGTCCATACACCCAAAACCAGACCTCAAGTTTCCTTGAGGGGCGCTGCACAGGGCTCTAGTTGGGCCAGCACTCAAGGAGCACCGTCCGGGGTTAAATAAAGATGACCCTCGGCTCGCGAAAACCCGGGAAAAAGGCTTAGGTGGCAAATGGTAAAACCAAAGTTGGGCCTTGCTGGACGAGTCTTATTCAAAGCGAACTGTCAAGGGGTCCCATAAATCACCCAACCGTAAGGAACGCGAAATCAAGGAACATAACACCGTATGACGGAAACTAGGTGGCAAGAGTGGAACAAAACACCGTGCATAAGGCCGAGCCTTCCACCCTTTACCAAGTATATAGATGCATTAATTATAGCAGATATATATTGTGATATCCCCAACAAGTAAACATGTTCCAATAAGGAACAACATCTCCATGTTCCAACAAGGAACAAACTTCACTTCACGCAACTAGCAACGCTATAAGAGGGCTGAGCAAAGCGGTAACATAGCCAATCAACGGTTTGCTAGGAAAGGATGGTTAGGGGCTGACATGGCAATATGGGTGGCATGATATAGCAAGTGGTAGGCATCGTAGCATAGGCATAGCAAAAGAGCGAGCAACTAGCATAGCAAAGATAGAAGTGATTTCGAGGGTATGGTCATCTTGCCTGCAATGTTCTCAGAGTTGTCGAAAGCTTGATCCTCGTAAGCGTTCTCAACAGGTTCCTCGTTCACGAACTCGTCTCCCGGCTCTACCCAAAGCAACAACACAAACAAAGGAACCACAATAAATCACGGTGCAATGCACAAGCAACATGATGCAAAACATGACATGATATGCGAGATGTGATATGCAATGCGTATGCGCGCTCCGGAAGGAAAATGATGAACCAGGCATCAACTTGGCAAACCAAGTATGCCACTGAAAGATGAGATGATTTCGTTGAAATCGATATAAAGATCACCGAATCGGATGCACGGTTTGCAAATGACAAGCAAAACAAGAATGGCACAAATCTGCCATTAACAGATGATGCCACTTAGCAAGCAACAAGAAATTAAGCTACTGCACCCAAACGTACCAACAAAGTATATGGCAGTGATCTACACAAGATGCTTGACAAAAGATGAACACTGAGCTACGGCTAGTTCACATCATAACAGGTTCAAACAAGCATGGCAAAAGTGCACAAAATATCAGTGGACATGGCAAAACAGCATCAGGTAGCAATGTTCAGAGCAAGAAAACTACATGCTACAGGAACTTATAATAGCAAAACAAGGCATGGCATGAATCTACTCAAAGCATAGAACAAAAGTCCCTTACTGACCATAAGCCAAAAGGATCAGAAAATATAGTAACACCCATGTCAATATCGCAAGTTTAGTTAATGATTCAGCAACATGGCATGTCAAAACTGATAACAAGTAGGCATGTTTGAGAGCTCAATGCACTCACTACAGAGCCTTACATGATAAACTAAGCATACATACATCAAGAAGACATGGCATAGAAGACACACATGGCAAGAACAACATCATAGCATACACGGATCAACCACAACAACCTTGGCAAAATTGAATAACATGTAAACAATCTGCCAGAAACATTTGATAGCAAAAGTAGAGCTCGATTGACTCAAGCTATGGCACTCCATAATTGCAAACAAAGGCATGGATGGATAGAGCAAGACATGTTTAACAAAACATCCTTACTGAAGTATCTCAAAATATGCATGGATCTCTCGGTAGCATCAAGTTAACATGGCATCAAAATATCAGCTAAACAGGGCTGAAAACAGCAACATCAGACACCTACTTTGCATGCTTGTGCTAGTCACCACATAGATCACAAAAATACATGGCATACACCCTGGAAAGATGGCATGGCATATTACAAAACACATGTAGGACTCAAATTCATAGGGTGCACACATCAATCATGGCAAAATAACAAAAGTGCATGTTCTGTTAAGAAATGAAACTAACATCACATAGCCCTCTTCCAACAGCATTTCGGGCATCAAGATGAGCTCAAATGAAAATGATGCAATGAGATTAAATGATCCACTCTTCGAGGCGAACATTTTGATATATTACACGCGCAAAATGGAGCTACAGATGCAAAGTTACGATGCGTAGAAAATGTCACAAAATATTCACAGGAAGAAAAACTTAGAAGAATTTCGGGGGGAGAGAGGAGAAAGTCAACCCTCGCTACCAATCCGATCGAGGCTGATCCGATCGGGACGGGCGAGGCGGGCGCGGCGGAGGAGAGAGGAGGGCGGGCAGGGGCGCCGGCGGAGGGAGGTGGCGCCGGCGGAGGGGCCGGCCGGCGAGGTCGCGGGCGCGCGGCGCGCGCAGCGGCGGCGGCGAGGTCGGCGAGGGTCGGGCGGCGACGCGGGCGACGGAGGGGCGGCCCGGCCGACGACGGCGGCGGGAGCAGCACGCCGGGCGAGGTCGCCGAGGGGCGGAGGAGGCGGCGGAGCAGCGGACGGGCGCGGAGGCGCTGGTCGGCCAGTGCTGGCCGGCGGGCGGGCGGGCCGTGGGCCTCAGCAGGCCCTGGTGGGCGGCAAGGGCGGCAGGACAGGTGGCGGGCCCGATTGGCCGAGGGCGGCGGCGCTGGTGGGGCGGACGTGAACCGGGCGGCGCGGACGTTCGTCCGGGGCGAGGTAGGGAAGGCTAGGGTTAGACCCGAGATTTGGAATGGGGTTACTTAAATAGGCATAGAGGGAGCTAGGAGAGTCCAAATGAGGTGTAGTTTTCACCACACGATCGTGATCGAACGACGGAGAGCATGGAAGTGACTTAGATGGGTTATTGGACCATTTTAAGGGTGTTGGGCTGCAACTTAAAAGAGGCCTTTTTGAGAGTGCGGTTAACCGTTGGAGTACCAAACGAGCTCCAAATGACCCAAACTTGACCGGTGGTCTACGGTGGTATACCAAGGCCACTTGACAAACCTCGGTCCATTCCGAGAAGGTTTAGTACCGCACACGGAAAAACGTAAAAGGGCCGCCGGGGAGATAGGAGTGCCGGATTGCAAAACGGACAACGGAAAAATGCTCGAATCATGAGACTAACACGTATGCAAATGCGATGCACATGATGACATGATATAAAATGCATGACATGGACAAAATGCAAAATGAAGAAAACCCAACCACGGAGGGAATATCATATCACAATGCCAAAATGGCAAGAGTTGGAGTTACAAATATGGAAAGTTACTCCGGGTGTTACAACACTCCACCACTACAAGAGGATCTCGCCCGAGATCTAGGACTGAAAGAACTCCGGATATTCGAACGGAGGTGATCCTCGCGCCTGTGTGGCTTCTCGGTCGGAATGGTGTGACCACTTCACTTTCAGGAATTTGATTGACTTGTTGCGAGTCTTGCGCCGGTTTCTTCAAGAATAGCAACGGGTGCTCATGATAAGAGAGATCTTCTTGAATGTCAATTTCTTGAAGTTGATAGTGCGCTCAGAGTCTTGAAGCACTTGCGAAGTTGTGACACGTGGAACACATCGCACGCTTGCAAAGTTGGATGGAAGCTCAAGTTGATAGGCGAGATCGCCTCTTTTGCCAATGATCTTGAAAGGACCCACGATCTAGGGGCAAGCTTCCTTTGATACCGAAGAGACGAGTGCCTTTCATTGAGAGACGCGGAGGTAGACATGGTCTCCGATTTCAAAAGCCACATCACGGTGCTTGTCATCATAATAGCTCTTCTGGCGCGATTCCGCGGCTTTGAGATTCTCACGAATGACTTTGCACATTTCTTCTGCTTCGTGATCAAGTCATTGCCAAGAAGTTGGCGCTCACCTCTCTCGCACCAATTGAGAGGAGTACGGCACTTTCTGCCATAGAGAATTTCGAATGGGGCCTTGCCCGAACTCGCTTGGAAACTGTTGTTGTAGGAGAACTCGGCATATGGAAGACAATCTTCCCACTTCATACCGAAGGAAATGACACAAGCCCTGAGCATATCTTCAAGGATTTGATTAACTCGCTCAACTTGGCCACTTGTTTGAGGATGGAAAGCTGTCTGAAACGAATGTTGGTGCCCATGGCCTTCAAAAGAATCCCAAAACTTGGAGGTAAAGATGCTGCCACGGTCTCAAGAGATCACTTGTGGAATGCCGCAAGGAGACAATCCTCGAGGTGTATAGCTCGCCAACCGAGCTGCTGTGATGGATTCTTTGATAGGAAGAAAATGAGCCACTTTAGTAAGCTTGTCAATGACAACGAAGATAGCATCATTTCCACGCTTGGACTTTGGAAATCCAGTCACGAAGTCCATTTCGATATGATCAAACTTCCATTCGGAATAGCAAGAGGTTGAAGGAGACCAGCTGGTCTTTGGTGTTCGCTTTCACTCTTCTGCAGACATCACACTCATTCACGAATTGAGCAATTTCTCGCTTCATTCGAGTCCACCAATATGACTTCTTGAGGTCATGGTACATCTTCGCATTTCCGGGATGAATGGATAGAAGCGAATTGTGAGCCTCGCTCATAATGACTTTTCTCAGATCACCCTTAGGAACCACAATCCGTCCTCAAAGAAAAGAGTATCTTTGTCATCAATGTGGAAGCACTTGTACTTGAAATGCCCTTGTCGATACCACGCTTCACCTTTTTCACCATGGTATCCGAAGTTGAGCCTCACGAATCTGATCTTCCAAAGTAGGAGAGACTATGAGGTTGGCAAGAAAGCCTTGAGGAACAACTTGAAGATTCAGCTTATGGAAAGCTTCACAGAGATCCGTTGGAAGGGCTTGAGGATTAGACATTGCGATAAGCCTTCCTGCTCAAAGCATCTGCAATGACATTGGCCTTGCCCGAGTATATTCAATACTTGGGTTGTACTCTTGAATCATTTCACCCATCGAGTTTGCTCGAGGTTGAGGTTGGGTTGAGTGAAGATATACTTGAGACTCTTGTGATCGGTGAAAATGTCCACTTTCCTTCCCAACAAGAGATGTCTCCATGTTATCAATGCATGGACAACTGCCGCCAACTCAAGATCGTGAGTGGGGTAGTTCTTTTCGTTGGGCTTCAAGCGACGAGAGGTATAAGCCACAACTCTCTTCTCTTGCATTAACACAGCACCGAGACCTTGAAGAGAAGCATCACGTAAAACTTCAAATGGCTTGGATTCATCAGAGGAGTCAAGACAGAGCTGTGACGAGTTTCTCTTTGAGAGTATTGAAAGCAACGTCACATTCTGGAGACCGGATATACTTCACATGCTTCGGAGGAGGTTGGAAAGAGGCTTTGCAATCTTGGAGAAGTTCTCAACGAATCTTCGCAATAACTTGCAAGACCAAGAAAATCATGGAGCTGCTTGACATTCTCGAGGAGGTTCCCAATTCACAATTGCGGACACCTTCTGGATTAACAGCGATGCCCTTTGGCGGAGATGATATGACCAAGATAAAGCACTTCATCAAGCCAAAATTCACATTTGGAGAACTTCGCATAGAATTGATACTCTCGAGCTTGTCTAGCACCAATCGCAAATGTTTGGCATGATCCTTCTTATTCTTGGAGAAGACCAAAATATCATCAAGATAGACCAAGACGAATTCATTGGTGTAGGGGTTGAATATGAAGTTCATCATCCGAGAGAATGTTGGAGGAGCATTGACAAGGCCGAAAGACATGACAAGATATTCATAAGAACCAAAGCTTGTTACGAATGCTGTCTTGGGAATATCTTGTTCACGAATGCGAATCTGATGATAACCCATACGAAGGTCAAGCTTGGAGAACACTTTAGCACCTTTGAGTTGCTCGAAAAGCTCATTGATGTTGGGAAGTGGATACTTGTTCTTGATTGTCTTCTTATTCAGTGGACGGTAATCGACGCAAAGTCGGTCCGCGCCATCCTTCTTCCGGACAAAAGAACACCACAACCCCAAGGAGATGAACTCGGTCCGATCAAACCCAGACGCTCTTGTTCATCGAGCTGCTTCTTCAATTCCTTCAGCTCATCAGGTCCAAGCTTGTATGGATCTTGCAAACGGGTTCGATGCGTGCTCAAGATCGATAACTAATTCAAGCGGCCGATGAGGAGGCATACCGAAGCTCTTCCGAAAGACATCTTGGTACTCACAAACGATCGAATCGAGAGATAGCATCCAATTCGCCCTTCTCATTGAGAGAAAACAACCAATGGTTTCATCACGAGCGCATAGATGATCACATCATTAGAAGAGTGAGTCAATTGAATTTCCCGGCAGCACAATCAAGCTGAGCTTTGTGCTGAGAAAGCCATCCATCCCGAGAATAAGATCAATATCCGAGTCACCAAGAACAATTGGTTTAGCCGAAATCTATAATCGCCCATCTTGATACCGACATTCGAACCAAAACTCGAGAAGTCATCTCCTTAGCCGGAGAAACAATAGACAAAGGTCTCGCAAAACTTGAGTAACCAAATCATGCATAGCCACAAAAGGTCTTGAGATGAAAGAATGCGATGCACCAAAGATCAAATAAGACTTTTGCAGAATATCATTAATCGAAGATTACCCATTATCACATCGAAGATTCCTCCGCTTGAGCTGCATTCATCATGTTCACCTTTGCAGACTTGGGATTATGCTTGACCCACGCATTGCTGGAAGATTTCACAGAGGAGGAGGCGGAAGGCGCCTTTGGTTGAAGCATTTGTTTGCATAGTGACCTTTCACGACATTTGTTGCAAGTCACCTCGAGAGCGGACGGTGGTAAGGAGCACTTGACCTTGGAGCTTGAAAATTAGACTTGTTCGATAGCTTGGGTTGGGTGGGTGGGAAGATCCACGCCACCTGAGTTCTTCTCGCGATAAGGCCGACGGAACGGAGGAGGAGGAAGGTAGAACTTCTGCTGCTTAGCTGCCACTTGAGAGGAAGAAGAAGACCGAACTGCATCCCCGATTCTCTTCTTAGAAGCCTCACATTTGAGCTGGGCAGCTTCTTGCTTCAAAGTGCCATGTTGTAGAATTCATCATACTTTTACGGCTCAAAAGCACAAGAGCTAATTGCAGATCTTCTCTCGCACCACCTCCGAATTGATAGATCATACTCTTTTCATCGTGGACGCCTTGCTTAGCAAAGCGAGCGAAGTTTCGAACTGGATATTGTATTGATACACAGACATGTTGCCTTGCTTGAGATTGCGGAACTCCTCACGCTTGCTCTCAACAACACTTTTCGAATGTGGTGAGCTCTGAAATCTCGGCGGAACTCATCCTGTAATGACACGACCTCCTCTCCGAATCTTTGTATTCTGGTACCACTCAGCAGCTTGATCCTTGAGTTGAAACGATGCAAACTTGACAAAGTCCTCGTGTCCGACATTGCTACATTCAAAATGCTTGCAGATGTCCACTAGCCAATCGTCAGGCGTCTGTGGCCTCGACACGTAAACCGAAAGACTTCGCTGATTAGCGAGGAACCGATCGAGAGTAGCAAAGTGCGGCTGATTGTTGCCTTGACCTTGATTTCCTTGATTGCCTTGCCCTTGAGTACGCTTCTTGCAAGAGCTGCAAAATCATCGAGCATTGGCATTGGTGGCTGCCATGATAGTTGCCAGCCTCCGGAGGCGGAGGTGGAGGTGGAGGGTTTGACCGATCCCCATCATTGCGATCCGGATTCGACGCGCTGGCGGAGCCATCCTCAAGAGGGTGACATCCGTTAGTCCTTTGATAGACAAATAGTCAAGTTGAATCAACGGATAGAAATTGCAACATATAGTCTTCACAATAAACATTGAACAAGAATGAACGAATGAATTCGAAAGCTAATAATCACACGTCCATTAAGGTGAGAAGCCACTTGATTAAAGGTTGATGAAAAAAATAACAAGGTACGACTGGAACAAATAAGTGGTAAGGATTACCCAATCACGAACCAAATATCTGCGGGAAGAAATGCTAGGAGCTACTTGAATCCCACCTATAAACTCCCGAAATTTTCTGGTTATACAATCTGGTGTTGGGGATACAGGGGACACAAAATATATCACCCAAACTAACAATACCTAGATCCAATTGTATCCATCCGTCAACACATAACCAAGAAATCCTCGAAATCGTGTACCTCGACCTTCAAAAACATCCGTTATACAAGTCATGGCAATACTCCCGAGCTCGCCCGAAGATCGGGTTATCGGGTTATCTCACCAAAAACTGCACAAAAGAGATTTCGATGTCGGCAAAATCTCTCGTATTCCAGAATCTGCAACGATAAAATTGTGACGACAACACCTCGGAGCTCAACTCCCGGACACCGCCACAACCCCTAAATGTCGAGGCACCAAGAACAATGTTCTCGCCACAAAACCATCGGAACGATCCCAAGATACCCGCGTGATCCTAAAAAAATTTTAGTGAAATTTGAGGAGAGAAGAGTCAAAACTTCTACGTCAGAGACCTCACAGAGCGATTTAAGGACTGGGGAGTAAAAGAATCCTACTCTCCGATATATATAATCCTAAGACTCAAAACATTTTCCATTCTAGACTCAACAACGCCAAACAAACAATCAAGTAGGGGGCTCCTAAGTCGGGAAGGCTCGATTACCAACTTGTAACGCCTCGATGCGGCTATATCTCCCACGTGTCGAGGCACGACTTAGAGGCATAACCGCATTGAAAGCAATGTCGCAAGTGAGGTAATCTTCACACAACCCATGTAATACATAAGGAAAGAGATACATAGTTGGCTTACGATCGCCACTTCACACAATACATAAATAAACATCCATCATTCAGAGTACACTCAAGGTCCGACTACGGAACCAAAATAAAAGAAGATACCCCAAATGCTACACAGATCCCCGATCGTCCCAACTGGGCACCACTATCGATCATCAGGAAAAGACACATAGTAACGACCACGTTCCTCGTCGAACTCCCACTTGAGCTCGGTTGCGCCACCTGCACCGCATCGTCGGCACTGCAACTGTTTTGTAGAATCTGTGAGTCACGGGACTCAGCAATCTCACACCCGTGAGATCAAGACTATTTAAGCTTATAGGAAGGACAGAGTTGTAAGGTGGAGCTGCAGCAAGTTTACTAGCATATATGGTGGCTACATTGCAAAAGAGAGCGAGAAGAGAAGCAAGGCACGGTCGTGAAACTAGTAGCGATCAAGAAGTGATCCTGAACTACTTACGCCGACATAACTCCAACATCGTGTTCACTTCCGGACTCCGAGAAGAGACCATCACGGTTACACACGCGTTGATGTGTATTTTATTTGAGGTCAACTTCGGTTTTCTACAACCGACATTAACAAATTCCCATCTACCTCATAATCATGGGCACGGCTTTCAAAGATAATACCTGCAGGGTGTCCCAACTTAGCCCATTATAAGCTCTCACGGTCAACGAAGGATATTCCTTCTACCGGAAGACCCGATCAATCTCGAATCCGGACTACAAGACATTTCGACAGAATAAAACAAGACCAGCAAAGCCGCCCGATTGTGGCGACAAATCCCGATAGGAGCTGCACATATCTCGTTCTCGTGGCACATCCGGATGAGCAGTCCATACAACTAAAACCAGACCTCAAGTTTCCTTGAGGGGCGCTACAGGCTCTAGTTCAGGCCAGCACTCAAGGAGCACTGGTCCGGGGGTTAAAATAAAGATGACCCTCGGCTCGCGAAACCCGGGGAAAAGGCTTAGGTGGCAAATGGTAAAACCAAAGTTGGGCCTTGCTTTGGACGAGTCTTATTCAAAGCGAACTATCAAGGGGTCCCATAAATCACCCAACCGTAAGGAACGCGAAATCAAGGAACATAACACCGTATGACGGAAACTAGGGTGGCAAGAGTGGAACAAAACACAGGCATAAGGCCGAGCCTTCCACCCTTTACCAAGTATATAGATGCATTAATTATAGCAGATATATATTGTGATATCCCCAACAAGTAAACATGTTCCAATAAGGAACAACATCTCCATGTTCCAACAAGGAACAAACTTCAGCTTCACCTGCAACTAGCAACGCTATAAGAGGGGATGAGCAAAGCGGTAACATAGCCAATCAACGGTTTGCTAGGAAAGGATGGTTAGGGGCTGACATGGCAATATGGGTGGCATGACATAGCAAGTGGTAGGCATCGTGGCATAGGCATAGCAAAAGAGCGAGCAACTAGCATAGCAAAGATAGAAGTGATTTCGAGGGTATGGTCATCTTGCTCGCAATGTTCTCGAGTTGTCGAAAGCTTGATCCTCGTAAGCGTTCTCAACAGGTTCCTCGTTCACGAACTCGCCTCCGGATCTACCCAAAGCAACAACACAAACAAAGGAACCACAATAAATCACGGTGCAATGCACAAGCAACATGATGCAAAACATGACATGATATGCGAGATGTGATATGCAATGCGTATGCGCGCTCCGAAGGAAAATGATGAACAAGGCATCAACTTGGCAAACCAAGTATGCCACTGAAAGATGAGATGATTTCGTTGAAATCGATATAAAGATCACCGAATCAGATGCACGGTTTGCAAATGACAAGCAAAACAAGAATGGCACAAATCTGCCATTAACAGCATGATGCCACTTAGCAAGCAACAAGAAATTAAGCTACTGCATCCAAACGTGCCAACAAAGTTTATGGAAGTGATCTACACAAGATGCTTGACAAAAGATGAACACTGAGCTACGGCTAGTTCACATCATAACAGGTTCAAACAAGCATGGCAAAAGTGCACAAAATATCAGGCTGGACATGGCAAAAACAGCATCAGGTAGCAATGTTCAGAGCAAGAAAACTACATGCTACAGGGACTTATAATAGCAAAACAAGGCATGGAATGAATCTACTCAAAGCATAGAACAAAAGTCCCTTACTGACAATAAGCCAAAAAGGATCAGAAAATATAGTAACACCCATGTCAATATCGCAAGTTTCGTTAACAGATTCAGCAACATGGCATGTCAAAAACTGATAACAAGTAGGCATATTTGGGAGCTCGATGCACTCACTACAGAGCCTTACATGATAAACTAAGCATACATACATCAATAAGACATGGCATAGAAGACATACATGGCAAGAACAACATCATAGCATACACGGATCAACCACAATAACCTTGGCAAAATTGAATAACATGTAAACAATCTGCCAGGAAACATTTGATAGCAAAAGTAGAGCTCGATTGACTCAAGCTATGGCACTCCATAATTGCAAACAAAGGCATGCATGGATATAGCAAGACATGTTTAACAAAACATCCTTACTGAATTATCTCAAAATATGCATGGATCTCTCGGTAGCATCAAGTTAACATGGCATCAAAATATCAGCTAAACAGGGCTGAAAACAGCAACATCAGGACACCTACTTTGCATGCTTGTGCTAGTCACCACATCTATCACAAAAATGCATGGAATACACCTCTAGAAAGATGGCATGGCATATTACAAAACACATGTAGGACTCAAATTCATAGGGTGCACACATCAATCATGGCAAAAATAACAAAAGTGCATGTTCTGTTAAGAAACAGAAACTAACATCACATAGCCCTCTTCCAACAGCATTTCGGGCATCAATATGAGCTCAAATGAAAATGATGCAATGAGATTAAATGATCTACTCTTCGAGACGAACATTTTTATATATTACACGCACAAAATGGAGCTACAGATGCAAAGTTACGATGCGTAGAAAATGTCACAAAATATGCATAGGAAGAAAAACTTAGAAGAATTTCGGGGGGGGAGAGAGGAGAAAGTCAACCCTCGCTACCGATCCGATCGAGGCCGATCCGATCGGGACGGCAGCGGTGCGGCGGCGCCGGAGTGAGAGGAGGCGGCCGGGGCAGGGGCGCCGCGGAGGGAGGTGGCGCCGGCGGAGGGCCGACCGGGCGAGGTCATGGCGGGCGGCGGCGGCGTCGCAGGCGGCGGCGAGGTCGGCGAGGTCGGCGGGCGCCAGCAGCAGGGAGGGGCGGCGCTGGCCGACGACGGCAGCGGGCAGCACGCCGGCGACGCCGCCGGAGGGGGAGGCGGCGGAGCAGCGGACCGGGCGCGGAGGCGCGGGTCGGCCAGTGTGCCGGGGCGCGGCCCGTGGGCCTCAGCGGCCCGCAGCAGGCGGCGGCGGCAAGGGACAGATGGCGCGCCCGATTGACCCGAGGGCGGCGCTGGTGGGGCGGACGAACCGGGCGGCGCGGACGCTTGTCTGGGCGAGGTAGGGGAAGGCTAGGGTTAGACCCGAGATTTGGAATGGGGTTGCTTAAATAGGCATAGAGGGAGCTAGGAGAGTCCAAATGAGGTGTAGTTTTACCACACGATCGTGATCGAATGACGGAGAGCATGGAAGTGACTTAGATGGGTTATTGGACCATTTTGCAGGGGTGTTGGGCTGCAACTTAAAAGAGGCCTTTGCGAGAGTGCGGTTAACCGTTGGAGTACCAAACGAGCTCCAAATGACCAAACTTGACCGGTGGTCTACGGTGGTATACCAAGGCCACTTGACAAACCTCGGTCCATTCCGAGAAGGTTTAGTACCGCACACGGAAAAACGTAAAAGGGCCGCCGGGGAGATAGGAGTGCCGGATTGCAAAACGGACAACGGGAAAAATGCTCGGAATCATGAGACGAACACGTATGCAAATGCGATGCACATGATGACATGATATAAAATGCATGACATGGACAAAATGCAAAATCAAGATAAACCCAACCACGGAGGGAATATCATATCACAATGCCGAAAATGGCAAGAGTTGGAGTTACAAATATGGAAAGTTACTTCCGGGGTGTTACACGAGGCACCAAACGGGCGTCCCGGTACACCGTGCCACGTGCCTAACGCATTACAGCCCACCCCTCGGGTCAGCGGTGCGCACGACCTCCAGCATACTACAAACACCAGAAACTACTTGCAACTCCTGGACATAGGACAGGGGCGGTTAATAAGTCGAGGGAGTCAATTAAGGATCCCAATGTGTGGTAGTATCTGTTCATGGATCACAAACACAGAACTCAGTTCCTGAGGACGGTTTCAATGAGACAACCCACCATGTACTCCTACATGGCCTCTCACCACTACCTTTACCAAATCATATTCACACACTTAGCTCACACAGAGTTGGACATGTTCATCACCATTCCAATTCATCCCCGATGAATCGGACCTGACTCAACTCTAAGCAGTTGCAGGCATGACAATCAAGCATGAACGAGTAGGCACAACAGGGCTCAAACAACTCCTACTCATGCTAGTGGGTTTCATCTATTTACTGTGGCAATGACAGGTCATGCAGAGGAAAGGGGTTCAACAACCGCAGCATGTAACAGATGAATCGTTGTTGCCCTAATGCAGTAAAAGAGAGCAGGAGCGAGAGAGTGGGATTGTATCGGAATGAACAAGGGGGGTTTGCTTGCCTGGCACTTCTGAAGATGATATAGCTCTTCATCGGTGTCAACGAACTCATCCTCGGAACATACGTCTACTGAGGGGGAACAACCAACGGCAAACAAGAGGGAACACAATTGTGAAGGAAATATGCCCTAGAGGCAATAATAAAGTTATTATTTATTTCCTTATATCATGATAAATGTTTATTATTCATGCTAGAATTGTATTAACCGGAAACATAATACATGTGTGAATACATAGACAAACAGAGTGTCACTAGTATGCCTCTACTTGACTAGCTCGTTAATCGAAGATGGTTATGTTTCCTAACCATAGACATGAGTTGTCATTTGATTAACGGGATCACATCATTAGGAGAATGATCTGATTGACATGACCCATTCCGTTAGCCTAGCACTTGATCGCTTAGTATGTTGTTATTGCTTTCTTCATGACTTATACATGTTCCCGTAACTATGAGATTATGCAACTCCGTTTACGGAGGAACACTTTGGTACTACCAAACGTCACAACGAATCGGGTGATTATAAAGGAGTACTACAGGTGTCTCCAAAGGTACATGTTGGGTTGGCGATTTGAGATTAGGTTTTGTCACTCCGATTGTCGGAGAGGTATCTCTGGGCCTTCTCGGTAATACACATCAGATAAGCCTTGCAAGCATTGCAACTAATAAGTTAGTTGCGAGATGATGTATTACGGAACGAGTAAAGAGGCTTGCCGGTAACGAGATTGAACTAGGTATTGGATACCGACGATCGAATCTCGGGCAAGTAACATACCGATGACAAAGGGAACAACGTATGTTGTTATGCGGTTTGACCGATAAAGATCTTCGAGAATATGTAGGAGCCAATATGGGCATCCAGGTTCCGCTTATTGGTTATTGACCAAGAATAGTTCTAGGTCATGTCTACATAGTTCTCGAACCCGTAGGGTCCGCACGCTTAAGGTTTCGATGGCGATGTTATATTATGAGTTTATGAGTTTTGATGTACCGAAGGAGTTCGGAGCCCGGATGAGATCGGGGACATGACGAGGAGTCTCAAATGGTCGAGACATAAAGATCGATATATTGGACGACTATATTCGAGTTCGAAAGGTTCCAATGATTCGGTATTTTTCGAGTACCAGAGAGTTACGGGAATTCGCCGGGAGAAGTATTGGGCCTTATTGGGCCCTCAAGGGAAAGAGAGAGGGCTGCCTAGGGCAGGCCGTGCGCCCCATGGCCTAGTCCGAATTGGACTAGGGGAGGGCCGCACCCTTCCTTCCTTCCCTCTCTCTTCCCTTACTTGTCTCCTACTCCTAATACATGGAAGGACTCCTAGTTGGACTAGGAAAGGGAATCCTACTCCCGGTGGGAGTAGGACTCCCCATGGCGCGCCCTACTAGGGCCGGCCTCCTCCTCCCTCCTCCTTTATATACGGGGCAGGGGCACCCCATGAACACACAAGTTGATCTACGATCGTTCCTTAGCCGTGTGCGGTGCCCTCTCCACCATATTCCACTTCGGTCATATCGTCGCGGAGCTTAGGCGAAGCCCTGCGCGGAGAAGTCATATCGTCGCGGAGCTTAGGCGAAGCCCTGCGCCGGTGGAGCATCATCATCGCCACCACGCCGTCAGGTTGACGGAACTCATCCCCGACACTTTGCTGGATCGGAGTCCGGGATCGCCATCGAGCTGAACGTGTGCAGAACTCGGAGGTGCCGACGCTCGGTGCTTGGATCGGTCGGATCGTGAAGACGCACGACTACATCAACAGCGTTGTTATAACGCTTCGCTTTCGGTCACGAGGGTACGTGGACAGACACTCTCCCTCTCGTTGCTATGCCATCACCATGGTCTTGCTTGTGCGTAGGGAAAATTTTGAAATTACTACGTTCCCCAACAAAGTGGCATCCGAGCCAGGTTTTATGGTTTGATGTTTTGCACGAGTAGAACACAAGTGAGTTGTGGGCGATACAAGTCATACTGCCTACCAGCATGTCATACTTTGGTTCAGCGGTATTGTGAGATGAAGCGCCCGGACCGACATTACGCAGACGCTTACGCGAGACTGGTTTCACCGCTACGAGCACTCGTGCTTAAAGGTGGCTGGCGGGTGTCTGTCTCTCTCACTTTAGTTGAACTGAGTGTGGCTACGCCCGGTCCTTGAGAAGGTTAAACGGAGTCTATTTGACAAATATCGTTGTGGTCTTGATGCGTAGGTGAGATTGGTTCTTGCTTAAGCCCGTAGCAGCCACGTAAAATTTGCAACAACAAAGTAGAGGACGTCGACTTGTTTTTGCAGGGCATGTTGTGATGTGATATGGTCAAGACGTGATGCTATATTTTATTGTATGAGATGATCATGTTTTGTAACCGGTTATCGGCAATCGGCTGGAGCCATATGGTTGTCACTTTATTGTATGAAATGCAACGCTCTGTAATTGCTTTACTTTATCACTAAGCGGTAGCGATAGTCGAGAAGCAATAGATGGCGAACGACAACGATGCTACGATGGAGATCAAGGTGTCGCGCCGGTGGCGATGGTGATCACGACGGTGCTTGGAGATGGAGATCACAAGCACAAGATGATGATGGCCATATCATATCACTTATATTGATTGCATGTGATGTTTATCCTTTATGCATCTTATTTTGCTTTGATTGACGGTAGCATTTTAAGATGATCTCTCACTAAAATTATCAAGTAGTGTTCTCCCGAGTATGCGTTGCCAAAGTTCGTCGTGCCGAGACACCACGTGATGATCGGGTGTGATAAGCTCACGTCCATCTACAACGGGTGCAAGCCAGTTTTGCACACGCAGAATACTCAGGTTATACTTGACGAGCCTAGCATATGCAGATATGGCCTCGAACACGGAGACCGAAAGGTCGGCGTGAATCATATAGTAGATATGATCAACATAAGATGTTCACCATTGAAAACTACTCCATCTCACGTGATGATCGGTTATGGTTTAGTTGATTTGGATCACGTGATCACTTAGATGACTAGAGAGATGTCTGTCTAAGTGGGAGTTCTTAAGTAATATGATTAATTGAACTTTAATTTATCATGAACTTAGTCCTGGTAGTATTTTGCAAATTATGTTGTAGATCAATAGCTCGCGTTGTTGCTTCCCTATGTTTTATATGTGTTCCTAGAGAAAATTGTATTGAAAATGTTAGTAGCAATGATGCGGATTGGATCCATGATCTGAGGTTTATCCTCATTGCTGCCTGTAAGAATTATGTCCTTAATGCACCGCTAGGTGACAGACCTATTGCAGGAGCAGATGCAGATGTTATGAACGTTTGGCTAGCTCAATATGATGACTACTTGATAGTTTAGTGCACCATGCTTAACGGCTTAGAATCGGGACTTCAAAGACGTTTTGAACGTCATGGACCATATGAGATGTTCCAGGAATTGAAGTTAATATTTCAAGCAAATACCCGAGTTGAGAGATATGAAGTCTCCAACAAGTTCTATAGCTAAAAGATGGAGGAGAATCGCTCAACTAGTGAGCATGTGCTCAGATTGTCAGGTACTTCAATCGCTTGAATCAAGTGGGAGTTAATCTTCGAGATAAGATAGTGATTGACAGAATTTCTAGTCACCATCACCAAGTTAGTAGAACTTCGTGATGAACTATAATATGCAAGGGATGACAAAAGTAATTCCCAAGCTCTTCGTGATGCTGAAATCGAAGAAGGTAGAAATCAAGAAAAGAGCATCAAGTGTTGATGATTGACAAGACCACTAGTTTCAAGGAAAAGGGCAAAGGGAAGAAGGGAACTTCAAGAAGAATGGCAAGCAAGTTGTTGTTCGAGTGAAGAAGCCCAAGTCTGGACCTAAGCCCGAGACTAAGTGCTTTTGCTGCAATGGAACTGGTCATTGGAAGCGGAACTACCCCAAATATTTGGCGGATAAGAAGGATGGCAAATTGAACAAGAGTATATTTGATATACAGGTTATTGATGTGTGCCTTACTAGTGTTTATAGTAGCCCCGAGTATTTGATACTTGTTAGGTTGTTGAGATTAGTAACTCAAACAGGAGTTCTGAGAATAAACAGAGACTAGTTGAAGGGAAGTGACGATGAGTGTTGGAAGTAGTTCCAAGATTGATATGATCATCATCGCACACTCCCTATACTTTCGAGATTAGTGTTAAACCTAAATAAATGTTATTTGGTGTTTATGTTGAGCATGAATATGATTTGATCATGTTTATTGCAAAACGATTATTCATTTTAAGTCAAAGAATAATTGTTGTTCTGTTTAAATGAATAAAACCTTCAATGGTCATACACCCAATAAAAATAGTTTGTTGGATCTCGATCGTAGTAATACACATATTCATAATATTGATGCCAAAAGATGCAAAGTTAATAATGATAGTGCAACTTATTTGTGGCAATTGCCGTTTGGGTCATATCGGTATAAAGCGCATGAAGAAACTCCATAAAGATGGATTTTTGGAATCACTTGGTTATGAATCATTTGATGCTTGCGAACCGTGCCTTTTGGGCAAGATGACTAAAACTCCGTTCTCCGGAACAGCAGAACGAGCTACTGACTTGTTGAAAATAATACATACCGATGTATGCGATCCAATGAGTGTTGATGCTCGTGGCAAGTATCGTTATTTTCTCCTTCACAAGATGATTTGAGCAGATATGGGTATATCTACTTGATGAAACATAAGTCTGAAATAGTTGAAAGGTTCAAAGAATTTCAGAGTGAAGTGGAAAATCATCGTAACAAGAAAATAAAATTTCTGCGATCTGATCGTGGAGATGAATATTTGAGTTACGAGTTTGGTCTTCAGTTAAAACAATGTGAAATAGTTTCACTACTCACGCCACCTGGAACACCACAGCATAATGGTGTGTCCGAACGTCAGAATCCGCACTTTATTGGATATGGTGCGATCTATGATGTATCTTACCGATTTACCACTATCGTTTTGGGGTTATGCATTAGAGACAGCTGCATTCACGTTTAATAGGGCACCATCTAAATCCGTTGAGATGACACCGTATGAACTATGGTTTAGCAGTAAACCTAAGCTGTCGTTTCTTAAAGTTTGGAGTTGTGATGCTTATGTGAAAAAGTTTTCACCTGATAAGCTCGAACCCAAATCGGAGAAGTGCGTCTTCATAGAATACCCAAAGGTAACTATTGGGTACACCTTCTATCACAGATCCGAAAGCAAGATATTTGTTGCTAAGATGGATCCTTTCTAGAGAAGAAGTTTCTCTCGAAAGAAGTGAGTGGGAGGAAAGTAGAGCTTGATAAGGTAATTGTACCTTCTCCCGAATTGGAAAGTAGTTCATCACGAAATCAGTTCCCGTGATTCATACACCAATTAGTAAGGAAGCTAATGATGATGATCATGAAGCTTGAGATCAAGTTACTACCGAACCTCGTGAGGTCTTCCAAAATAAGATCCGCACCAATGTGGTACGGTGATCCTATTCTAGAAGTCATGTTACTAGACCATGATGAACCTACGAACTATGAGGAAGCGATGATGAGCCCAGATTCACGAAATGGCTTGAGGCCATAAAATCTGAGATAGGATCCATATATAAGAACAAAGTGGGGACTTTGGTTGACTTGCTCGATGATCAGCAAGTCAAGTTAAATAAATGGATCTTCAAGAGGAAGACAGATGTTGATAGTAGTGTTACTATCTACAAAGCTCGACTTGTCGCAAAAAGGTTTTTTCACAAATTCAAAGTGTTGACTACAATGAGATTTTCTCAAACTGTAGCGATGCTTAAGTCTGTCCGAATCATGTTAGCAATTGCCACATTTTATGAAATCTGGCAAATGGATGTCAAAACTACATTCTTTAATGGATTTATTAAAGAAGAGTTGTATATGATGCAACCATAAGGTTTTTCAATCCTAAAGGAGCTAACAAAATGTGCAAGCTTCAGCGATCCATCTATGGACTGGTGCAAGCATCTCGGAGTTGGAATATACGCTTTGATATGTTGATCAAAGCATATGGTTTTATACAGACTTTTGGAAAGGCCTGTATTTACAAGAAAGTGAGTGGGAGCACTACAACATTTCTGATAAGTATATGTGAATGACATATTGTTGATTGGAAATGATGTAGAATTATTCTACAAAGCATAAAGGAGTATTTGAAAGGAGTTTTTCAAAGAAGGACCTCGATGAAGCTGCTTACATATTGAGCATCAAGATCTATAGAGATAGATCAAGACGCTTGATAAGTTTTTCAATGAATACATACCTTGACAAGATTTTGAAGTAGTTCAAAATGGAACAGTCAAAGAAAGAGTTCATGCCTGTGTTACAAGGTGTGAAATTGAGTAAGACTCAAAACCCGACCACGGCAGAAGATAGAAAGAGAATGAAAGTCATTCCCTATGCCTTGACCATAGGTTCTATAAAGTATGCCATGCTGTGTACCAGATCTATTGTATACCCTACACTGAGTTTGGCAAGGGAGTACAATAGTGATCTAGGAGTAGATCACTGGACAGCGGTCAAAATTATCCTTAGTGGAATAAGGATATGTTTCTCGATTATGGAAGTGAAAAAGGGTTCGTCGTAAAGGGTTACGTCGATGCAAGTTTTAACACTAATCTAGATGACTCTGAGTCTCAATCTGGATACATATTGAAAGTGGGAGCAATTAGCTAGAGTAGCTCCATGCAGAGCATTGTAGACATAGAAATTTGCAAAATACTTACGGCTCACGAATGTAGCCAGACCGCTGACTAAAATTATCTCACAAGCAAAACATGATCACACCTTAGTACTCTTTGGGTGTTAATCACATAGCGATGTGAACTAGATTACTGACTCTAGTAAACCCTTTGGGTGTTGGTCACATGTCGATGTGAACTATGGGTGTTAACCACATATAGATGTGAACTATTGATGTTAAATCACATGGCGATGTGAACTAGATTATTGACTCTAGTGCAAGTGGGAGACTGAAGGAAATATGCCCTAGAGGCAATAATAAAGTTATTATTTATTTCCTTATATCATGATAAATGTTTATTATTCATGCTAGAATTGTATTAACCGGAAACATAATACATGTGTGAATACATAGACAAACAGAGTGTCACTAGTATGCCTCTACTTGACTAGCTCGTTAATCGAAGATGGTTATGTTTCCTAACCATAGACATGAGTTGTCATTTGATTAACGGGATCACATCATTAGGAGAATGATCTGATTGACATGACCCATTCCGTTAGCCTAGCACTTGATCGCTTAGTATGTTGCTATTGCTTTCTTCATGACTTATACATGTTCTCGTAACTATGAGATTATGCAACTCCGTTTACGGAGGAACACTTTGGTACTACCAAACGTCACAACGAATCGGGTGATTATAAAGGAGTACTACAGGTGTCTCCAAAGGTACATGTTGGGTTGGCGATTTCGAGATTAGGTTTTGTCACTCCGATTGTCGGAGAGGTATCTCTCGGCCTTCTCGGTAATACACATCAGATAAGCCTTGCAAGCATTGCAACTAATAAGTTAGTTGCGAGATGATGTATTACGGAACGACTAAAGAGGCTTGCCGGTAACGAGATTGAACTAGGTATTGGATACCGACGATCGAATCTCGGGCAAGTAACATACCGATGACAAAGGGAACAACGTATGTTGTTATGCGGTTTGACCGATAAAGATCTTCGAGAATATGTAGGAGCCAATATGGGCATCCAGGTTCCGCTATTGGTTATTGACCAAGAATAGTTCTAGGTCATGTCTACATAGTTCTCGAACCCGTAGGGTCCGCACGCTAAGGTTTCGATGATGGTTATATTATGAGTTTATGAGTTTTGATGTACCGAAGGAGTTTGGAGTCCCGGATGAGATCGGGGACATGACGAGGAGTCTCGAAATGGTCGAGACGTAAAGATCGATATATTGGACGACTATATTCGGAGTTCGGAAAGGTTCGAATGATTCGGTATTTTTGAGTACCGAGAGTTACGGAATTCGCCGGGAGAAGTATTGGGCCTTATTGGGCCCTGCGGAAAGAGAGAGGGCTGCCTAGGGCAGGCGCGCCCCATGGCCTAGTCCGAATTGGACTAGGGGGAAGGGCCGCACCCCTTCCTTCCTTCCTTCTCTCTTCCCCTTACTTGTCTCCTACTCCTAATACATGGAAGGACTCCTAGTTGGACTAGGAAAGGGGGAATCCTACTCCCGGTGGGAGTAGGACTCCCCATGGCGCGCCCCTACTAGGGCCGGCCTCCTCCTCCCTCCCTCCTTTATATACGGGGGCAGGGGCACCCCATGAACACACAAGTTGATCTACGGATCGTTCCTTAGCCGTGTGCGGTGCCCCCCTCCACCATATTCCACTTCGGTCATATCATCGCGGAGCTTAAGCGAAGCCTGCGCGCGGACAAGTCATATCATCACGGAGCTTAGGCGAAGCCCCGCGTCGGTGGAGCATCATCATCGCCACCACGCCGTCAGGTTGACGGAACTCATCCCCGACACTTTCTGGATCGAGTCCGGGATCGTCATCGAGCTGAACGTGTGCGAACTCGGAGGTGCCGACGTTCGGTGCTTGGATCGGTCGGATCGTGAAGACGTACGACTACATCAACCGCGTTGTTATAACGCTTCCGCTTTCGGTCTACGAGGGTACGTGGACAGACACTCTCCCCTCTCGTTGCTATGCCATCACCATGGTCTTGCGTGTGCGTAGGAAAATTTTGAAATTACTACGTTCCCCAACAAATTGATGCAATGCAACAATATGATTCATGAATGTGACATGGCGGTATGCTGTGATTTGAGCTAATGCAGCTAGCAATGATTTAAATAGACTTGGTTTGAACACTAAATTCAACTTCAAACTCCATATGTGATCATTCAAATGTCATTTAGCTGATTTGACCTGATCAGCAGGTTTAACTTGATTTAACATGCATTAAAACAGTACCAATGGATAGATTGGATTTTTCTGATCATTTTTCATATATAAATTATTTCATTTGGAGTTACGGTTGAATTTCTATGAATTTTAGGAGTTTTGGATATTTTCTGAAATAAATAAATCATTTCTGATTTATTTTAAATCCTAGAGAATATTTACTGCGTCAGCATGATGTCACTGTGATGACAGTGGGTCAACGGGGCCGGTCCAGGTCAAACCTAACTAGTGGGACCCGCGTCTCAGTGTCTTAACTAATTAAGAGAGACTGTTAGTATTAATTAGCAAATCAGCTTAATTAAACCATAGGCTAGGCCCGGAAGTCAGTGATTCAGAGGGGAGTCCAACCCTGTCAACTATGGTCAAATTCACCGGAGTTGACCCACGGCTCGTCGTCGGCGAGGCCAGAGACGGCGGAGGGCTTCGGTTTTCTTGCTCCGGCGACCAAATGGCCGACGGAGACCACCTACGTGACGCTGGCGCTTGTGCGCGTCTGATGGTGCCATCAACTCGAGCCGGCGTGGACCAAAACGGCGGCAGCGATGACTAGTGCGGCGGCCGGAGTTTGGACAACGATGAGATTGGTGCTACGGTAGACGAATGGAGCAGCGGTTGGTCGTGTTAGGACCCTAGGGTCGCCCTGGGCACGTTAGGGAGCTTGGTTGCGAGCTTGCGTGGCCGTGGCCACGGCGGCGGCATGGCCAGCGAAGCCAAGCTCTCAGCCATGATGGCCGTCGCGGTCGCAGGAAGCAAACGAGCGAGGGGAGAGAGGGGTTCAACGTAGGGGCTCACGGTGGACACGTAGAGCAGATCAGCGGGCTCGGGGAGGCGTTGGAGATGGTGAATCAACCGGCGAAGTCCGGCGAGCAGATGCGGTGGTGACGAGCTCGAAGATGACGACGTGGTGATCGTCGGCTTGCATTCGTCGGCTTGAGATGATGCGGACGCTGGCGAGGCGATTACGGTGGCTACAGCAACGGCGAGCGGCGGCGACGAGGTCGCTCGGGTGGTGAGAGAGAGGGATCCAGGGGAGAGGATGAGGATGAGGGAGAGTGAGAGAGTGTCGAGGGGTCGCGTGGCATCTCCAGGGGGCGGGGAAGCGAGCGAGGAGGCAGGAGGTGGCGGGCGTGTGGCTGCGGGCGCCGAGCACGCGCCCTCACCTACTGGAGCGAGGAGGAAGGTGACAGGCGGGGAGTTGCGCTGGGCCAGCCAGCTGGGCCGCCAGGTAGGCTGCGCCAGGTAAGCCAGGTGAGTTTCCAACCCTTTTCTACTTTTGTTTCTGTTTTCTAATTTGCAGTTTGGTTTTGATCCAGTTTTAAAAACCAAATCAATTTTATAAATCCTGAAAATATTCATGAGCACTTTTTGAATTATTTTAGTAGCCCACAAATAGTTCAAACATTAGTTGACCCTTAAATTATTTATAGTGTTTAAATGCCCAAAGTCAAATACAACATGATTTTCAAAAAATCCAGGAATGACCTAGAAATATGTTCATCACTTTTGGAAGAGGTTTTCACCTTTATCAAAAATCATGAACATTTTCGAAGGGTATTTTGGGTTCATTGAAAATGATTTTATTTGAGCCTATTTGAATTCATTTGGTGCTAGGGTTTGGTCATTCCCCACTTCAAGTTTAATTGAAACTTAAACATGATGCAACACAAGATGCTAGCACTAAGCATTACCAGAACTAGGGATGTGACACAAGTGCCTCGGAAACCGAAAAGTCCCGAGACTGAGTGTGGTGTACTTGTTCACGAACGTGTACGTATAGTATATATGCTAGTCCCCTCCCACGTCTTTGACACATACTATATACCGCCATAACACAAACAAAAAAGATTCTACCTTGTTGGTCAAATTAACCTCACTGCCGGCTGTTTGTCAAAGTGATGGACGACGACCTTGCGGGCCCACAGAAAGCGTCACACGCGAGTATCGAATGTTGTGTAGGACAACCATCGACTGCATGTGGTCAAAACATGTATGTATGAAAGGGTTGTGTAATGTTTCAAATAACAAATTCACGACTCTGATGTGGCACCAGCCTGCCTAATAAAACGGCCAATTCACACGGTGACTCACAACTCGTAGTGTATTGGGAGCCACCCGCCACCCCCAGACGAACACACCCACACACACATCCGCGAATCCACCGCAACTACGGTGCATGTTAAATTAATTATCCTGCGGTGAACATATGTTACCAAAGGAGGGACGTTTTAATTTCGAAAAACAGAGATCATTAAGATGTTTTAGTACATTAATTGATTGATTTTTTACGGGTATAATGTCCAATTATCAAATTTGAGCTATATGCACACGTGAGAGTGCACCTAAATGGATTGCAAAAACACATGTGTCTCACTGGGTGCATGTTTACACCCCGTGCATCAAATTTCAAACATTGAGAATCTTGATTTAAAAATTCTAGTACATCCAAAACTTATTTGAATTCATGAAACTTATCGTGTTGTCATATGGACACCAATACAAAGTGGCATTGTAATTTTTTCTGTCAAACTTGAGACCAGTTTTGATGTAATCTTTATCTAGTTGCAAATGGGAGATTATTAATAATTAGGACCCAATATCCCAAACAGATTGTTTATTCGAACGGTGAGCGTTAGACCAACAATGGATACGTGCCATGCTTCAGTTAAGCAATAAAGCGGCAGCATTAATCATCCAAATAGAAAAACAATATATGTGCCGCCACGTGACCCATGTGCCCTGCGAGCAGGCGTGAGTTGACGGGACGCATGCGAGCAATCCGCCGCTTAGGCAGACCGGGAGGTGTGCGTGCAGATGTGTGAATTGACGGAGGCATGCTCGCAGCGCAGTGTCATCGGGAGGCGTGCGAGTAGCTGTGTGAAACTGTGGTAGGCATGCCAGCAATCCAGTGTGCAGGCTCACCGGGAGGCGAGCCATCGGTTTGATCGTCGCCCGCCTCTCTCCTACAACTCCCACTACTACATTTTAATGGTGCGCCCAAGCGTCCACACCCCCATCCTCGCCACACACACAATCCTCTCTCTCCGCTTGCATCCTCGATGCCGCTCTCAGTCCTCAAAGCCGTCAGTGTATGAGGATGCCGCGGAAGCACCCCATCGGAGGGAGTGGCGACGCCGGGGCTGCTAAAGCACCGGAGCACGGCATGGAGATGGAGAAAGAGGTTGTCGTCACCGCCGGCGAGTTATCGCTGCACCCTGGCGTCGTCGACGACGTCGAGCTTCCACAGCCGGAGGCGGAGTTCCACACCGACTCTAGTGACGATCCCAGTGACGACTCCGACAACCACTCCGGCGATGACTTCGACGACGACGGACAACTGGTTAGTCATCTATGCCCATTTAAGTGTCAAATAGAATAGGGTTTCTCTAGTTACTCCTGCCTCCTCCTTTTTGGAATAGAAATCCTATGGTTATGTTCTCCCAATCCATGAAATCTGAGTAAGTTTCGTTAGATCAGTGTAGTGTATTGATTGTTTGAATGGTACAAGTGATAAGTGATTAGTATTTTCATCTGTGCAAATGATTTCTGCTAGTAATCCGACTAGGGTTAGTGTTCGTGCTAATAATTCCTAGCCAGGACTTGACAATTGATTTTGAATGACTTACATATGTTTGTGCCATTATTTTCTTCAAGATTGGTCTGTACATAGACGACCGTGCTTAAAAATCGAACCATAATCTCTTGATATGTATAAATAAATGGCCATAAATTCCTAATCCCACTTCGCTGCATGTAATCATTGATTTGATGCCAAATTTGTTTTACTATTTGTATAGGTGTTGTCTGACGATGTGGACAGCGAGGATGAAGATGTCCAGAGGAGGTACAAAAGGAAAATCCCGAGGGAGCTTTATGCGGGAATGCATAACAGGCCTATTAGAACCTAGAACGGCGGTTATCGATGCCCATTTCGCAACCACAAGCTTCATGACGCGTATCTAAGTGTTCTGGCGCATGCAAGAGGATGGACCATTGGCTCCTTCAAGCAGAAGTATTCTCGCAGGGTGGCGCACGGCGCGTACGCTGAGTACCTGGAGAAGATTCAGGATCGTGACGGCATGTGAGATGAGATGTGGGATCGAACTATGTACGCTTGAGTATGCTTATTGACGGTTGAACTATGTACTTATGGTTGACCTATGCTAGTGTACATGTATGCTTATTATCTATGTCTGAGTATGTTTAATCTATATTCACTTATGTCTAACCGTGGCATATGGATGCAATCAGTTCGGTTGATGGAATCTACCTCCGTCTTGGTTTATTGGTCCCCTTTGTAATTTGTGTTTAATTTTGACCAAAGGTTTAACTGACAAAATGTTAGTGCAGGTCAGCAAAAATTATATCGTTGGATGGGTATTTGAGCATAGTGTTCAATGATATAATTTTTGGTGACTGCATAAACATTTCTTAGTTAAATATTTGGTCAAAATTTGGTAAAAATTACAAAGGGGACCAATAAACCAGGACGGAGGTAGTACGTCAATCACACACGGTTCCCAAAATTGGAACCATGTGCAATGACTTTCATTTTGCCTGTTGCGTCAATCACACACGGTTGGCTCTAGCAAACCGTCGCCTCCAAATTTCTTTGTGGGACAGTAAACACTCATGACCCAATTCAAAAAACAAAAAAGGAAACCCTCACCATCCCCACGTCACAAAAAACCCTCACCCCGCCCGCCACCCCCTCCAGTCCCCATTCACACGTGCACAAGCTCCTCTACGTCTATGCATGGCACCGCCTATCACGGCGGTAAACACTTAGCTCGACGCCTGCTGCCGCCGCTAGGCTGCCGGCAAAGACCACCACATTTCGCCACTTTCGCTTGCCGCCATCTATCGCCATCGACTTTCTCGATGCTGCTAGCGGTCGACCCACCTTCGTTCGATCGGAGAATCTGCCGTACTGAGGGTTCTTTCTCATGGACAACAAGGTAACTAATTTAATGAGATATAATCTCATCTCTTATCCCAGTTCGTCTGCCTCTTATAATCATCTGGCCGAAATCATCGTGAATTCATTTTTATTCGAGCTGATTTGAGGGTTTTCTTCCATTCATAGAGTGTACAGTGCAAGGACACATCAGGACCTTGCGGCCTCCGCCAGACATTCCATCTCACCAACCAGATAACTTGAGGATGAGCGCGGTATGTAAAATCTCACCCTAAATCGGCTGGCCTGGCCTACTTTCCTGAACATATTCTTAATATTACTACATTTGGATAAAAGGTGCCACATGCACCATATACGTCAAAGGAGATTTTTTCCTGTCGGTGTACAAAAAGAGGGGTGCGTTTTTGTACCCCTATACCTGTGCACGGGCAGTCGGAGCCGCGCCTACGGTCACGCCAAGCAGAATAGGGGAGGTGAGCCAAGGTAAGACCAAAGCCCAAGATAATAATAGCAACGCCAAGGCCAATACCACAAAGAGCAGAGGGACGAAGCAGGTTACCCCAGCAAGACCCTTGCTGGGACAGCTCGCCCCGCACCAACAGAGTGGGCCACCCTTGAGCCCATAGTCTCCAACATCACGTTGGGCCAGGGCTCGGGAGGCACCTCCGTGGTGGCATGCAGATCTTTGTGAAGACATATTCAAGATCAGATGAGGATTAGAAGACGACGATTCTCAGCAAGACCCTTGCCAAGGAAGGCCATCAGACCCCCGGCAAGGCCCTTGCCGGGGACGACAGCGCGCCACGGCAAGACCCTTGCCGGGCCACCCGACAAGGCCCTCACCAAGGACGCCAGCAGGGCCACCGCTAGGCCCACACGAACCAAGATTCCACCGCCGTTCACATGCAGCTGCCAGCCCAACCAGCTGGGCTGACTCGGCTGATGATGGGCTTGATGCGCTCCCTGAGTGGCGCGAGGTCAGTACCCTCCGGCAAGCTCTCCAGCGCGGCGTCGAAGTCGAGGTCGGGGTACCAGTGCGCCACCTTGGTGAGAACCTTGGTCATGGCACCCTGGCAAAGCCTGCGGGACTCGTCGGCCAGTGAGGCCACCCGGTTGGCGTGGAGCCGCTCCAGAGCGCTGACAACCTTCTCAAAGAACATGGTCAGGCTGCAATTGGCACTCATGCTCCACTCCGAGACATACCTCATGTCCGGCATCCCCATGATGGCCAGCTGCGCGGCGGCCTGGTTGGCGACGGTGGCGAGGCGATCGAGCCAACGGTTCTCGCCCTCCACATGATCCGCGAAGTTGAGGCCCTCGTTCTTCCGCAAGTGCTTCTCGGCATCCAACTCCTTGGCCAGGGTCCCCTCTCGGTTTTTGGCCTCCGACAGCACCTTCTCGAGACCCTCCAGCTTCAGCTTGAGGTCCTTGATGGAGTTGTTGGCCTCGGAGAGCTCCCAGCCTTGGCGGCGGCCGTGCCCCACGCCTGCAGTCGGGCCTTTGTTAAGCGTGTCCTTCTCCTGGGACAGCTTCAGGGCCTGCTCCTTCAGCCCCTCGCGCTCCGCCTCCAACTCCTCCACCTTGCCGGTGTGGACCTGGGCCTGGGCATTGAGTGCCTCTTTGTGCCTGTGCTCCAGCTCACTGGTCCGCTGCAAGACAAGCTTATCCACCTCTGCATCCTTGCCGCGAAGCATGGCGGCAAGCTTCTCCTCGCGTGCAGCGAGGTCCTCCTTCTAGGAGTTCAGTGTGGCCTCGTGCTGGGTCCGGGCAGCTTCGGCGGCCGCGGCCAAGTTCCTCGCCGTCTCTTGAGCTTTCTCGACGTCGGTGAGCTTCATGGTGAGCTCCACGTCGTGCTTGGCCAGCTCGCCCTAGGCAGCCTTGAGCTCCTTGTGGGCCTCGCGGAACCAGTCCTGCGTCTCGGCAAAGCGCTTCTGGAGGTCCGCCTCCGCCTTCTCAACCACCGCCGTCCTGGGCTTAGCCTTGTCCAGGCGGGCGCGGTGGAGCGCCTGGAGCTTCCGGAAGTTGGCGCCCATGGCGTGGAGGAGCCGCTCTTCCTGCGAACCGTTGCTGCCAATGATCTGCTCGTCGATGACTTCAAGCCCGGAAGTGGCAAGCACTTCATCGTCGAACACCTCTCCCTCAACGGGTGTCCTGGTGCTCGACGCGCCTGGAAGGTGGATGAAAAAGTCGCCGCTCACCCTCAGGTACTTGCCGGAGCCGGAAGCAACAGAAGAGGAAGGCTGGTCATCAGCCACCTCCTCCTCCTCCTCGGCGGCGGCCCCGCTGGCCTCTCCGGTAGGCCCCTTGCCGGTCTCCTCAGTGGCAGCCTTACCGGCCTCCCCGATAGGCCCCTCGGCGGCGTCCTTGGCAGCACCCTTGGCGGCCTCCTCGGCGGCGATCTTCTCGGCGTCCGCCTCGGCGGCCTTGGCGATGTCCTCGATGACGGTGTCCGCGTCCTCTGGGGTCACTGAGGAGGAATCTGGACGCCGAAGAAGGGGTGAGGCAAGGCCAGGACCAAGAGCCGGAAATAAAAAGAAGCAGGGACGAACGGCGAATGACTTACCTATGCCAGTACCCGGCTGGGAAACGGAAGTCCCCTCCCCGCCAACATTTTGGCGTCAAGACAAAGCAGCCAGCGCCCAAGTTCTCCTCCTCCTCCTCCATGTGCATGGGCTCGGTGCCTGGCGCCTTTGTCGGGGACGCCCCGCGGGGCGGCGTGGTCGAAGTTTGTGGCGTGTTGGGAGTAGCCCTATGTGGCTCCTCCTGCTGCTGCTCTCCTCCTGCATACCTGGCAAGGTCAGCACCAAAGTGTCGTGCCCCTGACACATGTCGACGGGGGAAGAGAGATGAACTTACGCTGGGGGCTATGCCGGGGGCTGCTGTCCGGGCTGCTCAACACCACCAGTGGCGCCCCTGAAGTACCAACCGGGGGTTGGCCACTTGCCGAGACCTTGGCCCTCTTCACTCTCTGGGCCAGCGTCTCCACGTCCCTGCAAAGATGAAGACAAGTCAAGACGAGCAACACAGATTGAGGAGGCAGAGATAACGAAAAGGAACCAGACACTTACTTGTCGTCTGCCTCCTCCTCTATTGTTTTCTTCTTCCTCCTCGGGCTGAGGGATCCATAATCCAAAGCAACCTCCGTATCGACATCCGCCGGAGGAGGAGAAGGAGGTGGTGTCTGGACACGCATGGACGAAGAAGGGATGGTTGTCTTCTTCTTCACCGTGGCCTTCGTCGGCTTCTTTGCCGCTGCGGTCCTCGTGTGGCGCCCGGACCCCTCCAAGGTCAGCTGTGGCCGTGCAGCCCTGCCGGGCTGGACCGGCTCGCTGGAACTGGCCTGCGCAGGACTCGCCCTCTCCCCATAGCCGGCGTCGGGCCTGCGGTCTCGGCCTCCTCCTCCGATGACTCGCCGGTCACATCTTCAACCAGAGGAGCCTCGGTGCCGGCGCTGCTGGCTCCCCCGGCGGCCTCCGACCACCGGGCGAGCTCCTCCTCCTCCAGGGCCGTCGCGGCCTTGTCCTCAACACCGCCAGCGCTACCGGCATCCTTGGCAAGCTGTGCCTCCCTCGCCCTGGTGGCGTTGTAGTCCAGCTCCGCTTGGGTGGTGTCCTTGACAAGCAGCCGCTCGGCGTCGGTGTTGACGTACCCCTCGTGCAGAGTGTCAAAGAACTGCTGCACCTCGGCGTCCTTCGGCTCCTTCCAGCTCGGGTCAGGGCCTTGCACATTGCAGTCCGACATCATGGCAATGATATCGGACCGGCGCGAGTTATTGCACAACGGGACCACCCCCGTCGGCAGCTTGAACAGAAGCCCTTTGAGGACCTTGCCGGCCTTCGCGGCGGCCCTCGTGACCTTGCCGGTCCGCTCGACCTCGCCGTCGCGGCCCACGTCAAGCTGGAAGAGCCGCTGGTAGAAATGGGCATGCCCCATCACTGTGAAATTGTGGTCGAGGCCGGGACAAAGCCGATGTCGGCGGGGTTTGTGAAGAGCCAGGCTGGCATGCAGTGGAACGATCTGGCGGCGGATGAAGTCCGCCCCGATCATCTCAAGGGTGAGGCCGGCCTCGGTGAGCCGGAGGATCCAGGTGGTGGCAACCGTGAGCTTCTCGTCGTCAGCATCAACGTCGCTCCAATCGCTTCTGCGGACCTACGGCGCCCGACGAACTTCGCAGAACTCCTGCGGGTCCTTCTCCTCAATCCAGCACCAACGACCCCGCCATTCTTCCCACCTCTCCTTCACGGCGCCCTCCGGATACGCCCCTTGGATCTTGAGACCCAGGCAATGCAACCGGAGATGGCGCCCCCTGGTTGGATCCGAGGGGAGAAGTAATGGCGGAAGAGCGCCGTGTTGGGGTGCACCCCGGCGAAGCCCTCACAGAGATGCGCGAAAAGGGCCATTCATGCCACCACATTCAAAGTAAAATCCAGGAGGCGGAAGCCAAAGGTATGCATGACGTTGCTGAAGAAATCGGAGAAGGGAGGACAGAGCCCACAGGAAAAATAATCGACAAAGAAGGGGTACCGATTTGGGGCAGCCTCGGCGCAGTCAGCGGGGATGACACGTGTGGCTGGATGCCCCGAATCCCCCCGTCTTCACTCCCCACAGGGGCCTGAAGGAGTCCCGAAGCTCGAACACGTCAACTATCGAGGGGAAGAAGTCGGACTGCGTCCGCTGCACCGCCAGCGCACTCTCAGGCGGCTCCGCGGCTCCGGCGTCCTTGGCCACTCCCTTGCCCTTGGTGGATTTTGGCCCCATGGCGGCTGGGGAGGAGGGTAGGACAGAGGGCGGTGGAAGCGCAACTGCTACGAGCAGGAACGAAGCTTGGAGATGAAGAGGAAGGCAGGCGGAGGTTTCCGAGATTGGGGTTGCGCGAAGGGTAAAAGGGACAGTGCGCCCGCGGTTATCCCTTTTTATGGGGAAGCCGCGGGGCGCGCTGCCCATTTACTGCAATGTGACACATGCATGTGGAAACCGCCCCACGCATGACGCCCACGTCATGCACACCCCTCCACGCCGCACCGCGCGCGTGGGTCATGGGAAGCGCAACGCGTGAAAAGTTTTACGGCGGTAAAAACCGCCCCGCCTGCCCGCGCACCGTTTTGGGCCTGGCCCAACAACGTACCACGCTTATGTGCGGCCCAGGCCCGGGGGCTCCTGTCGGTGTACAAAAAGAGGGGTGCGTTTTTGTACCCCTATACCTGTGCACGGGCAGTCGGAGCCGCGCCTACGATCACGCCAAGCACAACAGGGGAGGTGAGCCAAGGTAAGACCAAAGCCCAAGATAATAATAGCAACACCAAGGCCAAGACCACAAAGAGCAGAGGGACGAATCAGGTTCCCCTGGCAAGACCCTTGCCGGGGCAGCCTCAGTAGCCCCGGCAAGATCCTTGCTGGGACAGCTCGCCCAGCACCAACAGAGCGGGCCACCCTTGAGCCCACGGTCTCCAACATCACGTTGGGCCAGGGCTCGGGAGGCACCTCCGTGGTGGCATGCAGATCTTTGTGAAGACATATTCAAGATCAGATGAGGATTAGAAGACGACGATTCTCAGCAAGACCCTTGCCAAGGAAGGCCATCAGACCCCCGGCAAGGCCCTTGCCGGGGACGACAGCGCGCCACGGCAAGACCCTTGCCGGGCCACCCGGCAAGGCCCTCACCAAGGATGCCAGCAGGGCTACCGCGAGGCCCACACCAACCAAGCTTCCACCGCCGCTCACATGTAGCTGCCAGCCCAACCAGCTGGGCAGGCACCTGCGTGGCAACATGCAGCTCCCAGGCCAACTCATTGAGCGCCTGCGTGGCGGCATGTAGATCTTCGTGAAGGTTGCGCCACTGCGCCACCTCAACTGCCTGCCTGCCTACATGGCACCACGCGCCTCACTGGCCAGGGCGCGTGTCAAAGCGAGGAGGAGCAGCGACGAACAGGACGGGCCTCACCCCCATCCCCAATAAAGCAAGGGGACACCTAAGCTATGCATTAAATGCGTCTTGTCCTGTAATACGAGCGATAAGCTCAGGGCATTGTATGCCTTTCCACCTCCTGTGTGCCACTGTGGCAGCCCCTTCCGACTATAAAAGGAGGCCCATCGCATACTGGAGAGGGATTCGGCTCTTTCGAACCACGCCCTGACCACAACTAGTTCGAGAGCTCAAGAACTCTCTGAAATACACCCACCAAAGCAGGACTAGGGTTTTACGCATCTTCGCGGCCCGAACCTGGGTAAACGATCTTTGTGCTGTCTACTAGCCCTGCTCTTCTCGCAACCCCGCGCCTCGGCAACCGTATTAGGGATTCTTGTGGTCCCATAGGTGTCGTTCCACACCAACATTTCCCCTCTTCTTTCTATATTAGGCAAATTAATGATGTATTGTCCTTTCGATTACTCTCATATTTCCATGACATCATGTTTACCCTATCTGTTTAATTATAGATTTTTGTCCTTCGATTTCGACTGCTGTACAGTTCTTTCAATTTGGACCCATATTTGCATGTTATCATATTTTCTTTAACAATCCTACCATTTTATGCAGCGCGTCCCTTGCTATGCAACAAAATCTGTAGTGCGCAATCTTTCCCCTTACATAAATCAAGACTGCAGGGATGTCATACTGCACACAATCCATGGATTTACAATCGTTGCTACTGTAAGACTTGATGAACATGGTGAATCCTATTTTGGCACTGGCACTAGAGTTGCACTGCACATAAAAGGGCCTGGTCATGAGATATACAGTTACTTCCCCAACGATATCATCCGTCCAGACTTTGTTCGAAGTAAGTTTTCTTTTCAACTATCTGCATGTTGACTTACCCAGCAATATCAAATGAATTGTGTAGTATTTAAGCAACCAACTCTTATTCCATTTTCTTACTATATTCTTACCTAATAACTTCTAGTTACCAATACACTTCTATTGCCCTGTTTTAACTAAATATTCCCGCTACTCCCATTTTTATCAGAAACCACCGCTGACAAGGAGACTCCGGAGGTGGAGAACGGGGCTGCCAACAAGCGGAGGCGGGGCGAGCTAGAACCGCAGGCGACTCCAGCAGGCCTATACTTCATCAGCAGTCTCCCCGATGATATGTTGACAGTCATCTTCTCCCTCCTCCCAATCAAATATGGGGCACGGACAACCGTCCTTTCCCAGTGGTGCCGCCCCCTATGGAACTCCAGCCCTCTCGACCTCATCGACACCCACGAGCTCTGCCATGGCTACCGCGAAAGCTTGGATGCGTTCTCCAAGATCCTCGGCAGTCACCTTGGCCCAACTACAGGCCTTAGAATGGGCAAGTTCCGTTCCAACGGCAAGTAACGAGCCAAGATGATTAGATGTAGTTTTTTGTTTTAATTAGTGTTTGTGCCAAGTAAAACCTATAGGATCTTCTTGGGTGATAATTATTTGATCTTGCTGAAAAAGTCAGAAACTTTCTGCCCACAAAAACAATTGTTAAAAATCACCAGAAAGTGATAAAATACCGATTCCAATTGAAGTAGATCAACAAACAAATTATCTAGGCCTTCATATTTTTGCAGATTTTTCTGAGTTACGGAAGTTTGCGTTTGATACAGATTACTACAGACTGTTCTGTTTTTGACAGATTCTGTTTTTTGTGTGTTGTTTGCTTATTTTGATGAATCTATGGCTAGTATCGGGGGGTATGAACCATAGATAAGTTGGAATACAGTAGGTTTAACGCCAATATAAATAAAGAATGAGTTCATTACAGTACCTTAAAGTGGTGGTTTGTTTTATTTCACTAACGGAGCTCATGAGATTTTCTGTTGAGTTTTGTGTTGTGAAGTTTTCATGTTTTTGGGTAAAGATTCGATGGATTATGGAACAAGGAGTGGCAAGAGCCTAAGCTTGGGGATGAACAAGTCACCCCAAGGTAAAATTCAAGGGCAACCGAAAGCCTAAGCTTGGGGATGCCCCGGAAGGCATCCCCTCTTTCGTCTTCGTCTATCGGTAACTTTACTTGATGCTATATTTTTATTCACCACATGATATGTGTTTTGCTTGGAGTGTCTTGTATGATTTGAGTCTTTCCTTTTTATTTTACCACAATCGTCCTTGCTGTACACACCTTTTGGAGAGACACACATGAAACGGAATTTATTAGAATACTCTATGTGCTTTACTTATATCTTTTGAGCTAGATAATTTTGCACTAGTGCTTCGCTTATATCTTTTTAGAGCACGATGGTGGTTTATTTTATAGAAATTATTGATCTCTCATGCTTCACTTATATTATTTTAAGAGTATTTTAGAACAGCATGGTAATTTGCTTTGGTTAAAATTTTAGTCCAAAAGTGATGAGCATCCAAGATACGTATAATAAAAACTATCATATAAAGTGCATTGAATACGATGAGAAGTTTGATTCTTTATGATCGTCTTGAGATATGAAGATGGTGAAATTAGAGTCATGCTAGTTGAGTAGTTGTGAATTAGGGAAATACATGTGTTAAAGTTGTGCTTCCCGTAGAATGCACGTATGGTGAACCGTAATGTGATGAAGTCAGAGCATGATTTATTTATTGATTGTCTTCCTTATGAGTGGCGGTCGGGGACGAGCGATGGTCTTTTCCTACCATTCTATCCACCTAGGAGCATGCCCGTAGTACTTCGTTTCAATAACTAATAGATTTTTGCAATAAGTATGTGAGTTCTTTATGACTAATGTTGAGTCCATGGATTATACACACTCTCACCCTCCCACCATTGCTAGCCTCTCTAATACCGCGCAACTTTCGCTGGTATCATACAACCACCATATACTTTCCTCAAAACAGCCACCATACCTACCTATTATGGCATTTCCATAGCCATTCTGAGATATATTGCCATGCAACTTTTGACTGTTCCGTTTATTATGACACGCTCCATCATTGTCATATTGGTTTGCATGATCATGTAGTTGACATCGTATTTGTGGCAAAGCCACCATTCATGATTTTCATACATGTCACTCTTGATTCATTGCATATCCCGGTATACCACAGGAGGCATTCACATAGAGTCATATTTTGTTCTAAGTTTTGAGTTGTAACTTTTGAGTTGTAAGTAAATAAAAGTGTGATGATCATCATTATTAGAGCATTGTCCCAAGTGAGGAGAGGATGATGGAGACTATGATTCCCCCACAAGTCGGGATGAGACTCCGAACTGAAAATAAAAAAGAAGAGAAAGAAAAGAGGCCATAAAAAAGTGAGGAAGGCCCAAACAAAAAAAATGAATGAGAGAAAAGAGAGAAGGGACAATGTTACTATCCTTTTACCACACTTGTGCTTCAAAGTAGCACCATGATCTTCATGATAGAGAGTCTCCTATGTTGTCACTTTCATATACTAGTGGGAATTTTACATTATAGAACTTGGCTTGTATATTCCAATGATGGGCTTCCTCAAAATGCCCGAGGTCTTCGTGAGCAAGCGAGCTGGATGCACACCCACTTAGTTTCTTTTGTCGAGCTTTTATACACTTATAGCTCTAGTGCATCCGTTGCATGGCAAGCCCTACTCACTCACATTGATATCTATTGATGGGCATCTCCATAGCCTGTTGATATGCCTAGTTGATGTGAGACTATCTCTCCTTTTTTGTCTTATCCACAACCACCATTCTATTCCACATATAGTGCTATGTCCATGGCTCATGCTCATGTATTGCGTGAAGATTGAAAAAGTTTGAGAACATCAAAAGTATGAAACAATTGCTTTGCTTCTCATCGGTGTTGTGCATGATTTAAATATTTTGTGTGATGAAGATAGAGCATAGCCAGACCATATGATTTTGTAGGGATAACTTTCTTTGGCCATGTTATTTTGAGAAGACATGATTGTTTTATTAGTATGCTTGAAGTATTATAATTTTTATGTAAATATTAAACTTTTGTCTTGAATTGTTCGGATCTGAACATTCATGCCAAAATAAAGAAAATTACATTGAGAATTATGCTAGGTAGTATTCCACATCGAAAATTCTGTTTTTATCATTTACCTACTCGAGGATGAGCAGGAATTAAGCTTGGGGACGCTTGATACATCTCCAACATATCTGTAATTTTTGATTGCTCCATGCTATTATGTTATCTGTTTTGGATGTTTAATGGGCTTTATTATACATTTTAATATTATTTTTGGGACTAACCTACTAACCGGAGGCCCAGTGCAAATTGCTGTTTTTTGCCTATTTCAGTGTTTCGCAGAAAAGGAATATCAAACGGAGCCCAAACGGAATGAAACCTTCGCGAGGATCGTTTTTGGAACAAACGCAATCTAGAAGACTTGGAGTGCACGTCAAGGAAGCAACGAGGCAGCCACGAGGTAGGGAGGCGCGCCCAAGGGGGGAGGCGCGCCACCCACCCTCGTGGGCCCCTCATGGCTCCACCGACCTACTTCCTTCGCCTATATATACCCTTATACCCTGAAAACATCCAGGAGCACCACGAAACACTTTTTCCACCGCCGCAACCTTCTGTACCCATGAGATCCCATCTTGGGGCCTTTTCTGGCGCTCCCCCAGAGGGGGAATCGGTCACGGAGGGCTTCTACATCAACACCATAGCCTCTCCTATGATATGTGAGTAGTTTACCCCAGACCTTCGGGTCCATAGTTATTAGCTAGATGGCTTCTTCTCTCTCTTTGGATCTCAATACATAGTTCTCCTCGATTCTCTTGGAGATCTATTCGAAGTAATACCTTTTGCGGTGTGTCTGTCGATATTTGATGAATTGTGGTTTATGATCAAGAGTATCTATGAACAATATTTGATTCTTCTCTGAATTCTTATATGTATGATTATATATCTTTGCAAGTCTCTTTGAATTATCAGTTTAGTTGGGCCTACTAGATTTATCTTTCTTGCAATGGGAGAAGCTCTTAGCTTTGGGTTCAATCTTGTAGTGTCCTTTCCTAGTGACAGCAGGGGCAGCAAGGCATGTATTGAATTGTTGCCATCAAGGATAAAAATATGGGGTTTATATCATATTGCTTGAGTTTATCCCTCTACATCATGTCATCTTGCTTAATGCGTTACTCTGTTCTTTTGAACATAATACTCTAGATGCATGCTGGATAGCGGTCGATGTGTGGAGTAATAGTAGTAGATGCAGAATCGTTTCGGTCTACTTGTCATGGATGTGATGCCTATGTTCATTATCATGCCTAGATATTCTCATAACTATGCAATTTTCTATCAATTGTTCGACAGTAATTTGTTCACCACCGTATAATTTGCTATCTTGAGAGAAGCCACTAGTGAAACCTATGGCCCCCGGGTCTATTTTCCGTCATATAACTTTCTGATCTATTTTATTTTGCAATCTTTACTTTCCAATCTATACCATAAAAATACCAAAAATATTTATCTTATTATCTCTTTTAGATCTCACTTTTGCAAGTGGCCGTGAAGGGATTGACAACCCCTTTATCGCGTTGGTTGCAAGGTTCTTATTTGTTTGTGCAGGTACTAGGGATTTGCATGTAATCTCCTACTAGATCGATACCTTGGTTCTCAAAAACTAAGGGAAATACTTACCCTACTTTGCTGCATCACCCTTTCCTCTTCAAGGGAAAACCAACGCATGCTCGAGAGGTAGCAAGAAGGATTTCTGCCACCGTTGCCGGGGAGATTTGCACCAAGTCAAGTCAAGATTTGATCTCCTGGCAACTAGCCATTTCTGGGCCGTTGCCGGGGAGATCTACGCTCAAGTCAAGATATTCCAAGTACCCATCACAAACTCCTACCCCTCGCATTACATTATTTGCCACTTGCCTCTCGTTTTCCTCTCCCCCCCTTCACCCTTGCCGTTTTATTCGCCCTTTTTCCGTTCTTCTCTTTTTTTTTTGCTTGCTTCTTGTGTGCTAGTGTGTTGGATTGTTTGTCACGATGGCTCAAGACAATAATAAATTGTGTGACTTTTCCAATACCAACAACAATGATTTTCTTAGCACCCCGATTGCTCCTATTACCGATACTGAATCTTGTGAAATTAATGCTGCTTTGTTGAATCTTTTTCATGAAAGATCAATACTCTGGCCTTCCTAGTGAAGATGCCTCTACTCATCTAAACAACTTTGTTGATTTGTGCGATATGAAAAAGAAGAAAGATGTGGATAATGATATTGTCAAATTGAAGCTATTTCCATTTTTGCTTAGAGATCGTGCTAAAACTTGGTTCTCTTCTTTGCCTAAAAATAGTATTGATTCATGGAATAAGTGCAAAGATGCTTTTATCTCTAAGTATTTTTCTCCCGCTAAGATCATCTCTCTTAGAAATGATATTATGAATTTTAAGCAACTTGATCATGAGCATGTTGCACAAGCCTGGGAGTGGATGAAATTAATGATACGTAATTGCCCTACACATGGTTTGGATTTATGGATGATTATACAAAAAAATTATGTCGGATTGAATTTTGCTTCTAGAAATCTTTTAGATTCGGCCGCGGGAGGAACTTTTATGGAAATCACTTTAGGAGAAGATACTAAACTCCTAGATAATATTATGGTTAATTATTCTCAATGGCACACCGAAAGATCTACTAGTAAGAAGGTTCATGCGATTGAAGAGATTAATGTTTTGAGTGGAAAGATGGATGAACTTATGAAATTGTTTGCTAATAAGAGTGTTTCTTCTGATCCTAATGATATTCCTTTGTCCACTTCGATTGAGAATAATAATGAATCTATGGATGTGAATTTTGTTGGTAGGAACAATTTTGGTAACAACGCGTATAGAGGAAACTTTAATTCTAGGCCGTTCCCTAGTAATTCCTCAAATAACTATGGTAATTCCTACAACAACTCTTATGGAAATTTTAATTAGATGCCCTCTGATTTTGAGACTAGTGTTAAAGAATTTATGATTTTGCAAAAGAATTTAAATGCTTTGCTTGAAGAAAAATTGCTTAAGGTTGATGAATTGGCTAGGAACATGGATAAAATTTCTCTTGATGTTGATTCTTTGAAACTTATATCTATTCCACCTAAGCATGATATCAATGAGTCTCTCAAAGCCATGATAATTTCCATTGATGAGTGCAAAGAAAGACACTCTAGGATGCGTGCTAAAAAATATTGCTTGTGAAAGCGTGTTCTTCTAGTTTTCATGATACTTAGGATGAAGATCTAAAAGTGATTGATGTGTCCCCTATTAAATCTTTGTTTTCCAATATGAATCTTGATAAAGATGGGACTGGAGATGAGTCAACATTAGTTAAAAGGCGTCCCAATGATTCGGAGTTTTTAGATCTTGATGCAAAAATTGGTAAAAGTGAGATTGAAAAGGTCCAAACTTTACATAGCAATGAACCCACTATTTTGGATTTCAAGGAATTTAATTATGATAATTGCTCTTTGATAGATTGTATTTCCTTTTTGCAATCCATGTTAAATTATCCTCATGCTTATAGTCAAAATAAAGCTTTTACCAAACATATCGTTGATGCTTTAATGCAATCGTATGAAGAAAAACTTGAATTAGAAGTCTCTATCCCTAGGAAACTTTATGATGATTGGGAACCTACTATTAAAATTATGATTAAAGATCATGAATGCTATGCTTTGTGTGATTTGGGTGCTAGTGTTTCCGCGATTCCTAGAACTTTGTGTGATGGGCTAGGTTTCCATGAATTTGATGATTGTTCTTTAAATTTGCATCTTGCGATTCCACCATTAAGAAACCTATGGGAAGGATTAATGATGTTCTTATTGTTGCAAATAGGAATTATGTTCCTGTAGATTTCATTTTTCTTTATATAGATTGTAATCCTACATGTCCTATTATTCTTGGTAGACCTTTCCTTAGAACGATTGGTGCAATTATTGATATGAAAGAAGGAAATATTAGATTCCAATTTCCGTTAAGGAAAGGCATGTAACACTTTCCTCGGAAGAAAATTAAATTGCCTTATGAATCTATTATGAGGGCCACTTATGATTTGAATACCAAAGATGGCAATACCTAGATCTATCCTTGTTTTTATGCCTAGCTAGGGGCATTAAACGATAGCGCTTGTTGGGAGGCAACCCAATTTTATTTTTGTTCCTTGCTTTTTGTTCCTGTTTAGTAATAAATATTTCATCTAGCCTCTGTTTAGATGTGGTTTTATGTTTTAATTAGTGTTTGTGCCAAGTAAAACCTATAGGATCTTCTTGGGTGATAATTATTTGATCTTGCTGAAAAAGTCAAAAACTTTTTGCCCACGAAAACAGTTGTTAAAAATCACCAGAAAGTGATAAAATACTGATTCTAATTGCAGTAGATCAATAATCAAATTATCTAGGTCTTCGTATTTTGGTAGATTTTTCTGTGTTACAGAAGTTTACGTTTGATACAGATTACTACAGACTGTTCTGTTTTTGACAAATTCTGTTTTTGTGTGTTGTTTGCTTATTTTGATGAATCTATGGCTAGTATCGGGGGTATGAACCATAGAGAAGTTGGAATAAAGTAGGTTTAACACCAATATAAATTAATAATGAGTTCATTACAGTACCTTAAAGTGGTAGTTTGTTTTATTTCGCTAACGGAGCTCATGAGATTTTCTGTTGAGTTTTGTCTTGTGAAGTTTTCATGTTTTTGGGTAAAGATTTGATGGATTATGGAACAAGGAGTGCCAAGAGCCTAATCTTGGGGATGCCCAAGGAACCCCAAGGTAAAATTCAAGGAAAACCAAAATCCTAAACTTGGGGATGCCCCGGAAGGCATCCCCTCTTTCGTCTTCGTCTATCAGTAACTTTACTTGATGCTATATTTTTATTCACCACATGATATGTGTTTTGCTTGGAGCATCTTGTATCATTTGAGTCTTTGATTTTTAGTATACCACAATCATCTTTGCTGTACACACCTTTTGAAGAGACACACATGAATCGGAATTTATTAGAATACTCTATGTGCTTCACTTATATATTTTGAGCTAGATAATTTTGCTCTAGTGCTTCGCTTATATCTTTTTAGAGCACGGTGGTGGTTTATTTTATAGAAATTATTGATATCTCATGCTTCACTTATATTATTTTGAGAGTCTTTTAGAACAGCATGGTAATTTTCTCTGGTTAAAATTTTAGTCCTAAAGTGATGAGCATCCAAGATAGGTATAATAAAAACTATCATATAAAGTGCATTGAATACGATGAGAAGTTTGATTCTTTATGATTGTTTTGAGATATGAAGATGGTGATATTAGAGTCATGCTAGTTGACTAGTTGTGAATTTGAGAAATACTTGTGTTATAGTTTGTGATTCCCGTAGCATGCACGTATGGTGTACAGTTATCTGATGAAGTAGGAGCATGATTTATTTACTGATTGTCTTCCTTATGAGTGGCGGTCGGGGACGAGCGATGGTCTTTTCCTACCAATCTATCCCCCTAGGAGCATGCGCGCAGTACTTCGTTTCTATAACTAATAGATTTTTGCAATAAGTTTGTGAGTTCTTTATGACTAATGTTGAGTCCATGGATTATACGCACTCTCACCCTCCCACCATTGCTAGCCTCTCTAATACCGCACAACTTTCGCTGGTATCATATACCCACCATTTACCTTCCTCAAAACAGCCACCATACCTACCTATTATGGTATTTCCATAGCCATTCCGAGATATATTGCCATGCAAATTTCCACCGTTCCGTTTATTATGACACGCTTTATCACTGTCATATTGCTTTGCATGATCATGTAGTTGACATCGTTTTTGTGGCAAACCCACCGTTCATGATTTTCATACATGTCACTCTTGATTCATTGCATATCTCTGTACACCGCCAGAGGCATTCACATAGAGTCATATTTTGTTCTAAGAATTGAGTTGTAATTTTTGAGTTGTAAGTAAATAAAAGTGTGATGATCATCATTATTAGAGCATTGTCCCAAGTGAAGAAAGGATGATGGAGACTATGGTTCCCCCACATGTCGGGATGAGACTCTGGACTGAAAAAAAAGAATAGAGGCCATAAAAAAGAGAGAAAGGCCCAAACAAAAAAATGAATGAGAGAAAAGAGAGAAGAGACAATGTTACTATCCTTTTACCACACTTGTGCTTCACGGTAGCACCATGATCTTCATGATAGAGAGTCTCCAATGTTGTCACTTTCATATACTAGTGGGAATTTTACATTATATAACTTCGCTTGTATATTCCAATGATGGGCTTCCTCAAAATGCTCTTGGTCTTCGTGAGCAAGCGAGATGGATGCACACCCACTTAGTTTCTTTTGTTGAGCTTTCATACACTTATAGCTCTAGTGCATCCGTTGCATGGCAATCCCTACACACTCACATTGATATCTATTGATGGGCATCTCCATAGCGCGTTGATACGCCTAGTTGATGTGAGACTATCTTCTCCTTTTTTGTCTTCTCCACAACCACCATTCTATTCCACATATAGTGCTATGTCCATGGCTCACGCTCATGTATTGCATGAAGATTGAAAAAGTTTGAGAACATCAAAAGTATGAAACAATTGCTTGGCTTGTCATCGGGGTTGTGCATGATTTAAATATTTTGTGTGATGAAGATAGAGCATACCCAGACTATATGATTTTGTAGGGATAACATTCTTTGGCCATGTTATTTTGAGAAGACATGATTGCTTTATTAGTATGCTTGAAGTATTATTATTTTTATGTCAATATTAAACTTTTGTCTTGAATTGTTCGGATCTGAACATTCATGCCACAATAAATAAAATTACATTGAGAATTATGCTAGGTAGCATTCCACATCAAAAATTCTATTTTTATCATTTACCTACTCGAGGACGAGCAGGAATTAAGCTTGGGGATGCTTGATACATCTCCAACATATCTATATTTTTTGATTGTTCCATGCTATTATATTATCTGTTTTGGATGTTTAATGGGCTTTATTATACACTTTTATATTAATTTTTGGACGAACCTACTAACCGAAGGCCCAGTGCAAGTTGCTGTTTTTTGCCTATTTCAGTGTTTCGTAGAAAAGGAATATCAAACGGAGTCCAAACAGAATGAAACCTTCGCGAGGATTGTTTTTAGAACAAACGCAATCCAGGAGACTTGGAGTGGACGTCAAGGAAGCAACGAGGCGGCCACGAGGTACGGAGGAGCGCCCAGGGGGTAGGCGTGCCCCCACCCTCGTGGGCCCCTCGTGGCTCCACCGACCTACTTCCGTCGCCTATATATACTCTTATACCTTGAAAACATCCAGGAGCACCACGAAGCACTTTTTCCACCGCCGCAACCTTCTATACCCATGAGATCCCATCTTGGGGCCTTTTCTGGCACTCCACCAGAGGGGGAATCGATCACGGAGGGCTTCTACATCAACACCATAGCCTCTCCGATGATGTGTGAGTAGTTTACCATAGACCTTCGGGTCCATAGTTATTAGCTAGATGGCTTATTCTCTCTCTTTGGATCTCAATACAAAGTTCTCCTCGATTCTCTTGGAGATCTAATCGATGTAATACTTTTTGCAGTGTGTTTGTCGAGATTCGATGAATTGTGGGTTTAGGATCAAGATTGTCTATGAAAAATATTTGATTCTTCTCTGAATTCTTATATGTATGAGTTGATATCTTTGCAAGTCTCTTCGAATTATCAGTTTGGTTTGGCGTACTAGATTGATCTTTCTTGCAATGGTAGAAGTGCTTAGCTTTGGGTTCAATCTTGCGGTGTCCTTTCCCAGTGACAGCAGGGGCAGCAAGACACGTATTGAATTGTTGCCATCGAGGATAAAAAGATGGGGTTTATATCATATTGCTTGAGTTTATCCCTCTACATCATGTATTCTTGCTTAATGCGTTACTCTGTTCTTATGAACTTAATACTCTAGATGCATACTGGATAGCAGTCGATGTGTAGAGTAATAGTAGTAGATGCAGAATCGTTTCGGTCTACTTGTCGCGGACGTGATGCCTATGTTCATGATCATGCCTAGATATTCTCATAACTATGCACTTTTCTATCAATTGCTCGACAGTAATTTGTTCACCCACCATAGAATTTGCTATCTTGAGAGAAGCCACTAGTGAAACTTATGGCCCCCGGGTCTATTTTCCATCATATAAGTTTCCGATCTATTTTATTTTGCAATCTTTACTTTCCAATCTATACAATAAAAATACCAAAAATATTTATCTTATTATCTCTTTTAGATCTCACTTTTGCAAGTGGCCGTGAAGGGATTAACAACCCCTTTATCACATTGGTTGCAAGGTTCATATTTGTTTGTGCAGGTACTAGGGATTTGCATGTAATCTCCTACTGGATTGATACCTTGGTTCTCAAAAACTAAGGGAAATCCTTACGCTACTTTGCTGCATCACCCTTTCCTCTTCAAGGGAAAACCAACGCATGCTCGAGAGGTAGCATCCAACAAGAATCAATGTCATGTAACGCCCCAGATTCGATGCGCTACGTGTCCTTCAGTTATTCGTCGTCGTTGCCAGGTCATTTGCTTGCGTGTTGCATTTTGCCATGTCATCATCTGCATTTCATCTGCATGTTTTTCAAAACTTGCATCCGTTTGGGTTTCCCCGGTTCTCTCCGTTGTCCGTTCGGAGTCCAGACCACACTCGCACGCGCCCGCGGCACCTCCGAAATATTATTTTATAAGTGGCATAAAAATGTTCTCGGAATGGGATGAAGCTTGGCTTGCGGTCTTATTTTAGTGTAGACAGAGCGCCTGTCAAGTTTCGTCGCATTCGGAGTCCATTTGTTAGCCCAACCGTTAAATGTATAGCGGCACCGTTGCCGGTTTAATCGTCAGATGTTTTCGCTCCGGAAACCATGCCGGGCTGCCCTTCTCTTCTCTCTTCTCAGCCCAAGGCCTCTCTTCACAGCCCACACCCACTCTAATCCAGCCCACTAAACCCTCTTCCGATCCGGAGCCGTCCGATGGCGATCCGAGGCTCCGAAACGGCCCAAAACCCTCCTAACCCTAGCACCTACCTTATTTAAACCCCTCCCATGCCATTTTGGGCATGCCCTAGCCTCCCCTAACCCCTCAGCCGCAACTTCCCCTTCCTCCTCGGGATCTCCGCCGCCTCCCACCTCCGTTTCCGCGCCACCCGCTCCCTCCTCGCCACTTGGCGCCGCCACATCGTCTCCCCGCCGCCAAGTGGCGCGCTCCCATTGGTCTGCGCCGCCTCCCAGCCGCCTGGAGCCAACCAGGGGCGGCCACCTGTCCCCCGGACCGTCCCACCTCGCCGCGGCCCGCCCAGGCCCGCGGGAAGCCCCTCCGAGCCCATCTGGGCCCGGATCTCACCGCCGCCAGGGCCCGAGTCGCCTGTCCCCGATCTCGCTCTCTCCTCGCGACCCTGGCTCCCGCCGGCGAGATCCGCCGCCGTGCCCGACCCTTGCCGCCTCACCTGGGTGCGCCACCAGGTTGCCGTCTCGCCGCCCGGTTCCTCTCCTCTGGCCTTCTCTCCCTCTCACGATCTCTCTCTCCCTCCCACTCTGCAGGGGCCGCCATGGAGCTCCGCCGTCGCCGTCGCCGTGAACCCCGCCGCCGGATCTCCTCAGCCGCCGCCCATGGAGCCCCGCAGGACGCCCCAACGCCGGATCTGGATCCCCGAGGCCGGGTTTGCCCGTTCCCGACCTCGGCGTCCTCGCAGGACCACCCCTGCCGTCGCCGTTGAAGTCTGCCACCGCCTCTGCCGACGACCTCGTCGGAGGCCGCGTCCCTGCCGTCGCGCCCCGAGTTGACCGCTGCGTCCCTCCGCATGGGCCCCACGTCGACCAGCCCAGCTCCGGCCCAGCCCCGGCCTGCCTCACCTCCTTTGTTTATGGGCCGAAGCCCATGTGGTGAGCAACCCACAGATCCCCGCCCGTGCGTTATTTACTAAATTGTGCTCACTCCGTTTTTTTTCCTGGAAAACGACTAAGTCCCCGAATCTGCAGTTATTTTTATGCCATGTTCATCGCATTGTATCTCTGCATCTGTAGCTCCTTTTTGCGCGTATAATATGTCAAATTGTTCGTCTCGACGAGTACATCATTTCACCTCATTGCATCATTTACATTTGAGCTCATCTTGATGCCCGAAATGCTGTTCGAAGAGGGCTATGTGATGTTAGTTTCAGATTCTTATCAGAACATGCACTTTTGTCATTTTTGCCATGATTGATGTGTGCACCCTATGAACTTGAGTCCTACATGTGTTTTGTACTATGCCATGCCATATTTACAGGGGTGTATGACATGTATTTTTGTGATCTCTTTGGTGACTAGCACAAGCATGCAAACTAGGCTTCATGATGTTGCTGATTTCAGCCCCTGTTCTGCTGATATTTTTATGCCATGTTTACTTGATGCTACCGAGAGATACATGCTTATTTTGAGATACTTCAGTAAGGATGTTTTGAACATATGGTTATTCTCTATCCATCCATGCCCTTTTTTGCAATTATGGAGTGCCATAGCTTGTCTCAATCGAGCTCTACTTTTGCTATAAAATGTTTCCTGGCAGATTGTTTACATGTTATTCAATTTTGCCAAGGTTGTTGTAGTTGATCCGTGTATGATATGATGTTGCTCTTGCCATGTATAGCTTCTATGCCATGTCTTCTTACTGTGAGTTGCCTTGCCATGCCATGTATTGCTCTGTGGTGAGTGGTTCAAGTTCACCAACATGTCTACTTATTGTTGTTCCTGCCATGTATGAATCTGTAATATAACTTGCCATGTTTACATGGGTGCCATCATATTTTCTGATCCTTTTTGGCTCATGGTTAGTAAAGGACATTTGTTCTATGCATTTAGTAGTATCATGTAATGCCTTTTTTTGCCATGATAAGTTCCTGTAGCATGTTGTTTGATAGCTCTAAACATTGCAACCTGATGTTATTTCTGCTAAGTCTGTGAACCTGTTATTATTTGCAATCTTGCCATGTCATTTTGAGCATGTTCTAGTGATTTCTGGAGATAGCTCAGTGTTCATGTTTTGTCATGCTTTACCTGTACATCATGCTCATTCCTTTTGTTGTTACGTTGAGATGCTGTAGCTTGTTGTTTTGGTGCTTGCAATATGCCTACTTGCTGTTTTGGACAGATTGTTGCTATAACTTGTTTCATGTGTGTGTTGAACCGTTGCTCCGTTTTGAGTGTGCTCTATATGAAACTTGCTTGATTTTGCATGTAGTTTCATATTATCATGTTGCATCCATGTTTTGAGGTGTTTGTGTGATGTTTGTATGCATTTCGCATCAATGCCATGTTTAACTTGTTTTGCTCATATCTTCTAGGCCGTAGCTCCGAATCTAATGAACTTTATATGTAACTTGACTAGAATTTCGTGTAGATCATCGTGGTGCATCTTAAATTGCTGTTTAACAACTTGAACATAAGGTATATTCAGATCTGGACCAATTTCGAAATTTGCATATGAGTACTTACCGGAATTGTTCTATGTTGTTTCCGGCCTCATTTAAACTTGCTTTGATGTGTTGCTCTTGTTTGCATCATCTCTTGCCATGAGTAGCTTCATATAGATTTGTCATGCATCATGTTTGTTGTGCATCTTGTCATGTTCGTGTGTGGTGTGTTTACCTATGTTGTGTGCTTCATCTTGTTAGTTCCTGTTTCGTTGCGATCGTGAGGATTCGTTCGTCTACGCTTGGTTCGGCTTCATCCGTTCATCTTCTTCATGGACTCGCTCTTCTTCCTTGCGGGATTTCAGGCAAGATGACCGCTACCCTGGATCTCACTACTATCATTGCTATGCTAGTTGTTTCGTTCTATCGCCATGCTGCGCTACCTATCACTTGTTCCTCAAGCCTCCCAAATTGCCATGTCAGCCTCTAACCTTTTGTCACCCTTCCTAGCAAACCGTTGTTTGGCCATGTTACCGCTTTGCTCAGCCCCTCTTATAGCGTTGTTAGTTGCAGGTGAAGATGAAGTTTGTTCCTTGTTGGAACATGGAGATGTTGTTCCTTGTTGGAACATGTTTACTTGTTGGGATATCACAATATATCTTATATTATTAATGCATCTATATACTTGGTAAAGGGTGGAAGGCTCGGCCTTATGCCAGTGTTTTGTTCCACTCTTGCCGCCCTAGTTTCCGTCATATCAGTATTATGTTCCCGGATTTTGCGTCCCTAACGCAGTCGGGTGATTTATGGGACCCCTTGACAGTTCGCTTTGAATAAGACTCTCTCGGCAAGGCCCAACATTGGTTTTACCATTTGCGACCTATTACCTTTTTCCCTTGGGAGTCGCGCTCTCAAGGGTCGTCTTCATTTAGCCCCTCGGGCCAATGCTTGTCTAAGTGTTGGTCCAAACTAGAACCCTTTGCAGCGCCACCTCGGGAAACTTGAGGGCTGGTTTTAGTTATCGGACTGCTCATCCGGTCGTGGCACGAGGCGAGATCTGCGGCTACTATCGGGTGTCGGCCGCCGGGAGGTCTTGCTGCTCTTGTTTTATTCTGTCGAAATGTCTTGTAGCAGGATTCCGAGACTGATCGGGTCTTCCGGGAGAAGGAATATCCTTTGTTGATCGCGAGAGCTTATCATGGGCTAAGTTGGGACACCCTGCAGGTATAAACTTTCGAGAGCCGTGCCCACGGTTATGTGGCAGATGGGAATTTGTTGATATCCGGTTGTAGTAAACTTGAAGTAAACTCTTCTAAAATACACCAACCGTGCGTAACCGTGAGTGTCTCTTTTGGGGTTGATCGAGAGGAGAACACGGTTTCGGGTTATGTCGGCGTAAGTAGGAGTTCAGGATCACTTCTTGATCATTACTAGTTGGCGACCGTTCCTTTGTTTCTCTTCTCGCTCTCCTTTGCGTATGTTAGCCACCATATCATGCTTAGTCGCTGCTGCAACCCCACTACTTTACCCCTTCCTTTCCCATTAAGCTTTGCTAGTCTTGATACCCATGGTAATGGGATTGCTGAGTCCTTGTGGCTCACAGATTACTACACCACCAGTTGCAGGTACAGGTCGTGCGATGATCTTGGCGAGAGCGATGTTTGCTTGTATTGGAGTTCTTCTTACGCTTCTTGATCGGGGATAGGTTCGGTCGGCAGCACTGGGCTAGCAGAGGTGGATATTGCTTGAGTTTCTGTTTATGTTTCATCCGTAGTCGGATGTTGATCTTTATGTTGTATTGTTGTATTCATGTGACTTTGTATCCTTGTATGTATTGGATGTATCCCCACTATTATGTAATGTTGATGTAATGATATCCACCTTGCAAAAGCGTCTCAATATCGGGTCTATCCTTGGTGGGACCGTCGAGTTCCTTTGGATAGGGTCGCATATTAGGCGTGACAAGTTGGTATCGAGCCTCGACCGACCTTAGAGCCCCTTGATTGATCGTGTAGTTTGGCCGTTGTTGAGTCTAGAAGAAAACTGTTTTGAGTCTAGTTATATCGAGAGTAGGAATTCTTTTACTTCTCAGTCCCTTCGTCGCTCTGGTGAGGAATCTTGACGTAGGTGTTTTGAATTACTCCTCTTCCCCTTCAAATTTTTCTTTAGGTTCACGCAGTTGGTTTTCCGGTAGTTGTTCCTCAGCTCTTTTTATCCGGTGCATTTCTCGTCAAGTTGACTCGAGCCTCTTCATCTTTGCCAAGTTCAATCCTCAGTTGTTGTTTTTTTCCCACCCGCCCACCCCTTCTTATTCTCGAAACCGGAGTCTGTAATCGAGTATCCATTCTACTCTTGCGAAGTCTTTGCTTTCTCTCCTCAATGATTTCAACCGGTGTTTTCTCTTCAAGATATTCGTCGGTTTCCCCTTCCAAGTTGCCTTTGTTTTTCCCGCCCTCCCACCCTCTTCTTCCCGGAGCCTGAGTCTTTTTTGACCATCAATTTCATTCGTGTGGAGCCTCTTCAGTCTTCCCTCAATTGTTTCAACCGGTGAATTTCTCTTTTGTTCGACATTCTTCATTTCTTTTCCGGTGGACTCAATTCAAGTTTTTCGGGTTGATCTTATTCTTTTCCCTCGGATCAAGTGTTTTCCTTGCTCGTTCGCCTCTCGCCAGTTTATCCTTCCGGAGTGCTCAAGTCATCTTAGGAAATTTGTCGGTGTTCCAATTAATTCCAGGTAGTCACCTCATTCAAATATTTCATTTGTTCCGGTGCATCATCTACTTCTTCAACATCCCTTTCCAACGGTGTTTTCTTTTAGTGGGCCCTAACCCACAGGTCTTTTCCCAGGATCTTACCTGACTCTTCTAATTTTCTGGAGTTATTCTTAATTATTTTCAAGTGTGACGTAAGAATGAATTTCATCAGTCAGATGCCTTTTCCAAAATCGATTTCAAACCATTTCATCGTTGGCTCAACCTCTTCGCTTTTCATTCTACCGGAGTATCTCAACAATTTTGGGGGTGTTTATCGTCGTCCTTTGAAGACCGAAGTAGAGTTTCTCTTAAATCTTGTCCGTTCTCCCGAAGATTCATGGTTCTAGCTTCATATCATCCTCTCGAATTATTCCATTTGTCATATATTCTTTTTCTCAACCATCGGGAGTTTGTCAGCAGTTGTTTTTCGGAGGCCATCATTCCAGAAGAATTCTTCGCCCTCATCATTCCAGCTATCGTCCTCTAATTACCCCGGTGCTTCGTTCAAGTATTCTTCAATCAGTTCGCGATCTCTTCGATATCTTTTCTCTAAATTCCCTCAAGTATCTTCGTGGTTTCTAATTCTTCCCGGTGATTCATTTCCTTTAATCAGTCATTTTCAAATTCTTACGGTGGTTCCTTCAGATTCTTTTTCCTTTGTTATCATATCAATCCATTCGTTCTTTAAAATCCTACCGGTGGTTCATGAAGGCCTTCTCAAGTTTGTGATATGTCACTTCTCAATTCTTTCTCAAGAGGAATAAGTAGTTTGCAAAATCCATTGTTTGTCATCAATTTAATTTGATGAAGGATAAGCATACAATAAATCTTATTCTTATTTCCTCGAAGTGTCTAATCCCTTCCTTTGGAGTTTGTTCGTAATGAATAGATTCTAGTTCCAAGTGTTTTAATCTTTTCTTTTCCGGAGTTCAAAATTTCCTCAGCCATTTCGTCGGAAACTCCATCTAAATCATCGCAATGCTCATCTTATTCTTTCATCCTTCAATTTTATCTCATCATCCTTTTGTTACCAGAGTTCTTCATGGTGGTTCTTCATGATTTAATTCATTTTTCAAGAGTTCATCAAGTACCATTCCATCCTCTCAAGTCCGTGTTCTAATCCTTCCATTTTCGGCAGGAGTGCTGCCTAAATCCTTTCAGTCTTATCCGTTTCTTTTCTCATTCTAACCACTCCGGTTAGAACGAGTGCTTTCATAGTCTATCTGATTCCGTGAGCTTTTGATTCTCGTCATTCTCGTCGTTCCTCTCTTCTTCTTGAGTGCTCTCGATTCTTTGCTTCTTCTCTTGAGTTCTTGCTTCACCTCATCCCTTTTCCCTTCCGTCTCGGTCCTAAGATCTCGGGACGAGATCTCTTGTTAGTGGAGGAGTGTTGTAACGCCCCGGATTCGATGCGCCAGGTGTCCTTCAGTTATTCGTCATCGTTGCCATGTCATTTGCTTGCGTGTTGCATTTTGCCATGTCATCATCTGCATTTCATCTGCATGTTTTTTAAAACTTGCATCCGCTCGAGTTTCCCGGTTCTCTCCGTTGTCCGTTCGAGTCCGGACCACACTACGCACGCGCCGCTTTCTCGAAATATTATTTTATAAGTGGCATAAAAATGTTCTCGGAATGGGTTGAAGCTTGGCTTGCGGTCTTATTTTAGTGTAGACAGAGCGCCTGTCAAGTTTCGTCGCATTCAGAGTCCATTTGTTAGCCCAACCGTTAAATGTATAGCGGCACCGTTGCCGGTTTAATCGTCGGATGTTTTTGCTCCGGAAACCATGCCGGGCTGCCCTTCTCTTCTCTCTTCTCAGCCCAAGGCCTCTCTTCACAGCCCACACCCACTCTAATCCAGCCCACTAAACCCTCCTCCAATTCGGAGCCGTCCGATGGCGATCCGAGGCTCCGAAACGCCCCAAAACCCTCCTAACCCTAGCACCTACCTTATTTAAACCCCTCCCATGCCATTTTGGGCAGGCCCTAGCCTCCCCTAACCCCTCAGCCGCAACTTCCCCTTCCTCCTCGGGATCTCCGCCGCCTCCCACCTCCGTTTCCGCGCCACCCGCTCCCTCCTCGCCACTTGGCGCCGCCACATCGTCTCCCCGCCGCCAAGTGGCGCGCTCCCATTGGTCTGCGCCGCCTCCCAGCCGCCTGGAGCCAACCAGGGGCGGCCACCTGTCCCCGACCGTCCCACCTCGCCGCGGCCCGCCCAGCAGCATGGAAGCCCTCCGAGCCCATCTGGGCCCGGATCTCGCCGCCGCCAGGGCCCGAGTCGCCCGTCCCCGATCTCGCTCTCTCCTCGCCACCCTGGCTCCCGCCGGCGAGATCCGCCGCCGTGCCCGACCCTTGCCGCCTCACCTGGGTGCGCCACCAGGTCGCCGTCTCGCCGCCCGGTTCCTCTCCTCTGGCCTTCTCTCCCTCTCACGATCTCTCTCTCCCTCCCACTCTGCAGGGGCCACCATGGAGCTCCGCCGTCGCCGTCGCCGTGAACCCCGCCGCCGGATCTCCTCAGCCGCCGCCCATGGAGCCCCGCAGGACGCCCCAACCCCGGATCTGGATCCCCGAGGCCGGGTTTGCCCGTTCCCGACCTCGGCGTCCTCGCCGGACCACCCCTGCCGTCGCCGTTGAAGTCTGCCGCCGCCTCTGCCGACGACCTCGTCGGAGGCCGCGTCCCTGCCGTCGCGCCCCGCGTTGACCGCTGCGTCCCTCCGCGTGGGCCCCATGTCGACCAGCCCAGCGCCGGCCCAGCCCCGGCCTGCCTCACCTCCTCTATTTATGGGCCGAAGCCCATGTGGTGAGCAACCCACAGATCCCCGCCCGTGCGTTATTTACAAAATCGTGCTCACTCCGTTTTTTTTTCCTGAAAAACGACTAAGTCCCCGAATCTGCAGTTATTTTTATGCCATGTTCATCGCATTGTATCTCTGCATCTGTAGCTCCGTTTTGCGTGTATAATATGTCAAATTGTTCGTCTCGACGAGTACATCATTTCATATCATTGCGTCATCTACATTTGAGCTCATCTTGATGCCCGAAATTCTGTTGGAAGAAGGCTATGTGATGTTAGTTTCAGATTCTTATCAGAAATGCACTTTTGTCATTTTTGCCATGATTGATGTGTGCACCCTATAAACTTGAGTCCTACATGTGTTTTGTACTATGCCATGCCATCTTTACAGGGGTGTATGCCATGTATTTTTTTGATCTCTGTGGTGACTAGCACAAGCATGCAAACTAGGCTTCATGATGTTGCTGATTTCAGCCCCTGTTCTGCGGATATTTTTATGCCATGTTTACTTGATGCTACCGAGAGATACATGCTTATTTTGAGATACTTCAGTAAGGGTGTTTTGAAAATATGGTTATTCTCTATCCATACATGCCCTTGTTTGCAATTATGGAGTGACATAGCTTGTCTCAATCGAGCTCTACTTTTGCTATAAAATGTTTCCTGGCAGATTGTTTACATGTTATTCAATTTTGCCAAGGTTGTTGTAGTTGATCCGTGTATGATATGATGTTGCTCTTGCCATGTATAGCTTCTATGCCATGTCTTCTTACTGTGAGTTGCCTTGCCATGCCATGTATTGCTCTGTGGTGAGTGGTTCAAGCTCACCAACATGTCTACTTATTGTTGTTCCTGCCATGTATGAATCTGTAATATAACTTGCCATGTTTACATGGGTGCCATCATATTTTCTGATCATTTTTGGCTCATGGTCAGTAAAGGACATTTGTTCTATGCATTAGTAGTATCATGTAATGCCTTATTTTGCCATGATAAGTTCATGTAGCATGTTTTTTGATAGCTCTAAACATTGCAACCTGATGTTATTTCTGCTAAGTCTGTGAACCTGTTATTATTTGCAATCTTGCCATGTCATTTTGAGCATGTTCTAGTGATTTGTGGAGATAGCTCAGTGTTCATGTTTTGTCATGCTTTACCTGTACATAATGCTCATGCCTTTTGTTATTACGTTGAGATGCTGTAGCTTGTTGTTTTGGTGCTTGCAATATGCCTACTTGCTGTTTTGGACAGATTGTTGCTATAATTTGTTTCATGTGTATGTGTTGAACCGTTGCTCCGTTTTGAGTGTGCTCTATACGAAACTTGCTTGATTTTGCATGTAGTTTCATATTATCATGTTGCATCCATGTTTTGAGGTGTTTGTGTGATGTTTGTATGCATTTCGCATCAATGCCATGTTTAACTTGTTTTGCTCATATCTTTTAGGCCGTAGCTCCGAATCTAATAAACTTTATATGTAACTTGACTAGAATTTCGTGTAGATCATCGTGGTGCATCTTAACTTGCTGTTTAACAACTTGAACATAAGGTTTATTCTGATCTGGACCAATTTCGAAATTTGCATATGAGTACTTACCGGAATTGTTCTATGTTGTTTCCGGCCTCATTTAAACTTGCTTTGATGTGTTGCTCTTGTTTGCATCATCTCTTGCCATGAGTAGCTTCATATAGATTTGTCATGCATCATGTTTGTTGTGCATCTTGTCATGTTCATGTGTGGTGTGTTTACCTATGTTGTGTGCTTCATCTTGTTAGTTCCTGTTTCGTTGCGATCGTGAGGATTCGTTCGTCTACGCTTGGTTCGGCTTCATCCGTTCATATTCTTCATGGACTCGCTCTTCTTCCTTGCGGGATTTCAGGCAAGATGACCGCTACCCTGGATCTCACTACTATCATTGCTATGCTAGTTGTTTTGTTCTATCGCCATGCTGCGCTACCTATCACTTGTTCCTCAAGCCTCCCAAATTGCCATGTCAGCCTCTAACCTTTTGTCACCCTTCCTAGCAAACCGTTGTTTGGCTATGTTACCGCTTTGCTCAGCCCCTCTTATAGCGTTGTTAGTTGCAGGTGAAGATGAAGTTTGTTCCTTGTTGGAACATGGAGATGTTGTTCCTTGTTGGAACATGTTTACTTGTTGGGATATCACAATATATCTTATATTATTAATGCATCTATATACTTGGTAAAGGGTGGAAGGTTCGGCCTTATGCCTGGTGTTTTGTTCCACTCTTGCCGCTCTAGTTTCCGTCATATCGGTATTATGTTCCCGGATTTTGCGTCCCTAACGCAGTCGGGTGATTTATGGGACCCCCTTGACAGTTCGCTTTGAATAAGACTCCTCCAACAAGGCCCAACATTGGTTTTACCATTTGCCTGACCTATTACCTTTTTCCCTTAGGAGTCGCGCTCTCAAGGGTCATCTTCATTTTAGCCCCCCCGGGCCAATGCTTGTCTAAGTGTTGGTCCAAACTAGAGCCCTTTGCAGCGCCACCTCGGGGAAACTTGAGGGCTGGTTTTAGTTGTACGGACTGCTCATCCGGTCGTGGCTCGAGGCGAGATCTGTGGCTACTATCGGGGTGTCCGCGCGGGAGGTCTTGCTGGTCTTGTTTTAATCTTGTCGAAATGTCTTGTAGCCGGATTCGAGACTGATCGGGTCTTCCGGGAGAAGAATATCCTTCGTTGATCGCGAGAGCTTATCATGGGCTAAGTTGGGACACCCCTGCAGGGTATAAACTTTCGAGAGCCGTGCCCGCGGATATGTGGCAGATGGGAATTTTTTGATATCCGGTTGTAGTAAACTTGAAGTAAACTCTTCTAAAATACACCAACTGTGTGCGTAACCGTGAGTGTCTCTTTTCGGGGTTGATCGAGAGGAGAACACGGTTTCTGGGTTATGTCTGACGTAAGTAGGAGTTCAGGATCACTTCTTGATCATTACTAGTTGGCGACCGTTCCTTTGTTTCTCTTCTCGATCTCCTTTGCGTATGTTAGCCACCATATCATGCTTAGTCGCTGCTGCAACCCCACCACTTTACCCCTTCCTTTCCCATTAAGCTTTGCTAGTCTTGATACCCATGGTAATGGGATTGCTGAGTCCTCGTGGCTCTGATTACTACACCACCGATTGCGGTACATGTCGATGCGATGATCTTGACACGAGAGCGATGTTTGCTTGTATTGGAGTTCTTCTTCTGCTTCTTCGATCAGGGGATAGGTTCCAGGTCGGCAGCCTGGGCTAGCAGGGTGGATATTGCTTGAGTTTCTGTTTATGTTTCATCCGTAGTCGGATGTTGATCTTGTATGTTGTATTGTTGTATTCATGTGACTTTGTATCCTTGTATGTATTGGATGTATCCCCACTATTATGTAATGTTGATGTAATGATATCCACCTTGCAAAAGCGTCTCAATATGCGGGTCTATCCTTGGTGGGACCGTCGAGTTCCTTTTGGATAGGGTCGCATATTGGGCGTGACATGTCATTTCTGCGCGAAATTGACAGTGGTGGGCTACTCGTCTGACAAATACTTCGAACTTGTTATTGGATCCACACCCGTTCAGGTACAACTGCCGCCTTCTACCTCTCCTTCTACAAATTAAAATTATTTCCAATTTTGAAGATTTTTGTTCGTCTGTCTTTCAGAAAATGATTCTGACAAGCTTGACCCCAAAACTGCGCACAGTGAAGGTCTGGGCACTAGAATCTATATGCCCTAACCTGGAGCAAGTTGTCAGTTTCCTGAGATGCTTTCCATGCCTGGAGAAGCTATATATCGAGGTGATGTTCCTTTCCTGTTAAATGTTAACTATAAGGGAGTTCAATTTGTGACACCTTTTTGCAAGTTTATAATGACAATGTACTACGATTTCTGAAGGATTCTTTTGGAGGATTTTAGTACATACATGTCCCCCCCCCATATTGGTTGCAATCAATAAGCATTTCTCCTTTAGATTCATCATTACTAGTTTTCTTAGGGAACTTTTCATCCACTCCAACCTCTTGTGAAGAAGGCTACATTTTTCTAGAATGTAATAAAATGCCCATGTTAATCATGTCAGATCGAAGATGGCATGTTAGTGCATTTTACAAATCCTGCAAACCAAATAGGCATGTAGTAATGTTCAAAACTGCATATAGGCACTAACACGTTTTCCTCTTTTGGAGATAAGATTAAGCCCAATGGTGGATAATGTGATATATTATAACAATCACGTCGAATGCCTAGATGTGCATCTCTCAGAAATTACTTTGAATTCCTACCGAGGGACCTTACCGGAGATTATATTCGCTAGGTTCTTTGTTCTCAAAGCAAGGGTGCTGAAGGAAATGAGGTTTGCCCTACATTTATTTCGCAAAAATGAATGGTTTGTTGATCAGCGCCGGCGCCTGCGGCAGAATGGAATAGGCTCCGAAAATGCTGAATTTCATTTTGGAACTTCCGATGACAGGTAATTGGAAGTCATCGTGTCAACCCCATACATGACTTCTGAGTGGCTAACCCCTTTGCAAAAATTGTGAGGTTTCAAAACCAGACTTAGAAGTGGTAATATTAGTTTGAACCTCTCTGATATCCATGTTCAGCGGATCAGCGCAAGCGTTTGCAGCTGATGAGCTGAATTTCATTTCTAATATCAGTTTGAACCTTGTAATATTCGAATTTGAGCCATATCACTCTGGGATTTTAACCTTGTAATATTTCGAGCTTTTGTGGTACAATCGTTGAAATGGCATCGTATGAGACTCGTATATTGGTAGCACTATTTTGACCTTAATATGCAATGGTCTTAGATTTTATTAACCATTCTCGAATCTGTTTACCTTGTCGAACTCACAACACACGATCTGTATAGCTAACTCAACTGCGATCTTCGACATTATTGCACGAAGTTAGTTTCTTCCATCGTGTGCCCTGTAGAGCGAGAATTCATTATCGCACTCGAGTGTCCATCATCACCCTTCTGTCTAACTTTGACCTCATCACCCACGGGTAAACTTATGACCGAAGTCATTCCACACACTTCCTTTTTACAAAGTTTTTTGCCAATAAAGGCCCACAATTTGTCCCTCTTCTAGCCGACACGCGGCCAAACTAGCCGGGCAGGAAGCTTGCGCGGTAAACTGTGCGGTAGCGCGGGAACAGGCTCACCGACGATACATCTGGCACCTCTTTGAGCCCACGCGTGGTCGAAGAAAACGCGTGCGGTGCGGTGTTGTCAAGCGTGCACTAGAATCCTCCGCTATGAATGCCGTACAAGACGTGACGATTACAGGCCGGCCGGACCCCATTTATTATAGCGGCCATTTAACCCTTGTGTCTATTCAACCATTCGATTGCGCCTCACCATTGCAAGAAGCACACCCACCACGAGAAATTCTTAGAGGGTATCTTGCGTGGCTCTAATGGCGCTCTGAGCGGCTGCTGACGACAAGCAGCAGTTCACCATGCGTGCCGTGGTGGACACCCACAGAAGGTTCATGGACCTCTTGGTGGTGTACACCATCGACCTGGTCTGGATGGAGCACTCCATCCACATCATGGAGTTGTTTCTTGCCGAGGATAAGTACAAGGTGGTCGGGTTTGATCTCGTGTACACCCGCACTCGTGTCGGGTCTTGTCCCAAGGTCGCCGTCGCCCCAATGTGCCTGCGCCGCCACGTCCTCGTCTACCACTACTGCCTGGCCACAAGGCCTTGCGAGCATTTCGCTAGGTTTTTCAACAGCCCCCACTACATGTTCGCTATGATGGACATCACCAACAATGTAAAGGCGCTCGAGAATTCGGTCATCCCCTGCCAGAATCTTGTTGACATCCAGTTCTAATACAAGATCTGGGGCATCAAGGAGCATGAGAAGGACTCACTAGTTCACCTCGCCGAGGCCATCATCGATCCCTACTACAGAAACATGAAGTATTCATGCAACAAGGACTAGCATGCCTGGCACTCAGCCTAGATGGAGAAACTCGGAGGCGTACATGAGCTATGCCATGTATAGGCAGATCGTTGACATGAGGAAGTGCCTCCTTCCCCAAAACGTCCAGGGATCTAGCCGAAAGCAGAGCAATGGAAAGCATCGTCGCAATAATAAGTAGATGATTAGATCCTCGTTTCTCCTAGTTTAGTATGCATGTAATTGCTTACTTTGGTCTGTGGAAATGTTATGTGTGTAGTCACTTGTGTAATTGTATGCTTAATTTGGTTATGCAATACTATCTTTTTCAGTATATATGTTGGTGTTGTGTAGACAAAGCGTAGATGTTCTGCGGACAAAGAAAATCACATCGCACACGGACTAAACAATGGAACCCGTCGGTGATGTTTTCATAAATCACTCACAATTGCATACTAGGAATTGTTTGCTCACAACACACACGGCTTGTTAGTAGCAATCGTCTGTGTTGTTATCGGTCTAGGCACACGTTTCCGATTACAGACCTGTTTGCCTCGTATCACACACATCTTGTTAAGTTGAACCGTTTCTATTCACTTGTCTCAACGCAAACAGTTCATCCGAGTGAACCGCATGCCGTATATCGCACACACCTTGATCTGGTCGACTGTTTATTTTGTGTTGCCTAATCACAAACAGTTCATCCGAGTGAACTGTATGCTGTATATTGCACACAACTTCATCTGGTTGCCCGTTTCTTTTGTTCCTCCTCATCGCAAACAGTTAATAGAACTGAACCGTATGCCCTAAATCGCACACGCAACTAAAATCTAAACTGTGTTTGATGCATCCCCCATCGCAAATGTTTTGCACCTTTTTTGACGGTTTTTTACACCAACGTTTGCGATTATTGCATCACACACAGTTTCGTCGAAGGGTATCTGATCATAGTGTCGTGTTAGCAGCATCCTACAGTAGTGTGTGGTAGTATATGAGACATGTGGGGTAACTGTGATAGCCTGGTTTTTGCCCCCTCTTCTTTTTCTAATTTTTATTTGCCTTCCATTTGAACTTGGGTTTTTGAACTATTTCAGTTGGACTTAAACACTTGGGAATAACCTTCATTTCCACCCAAGTGGCTCACCTCTCCCCAAGCCATCATTTCTTCTCTGGTTAATCCCAAAATAATCTTAGGAATATTTTTCTTAAATGAAAAATATTCATTTCCGCCTCTAAAACCCTAATCAGCAACTTGTGCTCCAAAGCAACCTCCACTTTATTTGCCCAAAATAATCCAAGAAAATTCTCAAATATTCTCTGAACCATAGGCTGGCTCTGCCACCGTGGGCTCGTGGGAAGGAGGGCCGCGCTGGCGAGCAGCGACCCTCGCCGCCACCGTCGAAGGCCCAGCACCTCCTCTCGCCATGGTAGATGGAGGGAAGAAGCAAAGGTGAAAAAGGATGGATGCGGAAGGAATGTGGGATGACGCCATCCCTCCCCCTCCTTATAAAGAGGCAGGGTCGAGGCTCGGCTGCCCCACTCAGCCAATCCAGCCATCAGAGGCGTAGGGAATTGGGATCGACCCGCTGCCCCAATCAGCGACGGCCCGGTTTCCCGCCTCCGCCACCTGCCACTTGCATGGAGGACGCGTGGCGGGCGAGCAGGACCGAAAAGACTTGTGAGACGACCGTTCCCTGCCCCGTGATCAGGGGCGTGAACGCCTCGAAGAGTGTGACCCGAGCCCATTCAGTAAATGAGCCCATTCAGTAAAGGCCCTTGCCGAGGATATCAGCGGGGCCACTGCCAGGCCCGCACCAGCCAAGTTTCTACTGCCGTTCGCATGTAGCTGCCAGCCCGACCAGTTGGGCTGGCACCTGCGTGGCAACATGCAGCTTCCAGGCCAGATCAGCAACTGCCTGTGTGGCGGCATGCAGATCTTCATGAAGACCCTACCACCGCACCACCTCAGCTGCTTGCCTGCCTATGTGGCGCCGCATGCATCGCTGGCCAAGGCGCGTGTCAAAGCAAAGAGGAGCGGCGACGGATGGGACGGGCCTCACTCCCCGTCCCCGATAAAGCTCGGGGACACCTAAGCGACGCATTTGCGTCTTGTCCTGTAGTACGGGCAATAAGCTCACAGTACTGTAGGCCTTTCCACCTCATGTGTGCCACTGTGGCAGCCCCTTTCGACTATAAAAGGAGGCCCATGGCATACTGGAGAGGGATTCGGCTCTTTTGAACTATGCAGACACCATAGCTAGTTTGAGAGCTCAAGAACTCTCTCAAATACACACCAAAGCAGGACAAGGGTTTTACGCATCCTCGCGGCCCGAACCTGGGTAAACGATCCTTGTGCTGACTGTTAATCCCGCTCTTCTCACAACCCCGCGCCCCGACAAACGTAGTAGGGATTCTCGTGATCCCATAGGTGTCGTTTCCCACCGACAAATGCCACAACTTTGGGGACGAAACGATATCCATTGCCTCTTATTGCTTTCAAATTTTTTCTCGTGTCAACATAAAACAACAGGAGTGTTGTGTTATTTTTGTGATTTTCAGGGGTTCGTCTGGACATTTTTATGCATTAAGTGATTTTTCAATGCATTTATGTGCATAATTCAAATTTGAACTACATACAAATGCACCCGTGCATATAAATTGGTTGAAAAATCAAATCTTTTGTCCTTGGGTGCATGCTTAGGTCCCATGCAAAAAATGGGAATGAATGTCAAACACCCTGCCACCGTCACTTGGCTGCAAACATTGAGATAACTGGTTTTTAAATTCTAGTAAATCCAAAACTCGTCTGAAATTCATGAAACCTGGCATGCTATCATGGAGCGGCATCAACATGGCATGGTAAATTTTTTATCCCATTTGGGGCAGGTTTGGGTATATGCTTCTCACAAACGAGAGCTTCTCACAACAAGCATGATGGTTTCGGTAGGGAACGCCCCAACTTTGTGGACGAAGCGATATCCATTGCCTCTTATTACTTTCAATTTTTTTCTCGTGTCAACATAGAACAACAGGAGTGTTGTGTTATTTATTGTGAATTTTGGGGTTTGTTTGGACATTTTTATGCACTGAGTGAATTTTCAATGCATTTATGTGCATAATTCAAATTTGAACTACATGCACATGCTCCGGTGCATATAAATTGGTTGAAAAATCAAATCTTTTGTCCTTGGGTGCATGCTTAGGCCTGAAGCAAGAAATGGGAATGAATGTCAAAAACCCTGCCACCGTCACTCGGCCGCAAACATTGAGATACCTGGTTTTGAAATTCTAATTAATCAAAACTCGTTTGAAATTCATGAAACTTGGCATGCTATCATGGAGGGGCATCAACATGGCGTGGTAAGTTTTTGTCCCATTTGGGGCAGGTTTGGTTACATGCTTCTTAACAACCAGATCTTCTCACAACAAGCATGATGGTTTCGGTGGGGAACACCCCAACTTTGGGGACGAAACGATATCCATTGCCACTTATTGCTTTCAAATTTTTTCTCGTGTCAACATAGAACAACAGGAGTGTTGTGTTATTTTTTGTGATTTTCCAGGGTTCGTCTGGACATTTTTATGCATTAAGTGAGTTTTCAATGCATTTATGTGCATAGTTCAAATTTGAACTACATACACATGCACCGGTGCATATAAATTGGTTGAAAAATCAAATCTCTTGTCCTTGTGTGCATGCTTAGGTCCCATGCAAGAAATGAGAATGAATGTCAAACATCCTGCCACCGTCACTTGGCCGCAAACATTGAGATAACTTGTTTTTAAATTCTAGTAAATCCAAAACTTGTCTGAAATTCATGAAACTTGGCATGCTATCACGGAGCGGCATCAACATGGCATGGTAAATTTTTTATCCCATTTGGGGCAGGTTTGGATATATGCTTCTCACAAACCAGAGCTTCTCACAACAAGCACGATGGTTTCGGTAGGGAACGCCCCAACTTTGGGGACAAAGCGATATCCCTTGCCTCTTATTGCTTTTAATTTTTTTTCTCGTGTCAACATAGAACAACAGGAGTGTTGTGTTATTTATTGTGATTTTTCGGGGTTTGTTTGGACATTTTTACGCATTAACTAAGTTTTCAATGCATTTATGTGCATAATTCAAATTTGAACTACATGCACATGCTCCGGTGCATATAAATTGGTTGAAAAATCAAATCTTTTGTCCTTGGGTGCATTCTTAGGTCCCATGCAAGAAATGGGAATGAATGTCAAACACCCTGCCACCGTCACTCGGCCGCAAACATTGACATACCTGGTTTTTAAATTGTGGTAAATCAAAACTCGTCTGAAATTCATGAAACTTGGCATGCTATCATGGAGGGGCATCAACATGGTGTGGTAAATTTTTGTCCCATTTGGGGCAGGTTTGGTTATATGCTTCTCACAAACCAGATCTTCTCACAACAAGCATGATGGTTTCGGTAGGGAACACCCAAACTTTAGGGACGAAACGATATCCATTGCCTCTTATTGCTTTCAAATTTTTTTCTTGTGTCAACATTGAACAACAGGAGTGTTGTGTTATTTTTTGTGATTTTTTGGTGTTCGCTTGGACATTTTTATGCATTAAGTGTGTTTTCAGTGCATTTATGTGCATAATTCAAATTTGACCTACATGCACATGCTCCGGTGCTTATAAATTGGTTGAAAAATCAAATCTTTTGTCCTTGGGTGCATGCTTAGGTCCCATGCAATAAATGGGAATGAATGTCAAACACCTGGCCACCGTCACTCGGCCGCAAACATTGAGATACCTGGTTCTTAAATTCAAGTAATCTAAAACTCGTCTGAACTTCATGAAACTTGGCATGCTATCATGGAGCGGAATCAACATGCCGTAGTAAATTTTTTTCCCATTTGGGGCAGGTTTGTGTATATGCTTCTGGCAAACCAGAGCTTCTCTCAACAAGCATGATGGTTTTGGTAGGGAACGCCCCAACTTTGGGGACGAAACGATATCCATTGCCTCTTATTGCTTTCAAATTTTTTCTCGTGTCAACATAGAACAACGGGAGTGTTGTGTTATTTTTTGAGACTTTTCGGGGTTCGTCTGGACATTTCTTTGCATTAAGTGAGTTTTCAATGAATTTATGTGCATAATTCAAATTTGAACTACATGCACATGCTCCGATGCATATAAATTGGTTGAAAAATGAAATCTTTTGTCCTTGGTTGTATGCTTAGGTCCCATGCAAGAAATGGGAATGAATGTCAAACACCCTCCCACCGTCACTCGGCCGCAAACAATGAGATACCTCGTTTTAAAATTCTAATAAATCCAAAACTTGTCTGAAATTCATGAAACTTGGGATGCTATCATGGAGCGGCATCAACATGTCGTGGTAATTTTTTTGTCCCATTTGGGGCAGGTTTGGGAATATGCTTCTCACAACCCTGAGCTTCTCACAACAAGCATGATGGTTTCGGTAGGGAACACACCAACTTTGGGGACGAAACGATGTCCACTGCCTCTTATTGCTTTCAAATTCTTTCTCATGTCAACATAGAACAACAGGAGTGTTGTGTTATTTTTTGTGATTTTCCGGGGTTCGTTTGGACATTTTTATGCATTAAGTGAGTTTTCAATGCATTTATGTGCATAATTCAAATTTGAACTACATGCACATGCTCAAGTGCATATAAATTGGTTGAAAAATCAAATGTTTGTCATTGGGTGCATGCTTAGGTCCCATGCAGGAAATGCGAATGAACGTCACACCCTGCCACCATCACTCGGCCGCAAACATTGTGTTACCTAGTTTTTAAATTCTAGTAAATCCAAAACTCGTCTGAAATTCATGAAACTGGGCATGCTATCATGGAGCGGCATCAACATGGCGTGGTAAACTTTTTGTCCCATTTGGGGTAAGTTTGGGTATATGCTTCTCACAAACCAGAGCTTGTCACAACAAGCATGATGGTTTCGGTAGGGAACGCCCAAACTTCGGGGACGAAGCGACATCCATTGCCTATTATTGCTTTCAATTTTCTTTCTCGTGTCAATATAGAACGACAGGAGTGTTGTGTTATTTATTGGGAGTTTTTGGGGTTTGTTTGGACATTTTTATGCATTAAGTGAATTTTCAATGCATTTATGTGCATAATTCAAATTTGAACTACATGCACATGCTCCGGTGCATATAAATTGGTTGAAAAATCAAATCTTTTGTCCTTGGGTGCATTCTTAGGTCCCATGCAAGAAATGGGAATGAATGTCAAACACCTTGCCACCGTCACTCGGCCGCAAACATTGACATACCTGGTTTTTAAATTGTAGTAAATCAAAACTCGTCTGAAATTCATGAAACTTGGCATGCTATCATGGAGCGGCATCAACATGGTGTGGTAAATTTTTTGTCCCATTTGGGGCAGGTTTGGTTATATGCTTCTCACAAACCAGATCTTCTCACAACAAGCATGATGGTTTCGGTAGGGAACACCCAAACTTTGGGGACGAAACGATATCCATTGCCTCTTATTGCTTTCAAATTTTTTCTTGTGTCAACATTGAACAACAGGAGTGTTGTGTTATTTTTTGTGATTTTTCGGTGTTCGCTTGGACATTTTTATGCATTAAGTGTGTTTTCAGTGCATTTATGTGCATAATTCAAATTTGACCTACATGCACATGCTCCGGTGCTTATAAATTGGTTGAAAAATCAAATCTTTTGTCCTTGGGTGCATGCTTAGGTCCCATGCAATAAATGGGAATGAATGTCAAACACCTGGCCACCGTCGCTCGGCCGCAAACATTTAGATACATGGTTCTTAAATTCAAGTAATCAAAAACTCGTCTGAACTTCATGAAACTTGGCATGCTATCATGTAGCAGCATCAACATGTCATGGTAAAAAAAAATCCCATTTGGGGCAGGTTTGTGTATATGCTTCTCACAAACCAGAGCTTCTCTCAACAAGCATGATGGTTTCGGTAGGGAACGCCCCAACTTTGGGGACGAAACGATATCCATTGCCTCGTATTGCTTTCAAATTTTATTTCTCGTGTCAATATCGAACAACGGGAGTGTTGTGTTATTTTTTGCGACTTTTCGGGGTTCGTCTAGACATTTTTATGCATTAAGTGAGTTTTCAATGAATTTATATGCAGAATTCAAATTTGAACTACATGCACATGCTCCGGTGCATATAAATTGGTTCAAAAATAAAATCTTTTGTCCTTGGGTGCATGCTTAGGTCCCATGCAAGAAATGGGAATGAATGTCAAACACCCTGCCACCGTCACTCGACCGCAAACATTGAGATACCTGGTTTTTAAATTCTAATAAATCCAAAACTCGTCTGAATTTCATGAAACTTGGCATGCTATCATGGAGCGGCATCAACATGTCGTGGTAAATTTTTTGTCCCATTTGGGGCAGTTTTGGGTATATGCTTCTCACAAACCAGAGCTTCTCACAACAAGCATGATGGTTTCGGTACGGAAGCCCCAATTTTGGGGACAAAACGATGTCCATTGCCTCTTATTGCTTCCAATTTTTTTCTCATGTCAGCATAGAACAACAGGAGTGTTGTGTCATTTTTTGTAATTTTCGGGGTTCGTTTGGACATTTTTATGCATTAAGTGAGTTTTTGATGCATTTATGTGCATAATTCAAATTTGAACTACATGCACATGCTCAAGTGCATATAAATTGGTTGAAAAATCAAATCTTTGTCGTTGGGTGCATGTTTAGGTCCTATGCAAGAAATGGGAATGAATGTCACACCCTGCCACCATCACTCGGCCGCAAACATTGTGATACCTAGTTTTTAAATACTGGTAAATACAAAACTCGTCTGAAATTCATGAAACTTGGCATGCTATCATGGAGCAGCATCAACATGGCGTGGTATATTTTTTGTCCCTTTTGGGGCAGGTTTGGTTATATGCTTCTCACAAATCAGAGCTTCTCACAACAAGCATGATGGTTTCGGTAGGGAACACCCCAACTTTGGGGACGAAACAAAATCCATTGCCTCTTATTGCTTTCAATTTTTTTCTCGTGTCAACATAGAACAACAGGAGTGTTGTGTTACTTTTTGTGATTTTTCGGGGTTTTCTTGGACATTTTTATGCATTAAGTGAGTTTTCAATGCATTTATGTGCATAATTCAAATAGGAGCTACATGCTCATGCTCCGGTGCATATAAATTGGTTGAAAAATCAAATCTTTTGCCCTTGGGTGCATACTTAGGTCCCATGCAAGAAATGGCAATGAATGTCAAACACCCTGCCACCGTCACTCGGCCGCAAACATTGAGATACCTTGTTTTTAAATTCGAGTAATCCAAAACTCTTCTGAAAGTCATGGAACTTGGCATGCTATCATGGAGCGGCATCAACACGCCGTGGTAACGTTTTTGTCCCATTTGGGGCAGGTTTGGTTATATGCTTTTCACAAACCAAAGCTTCTCACAACAAGCATGATGGTTTCGGTGGGGAACGCCCCAACTTTGGGGAAGAAACGATATCCATTGCCTCTTATTGCTTTCTAATTTTTTCTCGTGTCAACATGGAACAACAGGAGTGTTGTGTTATTTTTTATGATTTTTCGGAGTTCGTCTGGACAATTTTATGCATTAAGTGAATTTTCAATGCATTTATGTGCATAATTCAAATTTTAACTACATGCACATGCTCCACTGCATATAAATTGGTTGAAAAATCAAATCTTTTGTCCTTGGGTGCATGCTTAGGTCCCATGCAAGAAATGGGAATGAATGTCAAACAACCTACCACCGTCACTGGGCCGCAAACATTGAGATACCAGGTTTTTAAATTCTAGTAAATCCAAAACTTGTCTGAAATTCATGAAACTTGGCAAGCTATCATGGAGCGGCATCAGCATGCCATGATAAATTTTTTGTCCCATTTGGGGCAGGTTTGGGTATATGCTTCTCACAAACCAGAGCTTCTCACAACAAGCATGATGGTTTCGGTAGGGAATGCCCCAATTTTGGGGGCGAAACAATATCCATTGCTTCTTATTGCTTTCAAATTTGTTCTCGTGTCAACATAGAACAACATGAGTGTTGTGTTATTTTTTGTGATTTTTGGGGGTTCGTTTGGACATTTTTATGCATTAAGTGAGTTTTCGATGCATTTATGTGCATAATTCAAATTTGAACTACATGCACATGCTCTAGTGCATATAAATTGGCTGAAAATCAAATCTTTGTCCTTGGGTGCATGCTTAGGTCCCATGCAAGAAATGGGAATGAATGTCAAACACCCTGCCACCGCTACTCGGCCGCAAACATTGAGATACCTAGTTTTAAATTCTAGTAAATCCAAAACTCGTCTGAAAATCATGAAACTTGGCATGCTATCATGGAGCGGCATCAACAGGGCGTGGTAATTTTTTGTCCCAATTGGGACAGGTTTGGGTATATGCTTCTCACAAACTAGAGGTTCTCACAACAAGTATGATGGTTTCAGATAGAACACCCATATGCAAAGTGAGAGCAGGATTTGTGCATGTCTTGAACACAAACGGTTCTTTTGGATGGCCCGTGTGAACCACTTACAAACAATTTGTTGCGATTTGCATCTGTCATATTGGGTATGTTGCCATTTGTAAAACTAGAAAGATTGACATTTGTTGATCTAGTAACATTGCCATTCGCCAACCTTGTAACATTGCGATTTGTCAAAATATGAAGCTAAAAATCACTAGCAGTATCTAAGTTTTGCAACTAAAATTCAGTAATTAAGCATAGATGGAGGCGAGGAGGCGTGTTCAGGCAGGCGTGCAGCAGGCAGCACAGTTCTATTCAATTTGACAGTGGGCGGCGCAGTTCCCAATACGGCTTTAATGCAGACGAGGGAGAGGGTAGCGGTTCCCGAAATGTTGAACGGCCAATGATGCATTCTTCTTCAATTAGCATTGTGTGAATGCATGAGGGAAGTAATGGGAGGAGCAGGAAAAGAGGCAGCACTATGTGAATGCAACGCAGTTTGCACTCATATAAAGGCGCCCCTCCATTCCTATGCATCTACCACATCATACGCACCTAAGCATTTGCCTAAGCACCTACACTAATAAGCGCAAAAGTGCCCACTCAAGACCCATGGCGGCGATGCGCGCGAGCAGCCAGCGGCTGTGCCAGATGGTCCACGACGCCGGCCTGCGGCATGGCACCCTGGATCGTCTCCATACGGTGTTGGCGACCGGGTGGTGGATGGCCGTCATCGATGCTAGCTATGACTCTAAGTTGGACCAGATGATTTTTCGCACCACCAACAGGTTCACCGTCATCAAGAAGCTCATGGACGACATCGTCGTACTCCTCCAGCCTGCGTGTTTGGGCTCCTCATTGCTTGCCACCCTAATCAGCCTCCATGTTCGGAACCTCTTTCAAGCACTAGTGGCCCTGCGACTGCCCACCGACGCCACGAAGAATGTCCACCTGGAGGTCGCGCTCGCCGCGAGGCACCTCGCCCTGCAAGAAACTGTCGACCTACACATCCATGTATACGAGCGAATCGTGTACATAGCTATCTACAAGGCCAGTAAGGACGCTACAATGTTGGCCTTCTTCAGTCGGCTGGAAGCCTTGGATGCCTTTACTGAGAAGCACATTGACCTCGCCAAAAAAGCCGCCGCTTGTTAGCTGCCGGTCGGTGGCCCGGCCGGCGCACTGAGTTGAGGAGGAGGTTAGCCGGCTGCAAGAATCCGTCGACCTACACATCCATGCGTACGTTGATGGATGCATCTTTCTTCTTGCCTCCTGCAACGACCACCGCGATCGCATCATCATGTCCTTAATTATTATTTTGCTATTGCATTCTTGTTCTAGTCAATACAGACATGTGCGATCTCTTTTCTCAATACATTCTCATTCTGGCTATTGCATTATCGTTCTAGTCTTATTTTGATTGGCTTGAATGAAGGTCTATCCCGCCGTTAGGTGCCCCAGCGTGCTGTGCTCGCCATTAGGCACCACGGCGCGCTCGGCTTGTGGACAGCTTTTCCTTGCGTGTTCAACTACTATATGCATATATATATGGTTGCTCGCCGTTGAGGCGACCGTGAAGCGCTCTGCTCGCGTCCCTCCGCGCGCGCTCTGCCAACGGTTGGGCGTGCACACGATCATGTCGGGGGCTCCGTATGCATGCGGTTGCGTCGCGCGCGTTGCCACGCAATGCAGTTACGTGCGGCAAGATGGAGTTACACGCTGCAAAATAGAACTACCATCAGGGCCTGCCGATATTCCTGGCCGACCGGCTTCCCCTTTAATACCCGCGGCCATTATAAACTTAGTCTCTTCAACCTTTAGATTGCACCCCACAACACAACAAGCACACCCACAACGACACATAGAGGGGGGATGTCTAGCGACGCCCCAATGGAGTTCGGCGAGCATAGAGTGTAGACCCACCCGAGGGAGACGGATCTCTCGGTGGTGTACACCATCGACCCAGCCGTGGTGGACGACTACATCAACAGCGTTGAGCAGTTGCTTGCTGGAGACAACTACAAGGTGGTCGGCATCGACCTCCACTACACCGCCCGTCGTCCCGGCATAGATCAGAAGGTTGTCGTTGCCCAGTTGTGCGTGCACCATCATGTCCTCATCTACCACTACTGTATGGCCACAGAGCCTTGCGACCGTTTCAACAGGTTTGTCAACAGCACCGACTACAAGTTCGCCACGGTGGAAACCACAGACAATGTAAAAGCGCTTAGTGTTACGGGCTTGGCCTGCAAGAACCTTGTCGAAATCTGTGACCACTACAGGGTCTGGGGCAGCACGAACAAGGACTCCCTGGTCAAACTCGCCTCGGCCATCATCGACCCCTACTATGAAAAGATGAAGCAGGATGCCTAGAGAACAAGCCCCCTATCCTGGCACAGGGCCTAGATGCGGCAACTGGATGAACCTCACCTCAGGTTCGCGGCCAAGAGCATGTACACATGCTACGAGATGCACAGACGGATCGTTGACATGAGGAAGTGCCTCCTTACCCAAATCGACAAGCCTGGATCGAGCCACAAGCAGAGTAAGCGTCACAAGAAGTAGATGATGATCAGATGATCATTTATGCTAGTTAATCATGCATGTAATATATAGTTTACTTTATCGGTGTGTGGAAATGTCATGGGTGTAGTAGCCACCTATGTAATTATGCATGTAATAGTTTACTTTGGTGTGTGCAAATGCCACGGTTGTAGTAGCCACCTATGTAAGTGGATGTTTAATTTGGTTATACAGAACAACAACAAGACGTGTGTGTTGTTCATTATGCAATCCCATCGCACAACACACACGTCTTGTTAAGTTGAACCATTTCTGTTCTCTTGTCTCAACGCAAACAGTTCATCCGAGTGAACCGCATGCCTTTTATCGCACACATCTTCATCTGGCTGACCTTTTCTTTTGTGTTGCCTAATCACAAACAGTTCATCCGAGTGAACTGTATCCTGTACATCACACACACCTTCATCTGGATGCCCATTTCTTTTGTTGCTCCTCATTGAAAACGGTTAATTGAACTGAACTGTATGCCCTGAATCACACACGCAACTAAAATCTGAACAGTGTTTGATGCATCCTCCATCGCAAATGTTTTGCACCTTTATTGACGGTTTTTTACACCACCGTTTGTGATTATGGCATCGCACACAGTTTCATCGAAGGGTCTTTGGTCGTAGTGTCGCGTTAGCAGCAACCTGCAGTAGTGAGGGAACACAACAGAAACGGTTCAACTTAACAAGATGTCTGTGATATGGGGGATATAGTTCACATGGATGAACTTTTTGTGTGATACGTGGCAAACAGCCGACTCAGATGAACTGTTTGCGATGAGAAATTACAACACAAATGGTTAATATAGTTACTTCATGTGCGATTCTGTGTGTAAAAAAAACTTTGAAAAATGCAAACTAGTTGCTTGCGGTGGCTAGGAGTATCGCACACGATGTGTCTGCAAGTACTCGTGTGCGATGATTAGTATGTTACACATACGTTTCCTTATGTTAACATGTGTGTGAATTTGCAATATGGACAGTTAATATGCAAATGCCTTCTAGACATCGAGCACATGCTTAAACTCAATGAACTGTGTACAATACTAATACTTTCCGTCAAAATTTATGAACTTGGGTACCAACATTTGAGTAACATATATATAGTGGTTACACTATTCGACAAAAGGAGGATATTCGTAACACGGTTTTGACAACCATATGGTCATAGCTACAAACTTAACATAGTAACAACTATCACATTTTAAGAGGCTAAGGGCCAACAACCATATGGTCCATATCTACATACTTAACATATATAGTAACATCTAGCACATTTTAAGAGGCAGAGGGCCAACAACCACAACTATCCACTGGAAGCAGCTTGATCACGGTGACTCGGCATCTCGTCAATGAAAAGGAAGAGCCCTCTTGTGCCTTCGTAGAGCATGAGTAGAATAGTGTCTCCAATTTTCCAATATGGATGCATTGCCACGAGAAGCGGAAACTTGTTAATTTGAATGGTTCAATTTCTGCGGGAAATGCAGTACCTTGCAATCATTTTGGCATTATTAGCAGGCACGAGTGTAATTCGGCCACGCAGGGAAATCGATCCAGGAACTGCTACAGGGGGCAATTTCTGTTAACATGTAGAATAAAAACCAATTGTAACATATCGTTGAAGATATATATAGTTTATGATCATCAACATTAAAATAAGAGTTTTTACCAGCGTTTTGTGCACATAATTGGCCTTGTTCAGTGTGTGCACCATAGGTCTAATTAATCCCATCCAAAATTCAGCGTTCATATGATGTGCTATCTCTGTCAGATTATCAACAAAGTTTATGACATGCTTCAAGTCCTTCTAGTGAAATTTGGTATGCTTAGTAACATATAGATCATTCACTATGCATCCAACATATCCTGCTTAAATGGTGGAAAGGTATATTTATTCAGAACATGGCAGAAGAATATGTAGTGCGCATAAATTGGTAAATAGAATTTGTTACTGCCTAAGAACGGAGTCAGAATATGAAACACAATTGGTTGCTGAAATAGTGATCAATTAGTCAGAACAAATACCCCAATTTTGCAAAGTAATATGACAGCATGGAGAAAGTTGAAAGGGCACTAACCTCGATCAAACTTTGATCAACTTATGTCATTGGGGAAGTAAACATCCATGTTAATTAGACCAGGCTGTGGTGCACGCACTAGAATTTTATTGCCAGCTTTCTGTTCATAACACTTAGAAATTTTTCTCCAAAGGTCCGCATTAAAATAGGAGTGACCATATTTATCAAGTATTACGCTAACCGTCATTGTGAATCCATGTTGCGTTGTCAATATGACATCATGGGAGTCATCAATGAAGTAAAGCCCAAGATTTCCTTCTACTCCTATTTTGGCAAAGCAAGGGATGTACTGCTTGAAATGAAAATTAAGATCGTAAAAAGGATATATTGAAATAACAGAGCAAGATGCAAATATGGGAGTAACTGATAGAACATATCAATATATAGATGATAGCAAAGTTCAAAAATATAGAATTAAAAATAAATAATGTAACAAAGATTTGATGTAAAGATTGGATATATTGAATGAACACCCATGAATCAGCTAGAACAAAAATGATTCCACGGCGATTTCCGCCCGTTGATTAATAGCGACGGACGGACTGCGATAAGAGATGAGTGAATATTTTGCTAAGTTGATTACCTTCTCCATGAGAAAAATCCATGGCCAATCCCGCAGAAAACCCCAGTCGACCAGAGTCTAGAATGTCGGTGCAGATAGGTGATGGAAAGTGGTAGGGGCGAAATCCCGTGCCATTTGGTCTGCATTAAAATAGGAGTGACCATCTTTCTCAAAATTTACAGTCTCTATCACGGCCCCGGCCTGATTGCTTAAATGGCGCCTACGAAACATCCTCATGCCTCCGAATCCCCACCGCCAGGAGCTGATGGCGGTCCATGGCGCGATGGCCGCTGTGCATGTTGACCCGGAGGAACACCTCACCTCCTCCGCCGCCGCCGACATGGTGCAGGCTCTGGCCTAGATGAAAGCCCCAGCGACTAACCCCCAGGACTTAACAAGTAAGATCTGACCAGCTAAATCTTACGAATACCACTTGCAACGACTATGATTTGTATGGTTGATGTATTAAGCATGTTAGTGCCTTGTTTATTTCAGTACTCCACACTGTGTGATGTTCAAATATTACCGTGTCCAGCTCAATTTCACCAATACCAGCAACAAACTTACAATACATGACTCAGGATATTACTAGAGATGATGCCCATTTGCTATTTTTAGTGGATGCTAACCCTGTTGTACTTAACATGCATGTCCATGTACTTACACAGGGTCATAACGGCCGATGCTCTTGTTTCCCGTCGAGGTTAGCTGCATCCCATGTGTTACAGTATTCACATCATTTGTGCAATTGCAGTTTAACTTCTACCATTTACTGGTTGCCTGTAGGTACACATGTGAGTGGCACTGATCCACGCTTCGACCCGGAGGAATAGCTCGCCTCTGCCGTCGCTGACTTTGGGCGGGCTCTGGCCAAGATGAAGTGCCCCAACAACTACCTCTCAGGACTTACCAAGTATCTACTCACTAGTTCAATCTTACCAATACCTGTTGCAATTAATGGCTATGTTCTGTACGGTCGATGTATTAAGCATGTTCTAGTAAACATGCCTTACACGTTTTATCTACTTTCCCTACCTTTTTGTAGACATCTGGGCCATTCTCTGCTCTGGCAGCACATGCCTTGTGATGTTTAACTATGCCAATTGCATTTTTATCAGTACCGGTTTCAATGTCTATTAAGCCTGTTGCAAGTAACAGTTGAATCCATTTTTAAACATTTGTATTTCAATGGCTACAAACTTACAGAACATGACTTAGGATGCTATTAAGCCTATTGCAATTAACAGTTGTATCCATTTTAATCTGTCCATTTGCTATCATGCTACTCTCTGCAATGAAGATATACTAGAGATGCTGCCCATTTGCTATTTTTGGTGGATGCTAACCCTGTTGTACTGAACGTGCCTGTCCATTGACTTACGCAGGGTCATAACGGCCGATGATGATGTTTGCCGTCGAGGTTAGCTGCATCCCATGTCTTACAGTATTTCACATCCTTTGTGCAATTGCAGTTTAACTTCTACCATTTACTGGTTGCCCGTAGGTACACAGGTTAGTGGCACAGATCCACGCTTCGACTCGGAGAACAGCTCGCCTCCGCCACCACTGACTTTGGGCGGGCTCTGGCCAAGATGAAGTGCCCCAACAACTACCTCTCAGGACTTACCAAGTATGTACTCACCAGTTCAATCTAACCAATACCATTTGCAATTAATGGCTATGTTTTGTATGGTCGATGTATTAAGCATGTTGTAGTAAACATGCCTAACAGGTTTTAGCTCTTTTCCCTACCTTTTTATAGACAACTGGGCCATTATCTGCTCTGGCAGCACCTGCCCTGTGATGTTTAACTCTGCCAATGGCATTTTTATCAGTACATGTTTCAATGGCCATAAAGCCTGTTGCAGTTAACAGTTGTATCCATTTTTAAAGAGTTGTATTTCAATGGCTACAAACTTACAAAACATTAGTTAGGATGTTGTTAAGCCTGTTGCAATTAACAGTTGTATCCATTTTAATTCTGTCCCTTTGCTACCATGCTACTCTTTCGCAATGAAGATATCACTACAGATGCTGCTGTTTTATTACCATTTGCTATTTTTTGTGGATGTTAACCCTGTTGTAGTTAACATTGTTTTCCATGTACTTACACGGGGCTACAATGGGTGATGTTTTTGGTTGCCGTCGAGGTTAGCTGCATCCCATGTCTTATACGCATCTATTCCTAAATATAAGTATTTTTAGAGATTCCAATATAGACTACATAAGGAGAGAAATGAGTGAATCTAGATTCTAATCTAAACTATATCTATAATTCTATATACATCTGGATGTAGTTCATATTGAAATCTGAAAAAAATACTTGTACTTAGGAACATAGGTAGTTGTATTTTACATCATTTGTGCAATCTCAGTTTAGCTTCTAACATTTATTGGTGTCTTGTAGGTACATATATGAGCGGTACTGATCCACGCTTCGATCCCTTTTGCGTATGGGGCAATGAGATATTCATGAACAAGCGTCAAGTGAGGAACTAAGAAAGATTGTTAGGCGAAAGAAATGGTTGATTGGAATTAAGCTCTTTATTTACACTTTGTCCAAGACAATAGTGAACTTTAGGATGGTAAGTAATGTGTAGCCTTTCCCCCCTGCCCACAACAAGTTACTCTATTAGACCTCAGTATCTAATATTTTTCTCTTTTCAGTGGTTTTCAAAGCTATTTACTGATGATTACCTTGCAAACTACATGACCGGAGTGGAGGCAACTAAGGTTAAAGTATATAATTCATGCTACCATGATAAGGCTCTAGAAGTCTTCCTGAAGGCGGTGAAGGATGGGCGGGCGACCGTCACAAGGGGTTGGACAAAAGTGGTTCATGCCTATGGCATGCAGGAAGGCACATTATGGGCATTCCGCTTCTTCAACACCGTCGGCAGTCAAAATGATTTACACTTGTCTCTTCACCTTTACCGCCTTTAAATATTGTGGTTCATCATAGTTAATTGCTGCCTAATCCTGTAATTACTGAACATATTGTACTGGCAATTTTATTTATGGATTCGTTGTTGAACCATTGTGCTGAGAATTTGAATTGTGCGTTTCATATTTCAAAAATTCCAATTCGAATAATAAATTACAGGCAAAAATAAAAATATACAGGAGCTAATAAAATAAAGTGCACACGGTTAGAAAGAAAAGAGCATGTGCGGTGTAAAAAGAGAACAGACGGTCATGGAACTTTGCAAGCGGTTCTGGCAGTAAAAGCGCTTGTGATGGATAGCCCAATGCCACACAGTTTTCTACAAAAAACTATGTGGGATGTACATACGAATGGAAACATTTTCCCTGGATTGACTGTGTGGGATGTACATAAGAACGGAAACGTATTCCTTGGATTGACTGTGTGTGATATACATATGAATGGAAATATTTTTCTAGGATTCACCGTGTGGGATGTACATACGAATGGAAACGTTTTCCTTGGATTGATTATGTGTGATATACATACAAACGGAAATGTTTTTCTGGGATTCACCGTGTGGGATGTACATACGAACGGAAATGATTGGGTTTTGATGCCTCGCCCGATCGCACACGGCCCCAGCCTGTGTCCCAGGAGGGCCTATCCCCAACTATTTCTGGGTCGTGTGGGAAAGACCCCCCCTATCACCCACACTCACTTGGCGATGGTTCCGAATACCGTCACGGAAAGGGGTTAAAAACCGTTTGTATAGCACCGACGCATACCAGTGGGAAATTCGGCATGCAAGATTGCAAAGGCGTCAAAATCCCTATGCCCACTAATGGCCATCTATGCACCGAGGAAAATGGTAAAGACTTCGATCAAAAGGTATACCGCTCCATGATTGGCTCTTTATTGGATCTATGTGCATCTAGGGCAAATATTATGCTTAGTGTTTGCATGTGTGCCCATTTTCAAGCTACACCAAAGGAATCACACCATAAGGCTGTGAAACATATTCTTCGATATCTAGCTCACACTCCAACACTTGGATTATGGTATCCCAAGGGCTCGTTTTTTTATCTCATTGGATATTCTGACTCTAACTATGCTGGTGACTGTAGCGACCCGACCTCAGACGGTCAAGCCTCTGTGTATCTGTGCCATCCCTGGATCAGTATGCTGGCCCACATAGTACATCATTGTATATATCAAAGTGCAATCACATGTATAAATAACGTAAAATGATATATACCTCATAATACTCAGCGGAAACAATCAAACGGGTGTGGAGTCCCATCAACGCCATCGGCAGGTTGAGTGTAGACCGTAAACCTGTATCATAACTCTTACTCGTCGGAAGAAAGTATCTGCAACATGATACGTTGCAGCCGTGTAGGTCAGTACATTGAATGTACCGGCAAGATCACAACATGAGAAATCAGATGATAAAACTATACTATATGCAATATGGCTTTGTGGCTCTGTGTCTGAGTTTTGTTTGCGTAAAAGCTGGTTTTATTTTCCCTACATCAAAGGAATAAATGAAGTCTGTACTATGGAGTTTTCTATCATGACATGGTTCCGCCAATCGATGTCTCATAGCCCAAAATCATCATAAGTTGCCCACAATTAAGTTATCAATCCGGTGTTGAGAGTTCCGAGATAGATCCAAGTCCAGAGGCTCAAGTTGTCCATAACCGGGGACACGGCTAATCGATTAGGTTTTAACCCTCTGCAGAGGTTTGTACACTTTACCCGCAAGATTCAATCCCTCTTTTTGCGTTCTCGCACTTCGTGGTGTTTGAGAACAAGGCGGCCAAACATGGTCTTCGAAGAGTTCCCCGACCTTTGTCCGGTGCTCATCCAATCCTACCGTAGTTCTACATCTGCTAGCACCGTCCTAGCGAGTCACAACTAAGGTCAACCAAGCGAGCCCATAGTGACTTGCGGTTGCGGGTAAGCTTCCGGGCATGAAGTATTCTTCCGTCTCTCCGAGTGCTGGGTGAAGCTTTCCGCAAGATGTCATGGCGCTTCTCCATGCATCCCGGCCAACCCTTGGTTTCTCGGGGTGCCCGTCAACCGTCCTTCACCCAGTAGTGTGTATTGAATTCTTGTCTCGAGTCTTGAAGTCTTGAGGCCTTGAAGATGCAGTCCTTGCAGATTCCATCATGGAGTTGTCGTCATTGACGTAGATCCTCCATTCTCACACCACTCCCGAGCACTCATACCAACCCCGTCTACTATAGCATAGCATTAAAATAAATAACGTCCCGGGCTTGGTAACAGGGTGATGGGTTCCTACCTCATGCATACTACTCAACTACAAGGATTCAATATCACTACTGGAGGGATTTTTGCGAAGATGACACTAGATGCAATAAAACACATAGGTATGAAAAACATGGTCAAAGTGAACTTGCCTGGTAAGTTGATGAAGATAACAACGCTCTCGAAAATAACTTGATATTATTCGTCACTCCGATGAAAATCTATATTAACATTCATAGCATTCATATAAGCCAACAATTCTAGCACTCGAAAATAACAACTAAGTCAACAAATAAAACGCAATAACAAACTCAAATGAACTCCAAAGAAACTTCAAGTAAACCACAAAGAAAACTTTACGACTTTATCGCAAACACCTAACCTAGATTTGCAATAAGTAAAAACTTAACAATAATTAAAACACTAAACTAATAAATTAACAGAAAATACAAAGTAAAACAAGTAAGTTAACAGAAGCTATTTTTTCCATAAAATTTTATTTGCAAAAAGAAACAAATAAAAGCTTTTATGAAACACTAACTATGACCTAAACAAGTTTTCGTACAAAACTAAGTAAAATAATTTTTAAATAAAAACAAATTTTATTTTGTTGACTAACAGAAACAAAACTAAATTTTTCAAGAGTGACAAAAGAAACAATTTAAAACTAATAAAAACAATGAAGAAAAGACTAAAACAAAACTATAAATAAAACATTACTGTTTTTCTAAGAAAATTAATTTAAAATAAACTAAAAAATATATTCTACTGGATAGACAAAACCATAATAAAACAGTAGAAAAAGAATCAATCAAAAATACTTTGTAAAACACAAAATATGACCAAAATAGTTATTTGAACAAATTTCAACAAATTCAAATTTAAACTATTGAAATTTGAAATCCAAGTGCACCAACAGAAACTTTAATAAATTTTGAATCTAATGCAAAAGAATCACTTAATTTGGATTAGAAACCTAAAAGTTATAAGCAATGTAAAAATAGAACTATTTTGTTTTTGAAATGAAACTAAATAAAATAAAATAAAACAAAACGAGAAAGTGCTACGTGGCCTCACGCTCATTGGGCTAAGCAGCGAGCGGTCAGTAACTAAACAACGCTCGGGCGTTATTTAACAAAACCGTGCATGCGTGTAATAAAAAACCGGGAACTGGTTCGAACTAAACCGGACTTAACCGTAACTAAACCGATCTAAAAAAACGTACCTATTCGATCTAATCTAATCGGGGCCGTTGAAACTAGATCGGATGGATGAGAAGCTCACATGGCGGAAGCGAACTCCGGCGAGATGCTCGGCCGGTGGTCGACGGGACGACGCCCGGTCGTCGGTGAGCTCGGTGGCGTGTACGGGCGATCAGCGGACGGCGCCGAGTCGATGGTGGTCGTGGCGTCAGCCGAGGTCGACGGAGGAGGACGACGGCGAGGTCGAGGCGGCGGATGGTGTCGGTGATCAACGGTGATGGCGATTCGGTGGTTTTGAGGCTCAGGTGAGTTGTTGGGAAGGTGTAGTCGATGGAGGGGATCACGATGGTGGTGGCGGCAGGTCTCGGGGAGGTCGGAGGCGGGCTGTAGGGCATCAATGGTGCGGCGGCGGTGCTCGGCTCCGGCGAGAGATTACGGGCGAGGCAAAGGGTTTCGGCGAGGGAAAAGGAGGGGAACGGGTCGAGGAGGCGGGTACTTATAGGGGCGGGGTCGACTTGGAGGAGGGGGCGAATCGGGAGAGGATCCCCGATCTCCGGATCGGTGGCGGGTGCGATCTGGCGTGGAGAGGAAGAAGCGTGGCGAGGAGATCTGGCGGTGGGGGCCGTCATCGAGAGAGAGAGAGAGAGAGGGCGATCAGGCGACCGAGGGGAGAGGGATTCGGTCGGGGCGCTGGTGGGCTGTGGGGCGTTGGGGCAGGTGGGGCTTCTTTGGCCGGGCGGCTCGGGTGTTAGTGGGCTGCGCTGGCCCACAGTGAGTGGCGCTCTGCTGGCCGGGCTGGGCAGTTGGCGGGTGGCGCTGTAGTTTTTTTAAATAGACAGAGAGAAGAAAAATTACATAGAGAAAAATATAATATTTTATATAGGACATATATATATCAATAAAATCAGAAAAATAAATCCTACAACGTGAACATATTTTCAGAGGCAAATAAAATATACAAAAATTCAGATAAAGTGAATAGTGCTCTTGTTGCATTAAAACTCAATAAAAATCATTTTTAAAATACCAAAATGATTACAATTTTATTTTCTCCTAATTTTCCATTGAAGGAATCATTTTACCCTTATTTCCATTTATTTATTTTAGGAGAAAAATAATTTGAATAAAAACCAAATAATTCCAAATTTGAAAGGGGGCTTCAAAATACTTTCAAATGATTTTCAGTTTGATTCTTTTTAACTTCCAACTCTTATTTCATATAATTGAAGAAGTCATTTTATCTTCTCTCGTGAAAATCATTGAGTTGCATAAAGTTTCGAATTTGAAAAATTTTCAGATGGAATTCAAATCTTTTCAAAACCCTTTTCATTTATTTAAATGGAAGAGTCATATCATCTTCACTCTAGGGTTTTGTGATGAAATGAATTTGAATTCCTGAGGATCAAAATGCAAGGTTGAAAGTTTGGGAAAGTCATTTCATTCCCTCTCATTCAACTTTCAAAAGTTTCAAATTTCACTCACTTTCAGTCAATCAATCAAACAAACAAACATAATAATTTATTTAATATAACATTCCAAAAATTTATATTTTTGGGATGTTACAGTGACTGAGTGGATCGCAAGTCAACATCAGGCACATGCCATTTCCTCGGACGATCCTTAGTATGTTAGTGCTCGAAGAAGCAGAACTGTGTATCACTTTCTACCGCTGAAGCCTAGTATATTGCTACTGGTTCTTGTAGTGCTCAATTGTTGTGGATGAAGCAAACGCTCAAGGACTATGGCATCAATATGAAGAATGTGCCACTCTACATCGACAACGAGAGTGCCATCAAGATTTCTCACAACCCAGTTCAGCACTCGAAGACTAAGCACATCCAGATTCGTCATCATTTTCTTCGAGATGATGTGTTGAAGGGTAAGATCTCCATCGACCACGTGAAAACTAAAGAACAACTGGCATACATATTCACAAAGCCCTTGGATGGGAAGAGATTTTGCAAGTTGCGGTGTGAGCTCAATATCTTAGAATCTTTGAATGTTCTTTGAAAGGACACACATCCTAACACTAATGCAAAATTGATGACTTAGATGTGCAACACACGAAGTAACATTTTTGTTCAAAAGACTAACCCTCTAAGTGTGAAGAAATTAATGAAGAATTTGATTCTCAGAGCCCTACGATTGTTGTACGTGGTGTCTGAAATCATCATTCTTATACGGTGGGTCACGCCACCAATAAAAGTTGAAAATCTTCAAAATGATTTTTTCTTTATTTGGCAAATTCTTCAATTTTCAAATTCCTCAAGTTTGCAATCTCGTCAACTTTTCGACTGGTGTTTTTGATTGACTATATATACATATATATATATATATATATATATATATATATATATGTTTGAGTTTTCAATGTCCTCAACAACATTCACTTATTGTGATTTCTTCAAGTTGACCTTTCCTTAAGTGAATGTGATTGGACCCGTTCCCCCTCTATGCTAAAATCAACCCAGTCTGTTCACAAATTCTTCATGCGCGTTCTATTTGAAACTCGCTAAAAGTCTTCACTGTGACCTTGACAACTGAAGAATTTGCGAACGAAACATTAAAAATTTCATATCTGAATTTTTGACTGTTGCTGCTAAAACCGTTCCACTTCCCATGATGGATGAAAATTCTCACCCATTATCCCCCGCGAGAGCCACCTCTCAGTACGTGGGTGACACATGTCGTTAAGATAGCAAGGGTCAGGGGCATGCTCGCCCAAAATCTTCGGGCAAACAGTTTTTCATCACGGCTATAAATACCCCTTCCCCTCCTCAGACCTCAACTCCCCTAGCTCGAGCTTTTGACCTATTGCCGCTGCTACACTCCATCGTCACCAGTGAAGAAGAGCTTCACTTCCTCGACCTTGTCGCCGTCGTACTCATGCCAGCCGCGAAAATCTTTACGCCGCCATTGCCGTAGGTGTCTCTCGCCGCTGAGTTAGAGCGTGGGAGATCTGGACTGACGAACTTCTCCATATCCACTCCTAGTTCGCCGTGTTCTTCATCAAGGGTAATTAAAATCTGATTTGACTGCCCTAATTTGATTCTTATGATTTTCACAAAATCCTCAAAAGGTGTTTAATCTTCAACTATCCACTCCTTAAACACCGCAAAGCTTCCTTTCCTTGTTTATTTCTCAAAGCTATGATTTTCCTCAAGATTCCTCAATTGTGTGAATTTTCTAATCTATACAACTCTGGAACCTGAGTCAAGAATGTTTAGTGAAATTCCTCAAGACATCTATGGTCAAATTCCTCAAACTTGACACTTTTTGAAAAAATTCTCAAAACGCATATGACCTCTCCAAATTCTTCGCACCTATACTCTGTTCATAGGTACAAAAATGTCTGCTGATGAATCACTAGGTTCTCATCAACTTAACTCATTTGCAACATTCCTTGAAGAAAAATTGGGTACTTCCTCAGAATCATCAAAAGTTCAAATTCATCAAGTGAGGAAAATGGCAGATGGCAAGAGACGTCATATAGGAGGAAAGAGGCCAGAGACAAACACCGCATTTGAAATCCCTGAGGATATATATGATGAATATTGCACACCAGATGAAGAAACACATGGGGAAGAGAATAAGAATCAGCGTAAAGTGCACATTCAGAGGATTGAAAGGAGATGGGAAAAGGAATGGAGGGAATATCGTTATGTTACTCCCAAGTACATGAAGAAATTCGCAGTAAACCCTCCATGTCCAAGACCACCTCTAGTTGCTGGCCAAAAAGCTTATCCCACCAGCATAAAGCACGGTGAGGATTTTCCAAAGGAATGGGCCAAGCGCCAAGCCAAGCTACGGAAATTTGCCACAGAAGCAGTGAGGAAATTCAATGAGGATTCTCAAGCTGCTATCGCTGAGGCCTCTGCAAGCAAAACTGCGCCAAAGAAGGCAATCTTGAAGAAATCAGCAGTAAAGACAAATTCTTCAAGCTCAATGCCCTCACAGCCAATTTCCTCAATAGCAAAGCCCTCAGGGAAAATTCCTCAAGCAACTTCCTCAAGGGTAGCGGCAATCCCCTCAGTTGCTGCCACAAAGTCCTCAACACCTGTGCATCTTGCAATGTGTCAGCGGACTGTTTGATTTTTTATTGCCTCAGGGGCATCTGCAACTTCATCAACTCAACCACAATCCTCAAGAGGTCCATCTCTGCTGAAGGTCAAGTCCACTACTAGATGTGGAAAGGGACCAGGTCCTCACAAGAAGCAAGTGGCATTCCATATTCTATCTCATGATGATGAAGGTGATGATGAAGAACTTGCTGAAATCATGAGAGATAGACAGCAAAGGGCTACAACAGCCAAAGGCAGCTCTCTGCCACTCATGCTGGATCCTAAGAAGATTCTCGACTTCATTGACTTATGGAACAAGGATCCCAACACTTCACACCCTGACCTGAATCTGACTCATGGTCAAAGTCACATGTTGACTGCCTTCAAAGGCGAGGAGAAATGGAAATTTGAGAAGGCTAGGTGAGTCAAGAAGGACCAGCACAAGAAGGAGAGTTTCTGAGGAACAACGTTCTCACTTTATCTCCTGAATAAATTGTCACAGTTCAGAAGGAAATCAAAGACCTCATGGATGACTTTGACATATATCATGCAGACTGGCTCAGTGCCAAAGTCAGATTTGTCAACCTCTCCAAGAACCTCAAGTTAAATGTTGCAGCTCCATCGCAAGAACAAATTTCTTAGGCTGAAGCATCATCTCAGCCCTCTGAAGAAACTGCAAGCGCAACTGATGAAAATTAGGATGCTGAAGAAGCTACTAGGGCAGCTGAAGAAATTCCTGCTCCTGTAGACAATGCCAGGGCAACAACCACTCTTGCGCCTGAAGAACAACACAGATCAGATGAAGAATTTGTTGCGCCTAAAGAAACTAAGAATGCTAGGGTGACTACATCAGTCGTGCCTGAAGAAAATGCTCCAACTTCATCCGCTCCTCCCCCAACATCTTCAAAGGTGAAGAAAACCACACTTCCTTCTACAACAGAAATGAAGAAAACAAAAGCTGCCGAGAAGGAAACCACGAAGAAAAGGAAAGCATCAACCTCTGCAGAGTCCTTACCTCCCAAGAAAGTGAGGACTTTGACAAGCTCTTTCACAGAACCAATTTATGATATTCCTATCTCAATAGTACATCAAAGGAGCTCATTCTGTTTGGTGAAGAATATGTCATTCCTGATGATGACATTGATGTAGAAAATCCTTCTGTTGCTTCCTCAAAGCAGTTGGATGAAGAAATTCAAGTGGAAGCTACTGTATCAACTCCACTAGTATCATCGTCTGTGCCTTAGTTCACTGCTGAAGAGGCAGGCGTTGAAGAAATTGAAGAAGATGTGGACATTGGCTCTACAACCCGTGTGCTGATTGATGATTATTGGGAAAATCTTCACCCCAATTCAACAATCGCCACACCTCTCCATCAAATTCCTTAGTCCCCTATGCAGACTGAAGAAATAAGCTGAAGAAATGCAGAACTAGACTGCTAATAAAGCTGTTGCTTCAATTCCTTAGTTTGCAGTACCAGAAGTTGTGACTCAAGAGGTTGTGAGGCCTTCTACTGCAAATCTTCAGCCCAAGCCTCAAAATCCTCATTCTGGCACAAAGAGGCCAAAATTCAAGAATGCCAATTTCTTCGCTCAGCATCATTTCTTCACTGATGAAAATCCTTATGACTCAGCAAGACTAAGGTGAAAGAGGTTTAGGACTGCAAGTCAAATGAATTGTTACACCTCAGTTCTGTTTGACAAGGACAAAGTCTTCCAACAAAGGCAAATTCCACATGTGGATATGAGTCCATTCCATGGTTTCAGCCAGTTCTAAATGTGTTCTTCACGAAGCTGGGCTCCTCAATTTCCACGTTGATATATGTGACTGGAATGAAGAACTAATTCTTCACTTCTATGCAACTATACACCTCACTAGCAATGTCGCTGATGTCAATTAATGGGTTCAGGACTGGATGACTGAAAACACTCACTATAAAACTCCGGCCTCTGAATTACTTCATGCCATCCCAATAAGTCCCCATACTGAAGGCAAAAGGCTTATCTATGAAGAACATGAACTTCAAAATCATCTGATGCAAGTGTTGATGAAGCCGTTGCGGCCAGGCCAAGCTCCAAGACCCACTTTCCTCGTGAAAGATTTGCTTTATGTGCCCAGGACCATCTACCACATCTTGACCAAAACCCTCAGTCCGATCAAACGTCACAAGTCTGAAGAAGAAGAAGTTGTTGGCATTATGAATAATTTGCTGCTCAACATCATACATGGGATTCCCATTAACTGTCACGAGATCTTGATGAGGACTTTGGCTAATGTTGCTCTGTCGCCGCTTGAATTGAAGCCTTATGCTCCTTGGATAATGAAATTCATCAGAACCAGGTCTTCAATTCCATACAAGGCTGATTTTCAGAATCACCTCAGCTTTCTGCCTCCTATTGAAGTCCTCAAAAGGACTATTTCTTCAGTTGATGATAAAGGAAAAGCTGCTGTTATTGATGAAGCCACTCATCCATTGGATGGTCAATTCCGTAAGGCCGCATCTTACTCCACAAATGATGATTATGCAACTCAAGATTCTGATGCTCAAGCAAATGAGCAAAATCCTCAAGCCACTGCCCCACGAGTGATGACTAATCATGAGCTTCTTCTACATCTTCACCAGAAATTCAATCATAATCACAAGTGAGTCAAGCATAAGTTTGGCTCAATTCTTCAGAACATGACGTCACGCAGAACACCGTGAAGAAGATCCATTACTATGTGCATGAAATCTTCAATCGCACTTGGGCTATACTTTCTCATCTTTACAGTGATGAATACATCAAACAGATGGACTTTCAGCAGAACTTTGAGTGGTCTCATCCACCTTCAAAGAAATTCAAGAAGGTCAAAGTTCCTTAGCTGGTCACCAGTTCATATTCTTCATCGCGTGAGATGGATGAAACTGAGGATCTCGACAACACTGCGACAGGCCCTACATCGACAAACGAACCCGACAACGCTGGTGCTCCTCCATCGACCACATGATGATATTCTTCAGGGGCGTTATTCCTCATTTTTCGTCCCTTTTGGTCATTCAGTGACAAAGGGGGAGCAAATTTGAGTTAGTATTCAAGTGGGTCTCTATATATGGGCTGTTTTTTCATTAAGTTACAACTCTCTCTCTTCTGAGGTGTTTGTTGGATGAGTTGTAAACTTAAGTCCGATGGTGGTCTGATCCACTGGCTGCACCGTCCAGAGGGGCAACATCGGGACGTATGGTCCGCCCCATGCAGGGTGAGGGTGACAAGACCCTGAGCGCGCCGTCGATCCACAACGACCGCGTCCACATGGGAAGGGCCCAGCTGATCAAGAGCTTGGCCATCGAGAAAATCTTCGGCTGCGCCATACCACCCTTGTGATTGGTCCAAGGTGACAGGAGCACAACGACACTCCTTCTGGTTCGTCTAGGAGACGAGCGGTATCGCGCTCCGCCTCTCACGCGATGCAAGAGACAGTGCTGAAGCAATGGCTAGGGTTCAGTTATTGCTGAATTTCCCTCTAGCAATAGACAAGATGAATGAATGGAGAGCTACCATCCAAAGCCTCACCGAGTTTGCTGAGGCCAACAAGTCGCAGCTTGTGGAGCCTTCGCGATGCCAGCATCCCCCGCTGGTGGCCAAGTTGAGAGGACTACACCAACGGTGCGGTCCCCTCTGCAACAGCCCACCCAAGGGCAACCACGGCGGGCTCAACATACCTAGGACGTCTACGAGCCTGATGAGGCATCGATGGCCTCATCCAACTCACGGGCTCGGCAACATCAATGCAAAGTCTTGAAGGACCAGAAGATGGAAGATGCCTGTGTCACCATCGAGCGCCGCCGAGAGGCACGCCGTCAATCTCACAGGCCTAATGGACCTGATGTTGACAAACCCACGCCTAATGCTGACGGGTACTTGCCTTATGAGGTAGGATGCCCAGCCTTCACTCGCGAGCTGCGACAAGTCCATTGGCCATCGTCTCTCACCTTCAACCTGACCTGCGGGAGAAATATGATGGAAAACTGAACCTGATAGAGTTTTTGGGCATCTATACGGTTGTCGTTTAAGCTACGGGGGGAAGAGATGAGAAACTGATTGCCAATTACTTCCCGTTGGCTCTCAAGCCTAATGTGAGGTACTGGCAGATGCACCTGCCAAAGGATTCCATTTCCTCGTGGGAGGAACTGTGCAGCGAATTCGTTGGTGCCTTCACAGGAGGCCATCAAGAACTAGGACAACCAAGTGACCTGCAGGACCTTCTACAGAAAGAAGGGGAGAGTTTGCATAAGTATGTACAAAGGTTCAGCTGAGTGCACCACAACATTCCGAAGATCCGACAGCTGTGATTGCTGCATTCCACATGAATGTGCGCAATCGGAGGATGCGGGCCAAGATGAATGTTTGGCTGCCCAAGACCGTCAACGAAGTGTACAATTTGGGGGATAAATGTGCTCGTGCTGAAGAGGGGAGAAGACTTCCAGGGGAGGAGGTTGGTGTCGAAGTCAATTCGGAAGATGACGACGATGCTGCCACCCCTAGGAAGAGGAACGGAAAGCGCAATAAGAAAGGCAAGGGGAAAGCAGTGATGGCTGTTGAGAGCTCCGACTATCTTAGTGCCGGCAAGAAAGCAAAGGCTGGGACACCCGGCAAGGAAGCCGCTACTTGTGCTGATTGCTGGGCGGCAGCGGCAGCTGAGAAAACAAGCAAATCCGATGTGCCATACTGCAAGATCGATAGGACTAAGGGCCATGATCTCCAAGATTGGAAGCAAGTCAAACAATTGGTTGAAAAGCAAAAGGTCGAATATGAAAGGCGTGATAAGGAGAGAGGCCAGGATGTCGCTGGTGGGAAAGTCCATAATGGCCATGGTGGTCTCCGCGGCAAGAACAATCAGCAGAAGGAAAAACCCGCCAGGGGCCGTGAGAAAAATGGAAAATGAAGATGACACTGAAGAAAAGGATAATGAGACCAGCGAGCAGGAATTTCAGAAAGCTATCGAGGCAATGTGTATTGATGGGGGAGCATCCTTGCACTCCTCTCACCGCCAGCTCAAGCAGTGGGCGTGCGGGGTCAATGCGGCAGAGCCGCTGGTGAACGCTTGAGAACCACTCAAGTCATCCCACATGCCCATCATTCTTGATGTTTAGGATCATCCAAGTCGCACTACTGCGGTTGGATGTTTGCCGTTAATGGTTTCACCAACAATCCACAACCTCAAGGTCACCCAGATGTTGGTTGATGGTGGCGCAGGGTTGAATCTGGTTTCCCTTGACGTGCTGGAGAAACTTAAAATTTCTAATGAAGACCTGAAGAAGACTGACACTTTCTAGGGGATCAACCAAGGTAGGTGAGCCAGCCAAAAGGGAAAAATTACTTTATCTGTGACGTTTGGCAGGGAACTAAACTTTAGGACTGAGAAGGTTGTGTTTGATTTTTTTGAGCTTCCCCTGCCATTCAACCGAATCCTTGGTCACCCGGGTTTAGCCAAGTTCATGGCGATCTCCCGTTACGCGTATAAGACCTTGAAGATGACGGGCCTATGGGAATCATCTCCATTCCATCAGATAAGAGGGATGCAGTTATCTACATTGACAAGATGTATAGAGATGTGGTACCAGCAGAGGCCCTCAAGGCCTCGGCTTCCACCAAGGAGGAAAAGAAAATTAAGGAAGTTGGAAAGGACACCGACAAGGACCCCTGGAAGTGCGCCTCTTCAGAGTAGGCTGCACCCGGCAGTGACTTGCCGGAAAGTTCGGCTAGAAAAAGATCCAAGGCTGCTTCTCCTGTAATGAAGAAGGTTCCGGAGAGGCAGGATGCCACTAATGGTACTTTCACCATTAGTGCCACCCTTGATGAGAAATAGGAAAGCACGCTCGTTGCCTTCCTGCGGGCGAATGTCGATGTGATTGCATGGCAACCATCTGACATCCCCATTGTTCCGAGGGAGGTAATCGATCACCGCCTTGCTGTCTGTCCTCATGCTCGTCCCGTTAAGTAGAAGGTAAGAAAGAAAGCCTTGGAGTGGCAACAATTCATTGCTGACGAGATTAAGAAACTTGAAGCAGCAGGCTTGGTCAGAGGAGTGCTGCACCCAACTTGGTTAGCAAATCCAATGGTGGTACGCAAGGCAAATGGGAAGTGGAGACTTTGTATTAACTTCACTGACTTGAACAGAGCATGTCCAAAGGATCCCTTACCCTTGCCGCGCATTAACCAAATCATTGACTCCAATTCAGGATGTGATTTTATCTCCTTGCTTGGCGCATACTCCGGCTACCATCAGATCGTCATGGCTAAGGAAGACAAAGAGAAAACTGCGTTTATTACCCCAGGTGACACGTACTACTTTGTACGTATTCCCTTCAGATTTAAAAGCGCTGGTTCGACGTTTGCGAGGGCTGTGCAGATTGGTTTTGAGCCTTAGTTACACAAAAACATAGAAGCCTATATGGATGATATAGTGGTTAAAACCAAGAACAAATCTACACTTGTTGAAGGTTTGGAAGAAACCTTTGTGAACCTGCAAAAGATCAACTTGAAGCTCAACCCGGAGAAATGTGTGTTTGGCGTTCCGTCCCGCAAGCTCCTTGGGTTATTTGTGTCTTAGCAAGGGATAGAAGCCAACCCCAGCAAGATTAAAGTAGTAGAGCAGATCCAAGCCCCGAAAACTGTCAAAGATGTGTGGCGTCTGACAGGATGTGTTGCCGCGCTAAGTAGGTTCATTTAGAAATCCGTTGAACATGCCCTGTCGTTCGTCAAAATATTGAAGAACGCTGGTCCAATGAAGTGGACTCCGAAGGCAGAGGCTGTACTGCAGGATTTGAAAACCTACCTTTCCTCCGCGCCAACCTTGGTCGCACCTAAGCCACAAGAACCGCTGCTGCTATACTTGGCGGCAATGAATCAAGTGGTTAGTGCTGCTTTGGTGGCGTAGAGGGAAGTGGATAGCAAAGGAACCAATGCAGTAGGGTCACCAAGTGATGGATCAATCATGTCCTTGGCAAGCCTTGATATAGATGGTGAAGAGGGGCCACAAGCAGATGTTGATTATCAGATGGTGAAGAAGATGGTGCAGCAACTAGTTTACTTTCTCAGCTCCCTCTTGCAGGGGGCTAGGTCAAGGTACTCTGGGGAGCAAAAATTAATCTTCGGCCTTCTTATGGCCTAGAGGAAGATACGCCATTACTTCCAAGGTCATGATCTCACAGTAACGACCCACCTTCCGCTGCAACGTATTATGAGGAACCCCGAGGCTACTGGCAGGATAGTAGAGTGGTCACTAGAATTGTCAAGCTTTGCATTGAAGTTTGAGAGCATGAAAACTATCCAGAGCAGAGCACTGAAAAAATTTATTGCAGAATGGACGCCAACACCTGATGAAGTAGTGCAGGAAACAACTCTCCCCTACAAGGAGACCCTCAAGGAGTGGGTAATGTACTTCAATGGATCCTTTTCGCTACAAGGCACCGGAGTCGGAGTGCTGCTTGTAGCACCCACCAGTGAGCACCTCAAGTACATTATCTAGATGCACTTTCCCAGGGAAGATGCTACCAACAACACATCTGAATATGAGGGATTGCTTGCCGGCCTCAAGATTGCGATAGAGCTGGGGATAAAAAAGCTAGTGATCCATGGTGATTCCCAACTCATTGTAAAGCAAGTAAACAAGAATTACGAAAGCCCACTGATGGAAGCATATGTGGAAGAAGTAAGGAAGTTGGAGGAACACTTTGATGGGCTGCAGGCAGAGCATGTAACCCGTGTAGAGAACAACATCGCCGACCACCTTTAAAAGTGCGCTTCTTAGAAGCTTCCTATGGAACCAGGAACTTTTGTATTCCATCTGACCCAACAGTCAGTCTCTCCATCAACATTGGCCAGGAAGAGAATAAAATTGAACACCGGCAAGCATCTCCCGGCAGAGCTTCCTAGAGCCGCTAGTGAGAAGGTTGCCGAAGGAAGCCCTATGTTAGTTGGAGAGTCGCATTCTCCGGCGGAGCCTCAAGTTCTTGCTGTCGAGGCTAGCACTCCCACAACAGAGGAGATGCCTTTAGTCCTCGTCATCGAGCCTCAGGCTCTGGCATGGGGGCAACATATAGTCCGAATCTTGGAAACTAGAGAACTTCCCAATGTCTAGAGGAATTTGAAAAGGTGGATTGCCAATCAAGTATGTACCCGTTTGTACACGACACCCTGTATAGAAAGAGGCCGAATGGTGTGAAGTTTAAGTGTATCAGTCAAGAACATGGAATAATGTTGTTGGCAGAGATACATGGAGGTATGTGTGGCTCACATTTGGTATCAAGAGCACTTGTCGGGAAAGCTTTCTAGCAAGGATTCTATTGGCCCACCACCCTCCGAGATGCAACTGAGCTCATCACTAAATGTGAAGCATGCCAGTTTCATTCCAATAATATTCATCAACCTACTCAAGCCCTTCAAACAATCCTTTATCCTGGCCTTTCACGGTTTGGGGGCTTGACATCTTGGGCCCGTTTACCCATGCCACCGGAGGCTTCGAATTCTTGTATGTGCCAATTAACAAGTTTACAAAGTGACCCAAGGTAGAGCCAGTGAGGAAGGTGACTACGCAGTCAGCTATCAAATTCTTTAAAGTGTTGGTGTGTCATTTTGGAGTACCCAAGAGGGCAATCACGAACGACGGAACCCAGTTCACGAGTAGTACCTACATGCAGTACATCTAGAGCCTTGGAAGCAAGATCTCTTTTGCTTTTGTTGCCCATCCCAAGAGCAACAGACAAGCCGAAACGACGAATGTTGAAGTGCTGTGAGGGCTCAAGACAACAACTCTCGATAAGTTGCGAAAATGTAGCAAGTGCTGGGTTGATGAGTTGCCAGTGATTCTTTGGTCTCAGGACAATACCGAATCAAGCTACTGGCCAGAATCCATTCTCCCTGGTATATGGTGCAGAAGCAGTGCTCCACACGAAACTCATATATGGTTCTTTGGTCTCAGGACAATACGGAATCAAGCTACCGGGGTAACTGTCATTTTAACTTTACCTCGCCCCCTACACCTGCCATTTCTGCCACGCGTGGCGCATGCATTGCGCGGGGTTGGTGGTGGACACGCAGAGCGCGAGCGTGTGCCTTGGTAGAAAACGCAATGCCCCGGATTGGCATAATGGGACGGCCGACGAATCTGGACGCCATCAGGAGTGCAGAGGGCTGGATTGGAGGAGTGGGGAAGTTGCCCCAGGGTAGTGGAGAGCCAGCCCCACCCCCTTCCCCACTTATTCCACTATAAAGGGAGGTGTGGAGGAGTAGCGATGCTCATCCACCATGTCCTTCCTCTCCTTCTCCATTCATGCTTCATCATGGCGAGGGGAAGGGGCCAAGCTCGTGCTCCCGTTGCAGCGACGAGGGCTTCTTCTCGACACCCTGTGCCCGCCTTCGCTGCAGGCGCATAAGATGGGTATAGTGCACAAGGTGGATCTGTGGGGTGCGGTCGGCGTCGACACAGCGTCTGTGGCCGAGGCGAGCGAAGCGGCGAACTTGCCATTCCTCCCCCAACTGTTCCAATGCCAAAATCAGGCCACGTGGGGGAGACGGCGCTAGAGTTCATCATCAAGTTGCATGATCCTATGCGCATCCATCTGCGGCTCCCTCGTCCCTTTGCCAGGACGATGGAGGATGACCAACCGCTTGGGCTGTAGCTGTGCATGAGCAGCTGCTGCAATGGTGCCGTGTGGGTGGATGTTGAGTTCCCCGCACCACATGACATGCTCCTCAGGCGTGGCTGGAAAACCTTCGCTCGTGCCCACTACCTTGCAGAAGGGCACGTCCTCCGCTTCAAGTTGGAGGAGCACGATATGCTCTTCATCAAGGTTTTCGGATGCTTGGGTGCTCATCTAGGGTGCTGCACGGAAAGCTCGAGTGACGATGAAAGCTCCTCCCCGAGCGACAGCGATGAGGAGGGCACTGACGGTAAAGATGTCAACGAGGAGCCCCTGGTTGTCAAGCATGAAGATGATGACTCGGACTCCGACTGAATGCCGAATGCACCATCACTGTCAGCTAGGCGCCAGCAGCACCATCATTTGCACTTAGACCCCGACAGAGAGATTTGCCGGGGGTGTAGTATGATCAAAAACAAGCAACCACCATAGTATCTCACAAAAATAACACACAAAGTAACATAAACCAAGTAGCAACAAAAAATCGAGAAATCAAACGAGCAGAAGCAATACACACACACTCTCTCGAAGTCTAATGATCTATACAAATTCTCCCTGTTTGGCAACAAGTACCAAAAGCTCGAATAGGTATATAGCTATGTGTCTCTCTAGGTAAGATCCTTGGCAACTCCTGGAGGTGAAGATCTCTGGCTGGCAGCTCCGGTGTGCGTAGATGGTGTTGAGAGAAGTGCATCTACAAAAGCTTCGACTGATATCTGCTGGGCTGGTGGAGTAGAGACTCGTGGTGGCATCGATGAAGCAATAGCTGGGGTAGAAAATGTAGTCCTCGTGTATACAACAGGTACAATAACAGACCTCGATGCCCTAGTGTAACCACAAGTGCTCCCTGGGTTATTTGGGTAATTAATGTCAACACATCTCTTGTTGGACTAATACATTTATCTAGTATATTTCAGATGAGTTCAACAGTGGAGTGGCGTGGATAAGAGGATGTGGAACTCCTTCAAGATGCTCAGGACAGAAGATTGGCAAAAGCTCAAAACCTCAGGACTCTTCATTTTCATTTTAGTGATCCAAGATCACATTGTGTACATAGGAAAGCCAATACTATTAAAAGGGGATGAGGTGTTGCTTAATGGCTTGCTTGCTCAAAGTGCTTAGTGATATGCTCCAAATCCCTCAACCATTTTCTAATATCCACATATGTCCCAAACCTAAAGAAAAACTCGTCCCCACCGATTTGATCTATCCGGCGCCACCGAGTTCACTTGACATAGCCACCGCTAGAAACCCTAATCAGTTCGATCTCACCGATGGGATCTCGGTCTTACTGAGACGGGCTTGCAAACTCTCTGTTGCCTTTTGCAATTATTTCGGTCTCACCGAGATATGCAATCGGTCCCACCGAGTTTTCTTGACCAACTCTCTGTTTTGCTTATTACCAAAACTGGTCTCACCGAGTTTGTGTAATCGGTCAAACCGAGTTGAGGTTTTACCCTAACCCTAGCACATCGGTCCAACCGAGTTGATCATATCGGTCCCACCAAAAATCCTAACGTTCACATTTTGAACCATATCGATCTGACCGAGTTTCGTGATTCGGTCCCACCGAGTTTGGTAAGTTGTGTGTAACGGCTAGATTTTGTGTGGAGGCTATATATACCCCTCCACCCTTCCTTCATTCATGGGGAGAGCCATCAGAACGTGCCTACACTTCCAACATTCATTTTCTGAGAGAGAACCACCTACTCATGTGTTGAGACCCAGATATTCCAATCCAACCACAAGAATCTTGATCTCGAGCCTTTCCCAAGTTGCTTTCCACTCAAATCATCTTTCCACCAAATACAAATTTGTGATAGAGAGTTGAGTGTTGGGGAGACTATCATTTGAAGCACAAGAGCAAGGAGTTCATCATCAACACACCATTTATTTCCTTTTGTAGAGTGGTGTCTCCTAGATTGGTTAGGTGTCACTTGGGAGCCTCCGTCATGATTGTGGAGTTGAACCAAGGAGTTTGTACAGGCAAGGAGATCGCATACTTCATGAAGATCTACCCTAGTGAGGCAAGTCCTTCGTGGGCGATGGCCATCATGGGATAGAGAAGGTTGCTTCTTCGTGGACCCTTCATGGGTGGAGCCCTCCGTGGACTCGCGCAACCGTTACCCTTCGGGGGTTGAAGTCTCCATCAACGTGGATGTACGATAGCACAACCTATCGAAACCACGGAAAAAATCTTTGTGTCTCCAATTGTGTTTGCACACTCCAGTCCCATCCCTTTACATTCTTGCAAATTGCATGCTTTACTTTCCGCCGCTCATATACTCTTGCTGTGCTTGCTGGAAATGTACTGTGAATGTTTAAACTTGTGCTAAAACTCCACCTTAACTTGAAGAAATTAAAAATGGCTACTTTTCTTTGTTGAGGGTCTAATCACCCACCACTTGGGAAAAGCCTAGCAGTAGCGCGGGTATTTTTCCTAGGAGTAGCGCGGGATTTCACGCTACTGATAAGGCGCTACAACTAACATGTAGCAGTAGCGCGTGTCGTCCCATGCTACTACTATACATGGCTAGCAGCAGCGGGCTTTGGAGAAAAACGCTCCTGCTAATAGCTACAGTGCTTTTAGCTAGGATGTGCTACCGGAAAGAGAGCGCTACTGCTAACTTTATTCCCCTTGCTACTACTAGTTTTATTAGTTTCTATATTTTTTCTGCATATTTTTTGTATTTGAACAGGATTTATACAATAATCTTTAGCATATAAAACACATACAAATGTAATCACAACATATACATACAGATAGTCTCATCAAATCATGTCATCATCATAATCATCATCTAACACAGTGGTCTCTCATCATCATCTAGAAAATAGTGATACAAGTCTCGATTACTTGCAACTACATCGTCATCCATCTAAACAATGATGTACGTGAGAAGAGCTATCACTATGAGTGAGAGCGGAACTATGCAGTACATGAGTTTGTATCCCTCTCTCGCATTAGCGTGAAGCTAAACTAACTGTCGCTCGGAAACCGGAAACCAGTACACCTGGGCCTGACACTCCAGCCACTCATTGTATACTCCTGGCGTTGCATTTCTTCGTCATCGATGATCTATGCACCTACATCGTCACATGAGTTGATGATATGCAACATACATAGTTGAGCAACAGAAAGAGACAGACTTGGCAAAAATAGAAGCAACATATCATAAGCATAAATAACAAAGTTCATTGTACCCAAAATGCCCTAACCAGAGTGATCTTCGCCAGTTGAGGAGGATAGTTTAATTACATCACAAATAAAGTTTCGTCGTGCATAACTCAAAGTTTCTTCATTCGGAAAGTATGGACTAAACAGACACATTGTCATATATCGACAATCACTCCAACATGTCGTTCCATCCATCCAAGTCAGGGAGATAGTCCCCGAGCTTAGTGAAAGGCTTCGGGTCGAGACGTTGAGCGGCTAAGCATGTTCGGATGTCTTCCCACGACATTTGCCCTTCCTCGTAGAACAGACCTATTTTGTCGAAGACCTCCTTCATGATGAATTGGGAAAGTTCACGCTGGATGTGATAGAACTCAGCTCGAAGTCGATGATTCAGGATATCTCCTAAGATCTTTGCCCATTGCAGAATATGGGCATTGCCAGATTGAGGTGACATGCGAAGGTCCTGATGATCCCGTCTTCACTCTAGCATGTGGTGTAGGACATAGAATCCAACACTAAGAGAATCACTCGGTTGCTGCATGCAGCAAAAGACGGTCTTATGGCCGAAGGCGGGCCTACCGTCCCTTTTCTTCTTGTCCTTGATCTCTCCACCCCGTACGTCGTAGTAAAAGATAGCACTATCGAGAACAGACTTGATGTGCGTGTAATCCTGTTTGTTCATGTTCTTCGACGAGTCCAAGTAAAGAGCGTGGGAGTATCGGGGGTAAAGGATGATGAGGACGACGCGCCCGCCGCTGCGCAAAATAAGTACACCTCAAATTAATTAGCCTCCACGGCGCAAATGAATGATTGAAATCAAAGGAAGGATATTCGCGTCGATGACTTACATGGGATGATAAGGTAGGAGAATCGCACCCTTGTCCTTATTGGCGACCATGAAATTGGCGATGTAGTCCCTCGTGTATTCACGGTGCTCTACGCAGACTACCAAGAAGCCCTCGTGCATAAAGTATGGGTCAGCAACACAGATATAAGGTATGCTCTTTCCTGATGATGTAGTTCATGTACAAGGCAAAAAGGCGGACAAACATAAAATCCACCTTCTTCAAGTGAAACATGTCGAAGATGTAATCGAATTGAAGGAAGAACTTGTCCGTGGGGCATGTGTGGGCGTACAACCTTTGCCGCGACACGTTAACCACGTAGAGTGGGTATCCTGGATTTTCCGAGGCGATGAGGCTTTTATCTCTCCGCAGCACATCGTCATGAAGTCTCCTTAGATCACCGTGTGTGGCCTCTAATGCTGCCTTAGGTAGGATTGGTTCACCGGCGATATGCCGCACCGGGGATAGGTATACAGTCTTGAACCCGAGGCTGCTGAGGCGGCTGGATCATAAAAGCAGCTTTGTTGCCTTTCCTCCGTCTCGTCCTATGCTTCTTTCCTACTGGAAGTTCGTCTATAATACGTTCAGCCTCCGGAGGCGGAAATTGAGGCACCGACTCATGACACTCAAACCCTGAGTACTCATCATAGGCGCCAATATTGAGATACTGTTGAGTGTCATCATCATCCTCATCCTCATCTATTGCAACTAATGGAGCCACTTCCTCACCCCATCCGCTATCACCCAGCATGACAACCGATGCTAAATTGGTAGGTGGGGTGTTGACGTTCATACCTTGCTGAGGCTGCATGCTCGTGGGTGTGCTCCCGGCTGCCTCCAGACGAAGCAGAATCTTTGGCCACAACAGAACCCACCCATTGCAACCACCAAGCTGCTGCGGGCTCTCGTCGTCATCCCCCCTAGTACCGGAGGAGCCAAATTCTCATGGGCCGGTTTGACACTGACCACAGAAACCTTGAAGACGTCAGGGGGGATTGGCCGGCTATGGAACAATGGTTCCTTCGGCTTCATTATCGTCGCCTTCCCCACGTCCACCTTCTGGTCATCGATGGTGTACAATATGGTGCATGGGGTTAGGTCGGCCTGCAAAGACATGTCTGCGAGTGAGACATCCGAAAGGCAACGGAAACGGGAGATTATACATTTATTGAAGAGAACCGGTGTGATAGATACCATGGGGACGTCGAGCTCAGCCAAAGACGAAGCACCGCCGAACACGTCCGAGACGAAGGACGGGCTGCTATGAGCAGGTGCGGGAGCCAGTGCAGGAGCCGGTGCTGGAGTAGGTGCGGGAGCCGGTGCAGGAGCAGGTGCTGGTGCAATGCTAGTCGAGTTGCTCCCGAAGAAGTTAGCAAGGGGAATGTCTGCTGCATTTTTTTCTGGATTTTGCCTGCCCCAACTGAAAACGGCCAGAACCAAGACACCAAACATATCTACAATCTCCTATTTTGCGGCAGCTACCGCTGTTGCGACTGTCTCAGCTGATTTCTTCTCAACGGCAATCTCAACCTTCTTGTCAATGTTCTCTTTAGTTAACCTCCGTCTTTCCTTTCTCTCCTACGTGGTCTCACGGTAGTACTTCTTCCATGTGGCGCCATCTCCGACACCGTGCACGCATCCATACGATGACCGAGTGTCCACCGGGTGTCCTTTCAATATGTTCAACACCCAGTTGAATGGGGGTGTCCCACTTGGGCCTCGCCAACGCCTCAGATGGTGAGTCGCTTTTGGCCGCAATCCTATGCTGCTCTCTCTACAAAAGGAACAAGGATCGTTTACAAAATATGACTAAACGTGCAGTCGAATTGATCAGAAACTAAAATTACCAGCAGTCTCATGAACTCCGTCGTGAGTCGTGACCGGGTTCATCTCGATAACCTTCTTGACTGAGTCCCAATGGTGCTGTGCCATGAGGATGTCATGCTCCTGCGGGACGGTGAAGTCGGCCAAGGGGTCTGGGATGCCCAGACATTTGTGTTCCGCGTCCTCCTTGGCCCATATGGACCTCTTCCCGCCGTAACCACAACTTTCGAGGTGGTGGTACCCGATATTCCTCTCTTGAAGTCCCTTCATGTACTTCGACTTTTTTTGGCAACTTCGGCCTCGCAAGCCACCTTGAATATTTGAAACTACTCTTCCATGATTGTCGGATTATCCTTTACAATCTCGGAGTAGGGTTTCTTTTTGTTGATGATCCGATGTTTCACCCTTGCTTTCCAGGCGGCCAACGCGTCGCTAAACTTGGTCATGGCGTGTTTGTTTATCTTATTCATTGCCGGGTCCTTATCTGGATTTTTATATTCCTTTTCATCCCGGCCCGGGAACAAGAATATCTGGTGCAGCTTATTTAGGATGGAGGGCCTCATATTATCTATCTTCTGTAGTTTCTCATCGTTGATGGTGGTAGTTGTCCGTACGATGCAACCTATTTGATTGTCGTAGCACGCGCGCGCTTCCTCGAGCGCTTTTGGCTAAAAAATGTCGTCGTCCACCTCCGTGACCACCAGTCTAGTAGTCATGAGCTAGTTTGGGCGCTGTTGCCTCTTTGCTTTCGGTTCTATACCGGCTCCGCTAGTCTCGGCGCCAGTCTCAGTCTCAGCGCCAGTCCCGATGTTAGTTTCAGTCTCCGGTGTGACAGGTGGGACCAGCAAAAACATTCGTTGATCATCGGCAAGGCTCAAAAAGTCGTCTGCCGCCAGGTAGACGTTGTCGCAATCACCAGAACCATGTACTTCATCGTTGCTAGCCATGTTTCCTACGATTAAATCTAGACCTAATAAAATGAATAATGACATAAAAAAGGCCTATGTTGTGCAGGAACGTTGACTCCTTCCCGGTGCGGCAAATCTCGGGCACTCGATATGTCCTAGTTTGTAGCACAAGTCATGCCGAAATTCACGGAAAATTTCAGCATGACCTTTGCTAAAAAGTGGTCAAATCGAGCACCTGAAATTTGCTGGAATGGAAATGAACCAACATTCCGGCAAAACATAGGCCACTCGGCTTCATTCGCTGGAAACAACAAAAGGCCACTTGGGCACAATCGAACCACTTCAACGAAAAGATATAACATGACCACTTCAATGAATAGATATAATCAACAATAAAAGTCTAGGAAGGGGTCATCTTTAAAATAAAACTTGCCTAAATTATTTTCCTAGAAAAATAGTGGTATTTTCAAAAATAAAAAACCTTTGCAAAATGACCTCACTAAACACTTCTCTTCCTAGGACAGAACCCAAATTCTGTTCTAGCTATTCGTCTCTCTCTCACACACACACATTATTTTCTCTAACCCTTATCTGCCTAGGACAGAACCCAATTAAATTGCAAAGGAACTCCATTTCTCTAACCCTTCTCACCTAATGCTCTAAAATAAATTTTTCCTCTAACCTAGCGAACCTAGTTAACCTAGCTTGTTAACCTAACGAACCTAATTAACCTAGCTATTTAACCTAGTTAGTTAACCTAGATTGTTAACCTAACAAACCTAATTAACCTAGCTATATAACCTAGTTAGTTACCTAGTTTACCTAGATAATTAACCTAATTAAACTAGTTAACCTAGCTAGTTCTCTGTCAAAGCCCTAACTAAATTTTTGCACTAACCTAGATAATTAACCTAATTAAACTAGTTAACCTAACAGTTCTCTGTCAAAGCCCTAACTAAATTTTTGCACTAACCTAGATAATTACCCTAATTAAATTAGTTAACCTAGCTAGCTAGTTCTTTGTCCAATGTTTGTGCTTACAGAGGATGGCTCCAGTGGTGGCGAGGGCGGCAGTTGTGGCGAGGGAGGCAGGGTGTCTCCGGTGATGGCGAGGAAGGCAGTTGTGGCGAGGGAGGTAGGGGCGTCGAGGGTGGCTCTGGTGGCACCGAGGGTAGCTCTGGTGGCGTTAATGAGCCAGCGCGGCTCCGGCAGCGTTGGGGCGGCTCTGGTGGCATCGACGGCGCGCGGCTCTGGTGGGTCCGGGGGCATCGAGGTCAGCAGGAGACGGCGGTGTAGTGGGGCGACGGTGAATTGGGGAGACGGCAGCGAAGTGGGGTGTGGGAATTTTGGAGAAGTGGTGGTCGGGGGGGGGGGGACCGCTTTTGGGTTAGTCAAACTTAGCGGTAGCGCTTTTTCAGAAATGCGCTATAGCTAAGTTAGCTATAGCGATTTTTACTAAACGCGCTACTGCTATATCTATGTATTTTCCTTTTATTTTCTTATTTCCTTTTCTCTTTCTATAGCGGGGGTCTAAACACGCGCTACTGCTATATTATCTATAGCACCTCTTATGAACAGACGTTACTGTTATGCCTTTATCGTTTTTCCCTTTTTCATTTATTTTTCTTTACATTTTACTTTTTCCTTTCTCCTTTTTCTATTTCTTTCATTTTCATTTACTTTTCTATTTGTTTTTCATTTTATTTTGTTTTCATTAGCAGTAGCGCCTTTCACCATAAACACACTGCTATAATAATCTTAGCGGTAGCGCTGTTGCTGAAAGACCGCTACTACTATATGTAGCCTATCGGCTTAGTAGTGAGAATTTTAGTAGTAGTGCGTTTAAATGTAGACGCGCTACTGCTATGTGTGTATCTGTAGGGCGTTTATACTGAATGCGCTACTGCTATTTAGCACTAGCACCCTTTTTTAACAAGAACTACTGCTAAAGTTCTGTGTATAAGGTTTTCCCTAGTAGTGACCCCCCCTCTAGACACCTCTTCTCGATCCTTTCAATTGGTATCAGAGCTTTGGTCTCCATTGCTTTGGTTTAAACACCATTGGAGGAAGATGGATGAGTCTACGTTGGGGAGTCTTAGACGTAGAGTGCCTATACTTGATGGAGAGTTCTTTTATGAATGGAAACATAAGATGCTTGAGATTTTCAATGAATATCACTTGAACAAGTACATTACTAGCCCTTGTGCACCCCTTGTTGATCCTTTGCATCCTACACTTAATGAGTCCATTGACATGATTCGCAATCTTAGAACTGTCAATCTTATTACTAGAGGTTTGCCTAGAAATTTGATTGGTTGCTTGCCTACTCTTGATTGTGCCTACTCTATATGGAAATTTCTTGAGGAACGATTTCCAAACTATTCCTTGCTAAGTCTATATGTGATTCTTCATAAGTCCATTGCTTTAAGTAAGATGAATTCCAATGATCCTAAGTTTGGTGATTGTTTATTTCAACTTCATGACCCTATGCGTGCCAAAGTAGATGTTGGAATCATTAGCAATATCATCTCCCAAGCCATTAGAATTCATAAAGTTGAACATTGTGATGATCATTTATCTAATGAATCACTCTCTCTAGGAATTGATCAATCACAAGACGATGTTGAACATGGATACTATGATGAGGATGATGATAGTGACTTTGATCTCAATGAGTCTATGAGTCACTTTGGTCTTATGGTTAATCTTCGCGGCTACATGGCTGGAGGAAAGGAATGGGTCCTTGATAGTGGATGTACCGATCACATGAGCGGAGACAAGGATATGTTTCATGAGCTAGCTGAAAACGATGGCCCTCGAAAGTATGTCACCTTTGGTGATAACTCAAAGGGTAAGGTGTTTGGCCTTGGTAAGGTGGCCATCTCAGATGATAGCTCCATTCAAAATGTTATGCTCGTTGAATCTCTTCGCTATAATTTACTTTCCATATCTAGACTTGCTGACTTTGGCCTCAATGTCCTATTTACTGAAGTAGATTGCCAAGTGTTTCAAAGAGACAATCATAAAATGGTCTTGACTGGTATACGTAGAGGTGATCTATATATTGTTGATTTCACTAAAAAGGCTCAACCTAGAACTTGCTTAATAGCTAAATCTTCTAAATGCTGGTTTTGGCATAAAAGGTTAGGTCATGTGGGCATGCGAAATCTTGATAAGCTTATTAAAGGTGATCATATCCTTGGAGTGAAAGATGTTATATTTGACAAGGTAGATTGTGCAGTGCTTGTCAAGCAGGAAAACAGGTTGGAGGAAGCCACCCCGTGAAGAACATCATGACCACGAGAAGACCGCTCGAGCTACTTCATATAGATCTCTTTGGTCCTAATGCCTATAAAAGTCTTGGTGGAAACTCATTTGGTCTAGTCATAGTCGATGATGTTTCAAGATTTACGTTGGTGTTCTTTCTTGATGATAAATCCCAGGTCCAAAAGATCTTCAAGAACTTCGCTAGGAAGGCCCAAAACCAATTTGAAGTGCAGATCAAGAAGGTTCGCATCGACAACGGAACGGATTTCAAGAACACAAATGTGGAAACCTTTCTTGACGAAGAAGGGATTTCACACGAGTTCTCGGCTATGTGCACGCGTCAACAAAATGGAGTCATTGAGAGGAAGAACCGGACTCTTATTGAGATGGCAAGAACGATGCTCGATGAGTAGAAGACACCAAAACACTTTTGGGCAGAAGCGGTTGAGACAGCTTGTCATGCAACAAATCGCTTATATCTTCACAAGCTACTAGGCAAGACGGCATACAAGCTCTCACCGGTAACAAACCCCAAGTTGGATACTTTCGAGTATTCGGCTCAAAGTGCTATATTCTTGAGAATCACCGTCGTTCTAATTTTTCTCCTAAATCTCATGAGGGTTTCCTACTTGGTTATGGCTCAAACTCTCACACTTACCGTGTCTACAAAAATTTCACCTGAAAGGTTGAAGAGACGGTAGATGTGAAGTTTGATGAATCTAACGGCTCACAAGTAGAGCAATTGGCAATTGATGTAGGAGGCAAAGACCCGTCGGAAGCAATCCAAGACTTGTCTATTGGCAAGATTTGTCCAATGGAGGTGAAGGAGAGTACCTCGTCCATCCATGCAGAAGCTTCTACCTCACGACAAGGTGAACCAAGAGTTGACACGGAGGCATCCACAAGTGGGATACGCCAAGATAAAGATAACGAGGAAGTACACCAAGATGAACCTCATCAACCTCCTTCTCCACCTCGACAAGAGAATGAGAACCTCAACCACGAAGAAGGCCAAGAGGAAGAAGAAGATGAAGAAGAAGATGCTCCACCCCGACCCAAACAAAAGCTCTCACGAGTTAGAGAAAGAGTCTCACGAGACCATCCTGTTGAACAAATCTTCAATGATATCCAAACCGGGAGAATCACTCGCTCTAAAACTCGTTTGGCTAATTTTTTTAATATTATGCATTCATCTCTATAATTGAACCTATGAAGTTTGAAGAAGCCTTGGAAGATCCGAATTGGATAAATGCCATGCATGAAGAGCTACACAACTTTGAGAGGAACAAAGTGTGGACTTTGGTCGAGAAGCCCGACGACAACCACAACATCATCGGTACCAAATGCGTGTTTCGCAACAAGCAAGACGAAGATGGACAAGTCGTTCACAACAAAGCATGTCTCGTCGCCCAAGGCTACACTGAAGTCGAAGGTATGGACTATGGTAAGACATATGCCCCCGTTACTTGACTTGAGTCCATCCGCATCTTACTTGCCTATGCTAATCACCATGATATTACCTTGTGCCAAATGGACATTAAAAGTGCTTTTCTAAATGGTGAAATTGAGGAGGAAGTTTATGTTAAGCAACCTCCCGGCTTTGTTAATCCTAAGAAACCCGACCATGTTTACAAACTTCACAAAGCTTTTTATGGTCTTAAGCAAGCTCCTAGAGCGTGGTATAAATTCTTTGCCAAGTTCCTTATTGAAAAAGGCTTTGAGATTGGAAAGATAGATTCCACTCTTTTTACTAAAAGGGTTAATGGTGAATTATTTGTGTGCCAAATTTATGTTGATGATATCATATTTGGTTTGACTAACCCTCATTTTAGTGAAAAGTTTGGAAAGCTAATGTCGAAGAAGTTTCAGATGTCTATGATGTGTGAACTCAAGTTCTTTCTTGGTTTGCAAATCAAGCAAACTAAGGAGGGAACCTTTGTTTCTCAAACAAACTATACCAAGGACATATTCAAGAAGTTCAACATGCAAGAAAGCAAAGGTATGGAAACACCCATGCCTACTAGTGGACATCTTGACTTGACTAAGGATGGCAAATTGGTTGACCAAAAGGTTTACCGCTCTATGATTGGTTCATTGTTATATCTATGTGCCTCCCATACCGATATTATGCTAAGTGTGTGCATGTGTGCACGATATCAAGCGGCCCCTAAAGAATGTCATCTTAAGGCTGTGAAAAGGATAGTGAGATACTTAATTCATACACCAAATTTTGGCATTTGGTATCTGCTACCTCTTGAGCATGCTTTGGTTTTCCCTTGAAGAGGAAAGGGTCATGCAACAAAGTAGCGTAAGTATTTCCCTCAGTTTTTGAGAACCAAGGTATAAATCCAGTAGGAGATTACACGCAATTCACCTAGCACCTGCACAAACAATCAAGAACCTTGCAACCAACGCGATAAAGGGGTTGTCAATCCCTTCATGATCACTCGCAAAAGTGAGATCTCATAAAGATAGTAAGATAGATATTTTTGGTATTTTGTTGTATAGATTGAAAAGTTAAGATGGAAAAATAGTAAACGAGATGTGATGTAAATAAAAGAGATGCAATATAATAAGAAAGAGACCCGAGGGCCATAGGTTTCACTAGTGGCTTCTCTCAAGATAGCATATATTACGGTGGGTGAACAAATTACTGCTGAGCAATTGATAGAAAAGCGCATAATTATGAGAATATCTAGGAATGATCATGAATACAGGCATCACGTCCGTGTCAAGTAGACCGAAAGGATTCTGCATCTACTACTATTACTCCACACATCGACCGCTATCAAGCATGCATCTAGAGTATTAAGTTCATAAGAACAAAAACACATTAAGCAAGATGACATGATGTAGAGGGATAAACTCAAGAAATATGATATAAACCCCATCTATTTATCCTGGATGGAAACAATACAATATGTGCCTTGCTGCTCCTACTGTCACTGGGAAAGGACACCGCAAGATTGAACCCAAAGCTACGCACTTGTCCCATTACAAGAAAGATCAATCTAGTAGGCCAAACTAAACCAATAATTCAAAGATATCAAATCATGCATACAAGAATTCAAAGAAGAACCAAATATTATTCATAGATAATCTTGATCATAAATCCACAATTCATAGGATCTCGACAAACACACCACAAAAGAGTATTACATCGAATAGATCTCCAAGAATATCGAGGAGAACTTTGTATTGAGAAGCCATCCAGATAATAACTATGGACCCGAAGGTCTATGGTAAACTACTCACACATCATCGGAGGGGCTATGGTGTTGATGTAGAAGCCCTTCGTGATCGACTACTGGCAGATCGCCGGAAAAGGCCCCAAGATGGGTCTCACGGGTACATAAGGTTACGGCGGTGGAAAAGTGGTTTCGTGGCTCCCCCTGTTTCTTTTAGGGTATAATAGTATATATAGGCGAAAGAAGTACGTCGGTGGAGCTCCGTGGGGCCCATGAGGGTGGGGGCGCGCCTACCTCCCCGGGCGCGCCCTCCTGCCTCGTGGCCGCCTCGCGGAGTTCCAGACTTCAACTCCAAGTCTTCTGGATTGCTTTTGTTCAAGAAAGATCATCCCGAAGGTTTCATTCCGTTTGGTATTCCTTTTCTGCAAAACACTATTACACGTCTCCGTCGTATCTACTTTTCCAAACACTTTTGCCCTTGTTTTGGACTCTGACTTCCATGATTTGAATGGAACTAACCCACAATTGCCATGGTGTTATTTATGTGCAGACACAAGAGTTCTCGGAATGACCTGAAACTCCATGGAACATATTTTTGGAAAATATTAAAAATACTGTAAGAAGAATCCACTTCAGGGGGCCCACACCCTGTCCACGAGGGTGGGGGTGCGCCTGCCCCCTGGGCGCACCCCCTGCCTCGTGGGCCCCCTGACGCTCCATCAACCTCAACTCCAACTCCATATATTCGTGTTCGGGGAGAAAAAAATCAGAGAGAAGGATTCGTCGCGTTTTACGAGATGGAGCTGCCGCCAAGCCCTAAAACCTCTCGGGAGGGCTGATCTGGAGTCTGTTTGGGGCTCCGGAGAGGGGAATCCGTCGCCGTTGTCATCATCAACCATCCTCCATCACCAATTTCATGATGCTCACCGCCGTGCGTGAGTAATTCCATGTAGGCTTGCTGGACGGTGATGGGTTGGATGAGATTTATCATGTAATCGAGTTAGTTTTGTTAGGATTTGATCCCTAGTATCCACTATGTTCTGAGATTGATGTTGCTATGACTTTGCTATGCTTAATGCTTGTCACTAGGGCCCGAGTGCCATGGTTTCAGATCTGAACCTATTATATTTTCATGAATATATGTGAGTTCTTGATCCTATCTTTCAAGTCTATAGTCACGTACTATGTGTTATGATCCGGCATCCCCGAAGTGACAATAATCGGGACCACTCCCGGTGATGACCATAGTTTGAGGAGTTCATGTATTCACTATATGTTAATGTCTTGGTCCGGTACTCTATTAAAAGGAGGCCTTAATATCCCTTAGTTTCCGCTAGGGCCCCGCTGCCACGAGAGGGTAGGACAAAAGATGTCATGCAAGTTCTTTTCCATAAGCACGTATGGCTATATTCGGAATACATGCCTACATTACATTGATTAATTGGAGTTAGTTCTATGTCACCCTATGTTATGACTGTTACATGATGAATCACATCCGGCATAATTCTCCATCACCAATCCAATGCCTACGAGCTTTTCACATATTGTTCTTTGCTTATTTACTTTTCCGTTGTTACTATTACAATCACTACAAAACATTAGAATTACTGTTACAATCACCGATCCAATTTGGCTAGTATAACTGTGGTGCCGATGATGAGCCAACAAGTTCCTTTGTGAGGAGGTTTGAATTTTCATATTCACGCAATTCTCCAACTGTCATGTTTGATCTTTATGAAAAATCTTATATGATGGACTTAGAGGATTTTACCACTGCTTGCAAACTTCCACAATGGGGTAGTGCTAGTGAACCTCGCAAATCTGAATTTATAAGTTTTCTTGCTAGTATAACTGTGGGGGAATCTAGAGATATAGCACAAGCTACCATAGGGAGCATTCATTTTCCTGCTATACAATATTCTGCTCTCTTCATAGGTAGGTGCATAAATGGTAAAGATGAAGCATGTCATATGTGTGTCCCTGACCTCAGTACTCTTAGGAGTGCTATGTTAGGAGACAAATCTTATAATTTGGGAGCCATTGTTGCACATAGGTTGCATCATAATAGATTTAATGGAGATTTCTTTGGTGGAATTTATGCAACCCACTTAGCTGATTTTCTTGGTGTAACCATATGTAATGATGATATTGAATTGCCTCGTACTTATCTAGACTTTAATGCTATGGTTCACCACCAGTTTGTTGAGAGGAATGAATCACCTCTCCAGTACCGACTAATCTTTGACAGGCGTTGCCCTGTCAATATTATTCTCCCTGCTCCTGCTCTCTTTGACTTTCAGGCAAAAGGAAGACATTTTATAACCAGGGAGGAGGTAGATGAGTACGAGAGGAGGGCGGAGGCAGCTCGATGCCACACTGCACCCAGGAGGCAATAGCCGCCGCATCGCAGTACGACCCCAGTTATAACTATGGATATCCGCCAGGTCATCCGTGGCAATAAACCAACTTAGGCCAAAAGCCTAAGCTAGGGGGAGTACGTATTTCCCACCGACATTAAATTTATGTTCACACACACTCATTGCTAAATGTCGGTGCTCATACTCTTTCACTGTCATATCCATGCTAGATTATTTTTCTTGCTTTCTTCTTGTGTGTTTAATAAACCTTAAGAAAAACCCACAAAGTTAGTAATAGCTTTAGCTAGTTTACCTTTCTTGCTGTAGTAGTAATAATTAAAAGAAAACCCAAAAAGATTTCATGTTCTTCTTTTGCTTGTTGGGAGCTTTCCCGTGTAAATAGTTATATTTATTTTCTTTTCTTTGGGGGTCGATAGGACAATACCATAATTAAATTGTTGAAGTGGCTCTTATATGCATTATTGTTGATTTAACCAAGAGCCCATATTGCCTTGTCTTCTCCTGTTTATTGAATGCTCGCAGATTCCAGCTTAGTCCAATGCACGTGCACTCTTATTATTATTCACTTCGTTCGGTCGTGCAAGTGAAAGGCAATTATGACGATATATGATGGACTGACTGAGATGAGAGAAGCTGGTATGAACTCGACCTCTCTTGTTTTTGTAAATATGATTAGTTCATCGTTCCTGATTCAGCTTATTATGAATAAACATGTTTGCAGTGACAATTAGAGATCATAGTTGCTCGTGCCATGCTTGATTAGCTATGAGTTATAATGGTTTACCTTGCGTGCCAACATGCTATTAAAATGGTTGTGATGTGGTATAGTGGGGTGGTATCCTCCTTTGAATGATTTAAGTGACTCGACCTGGCACATGTTCACACATGTAATTGAAAGAAATCAACATAGCCTTCACGATATTTATGTTCATGGTGGATTATATCCTACTCATGCTTGCACTCAATGTTCATTAATTTTAATGCATGTTCATGACTGTTGTCGCTCTCTAGTTGGTCGCTTCCCAGTCATTTTCTAGCCTTCACTTGTACTAAGCGGGAATACCGCTTGTGCATCTAATTCCTTAAACCCCAAAGGTATTCTATATGAGTCCACTATACCTTCCTATATGCGGTATCTACCTGCCGTTCCAAGTAAATTTGTATGTGCCAAACTCTAAACCTTCAAATGAAATTCTGTTTTGTATGCTCGAATAGCTCATGTATCAACTAGGGCTGTCCGTATCTTCCATGCTAGGCGGGTTATTCTCAAGAGGAGTGGACTCCGCTCCTCACTCACGAGAAAATGGCTGGTAACCGGGATGCCCAGTCCCATGCTTTATGCAAATCAAATCAAAATAATTGCAAACAAAACTCCCCCTGTGACTGTTTCTAGTTGGAGGCACTCGTTGTTTCGAGCAAGCCATGGATTGATGCTTGTTGGTGGAGGGGGAGTATAAACTTTACCATTCTGTTTGGGAACGGCCTATAATGTGTGTAGCATGGAAGATATCGCCATCTCTTGGTTGTTATGTTGACAATGAAACTATGCCGCTCAAAATACTATTTATCTCTGCTTTAAAATCGAGCTCTGGCACCTCTACAAATCCCTGCTTCCCTCTGCGAAGGGCCTATCTATTTACTTTCATGTTGAGTCATTACCCTCTTATTAAAAAGCACCAGCTGGACAGCACGGCTGTCATTTGCATCCATTACTATTAATTTATGTTGGGTATGACTATGAATGGATCTCTTTTACCATGAATTACAATGTCTAGTCAGTCCTTGATCTTTAAAGGTGCTCTGCATTTATGTTTTGCGGTCTCATAAAGGGCTAGCGAGATACCATCTTGTTATATCATATCATGATTGTTTTGAGAAAGTGTGGTCATCCGAGATTTATTATTATTGCTCGCTAGTTGATTATGGCATTGACATGAGTAAACATGAGACCTAAGAGTTATTGTGAATATGGTTAGTCATAATCTTTGCTGAAAACTTGAATGCTGGCTTTACATATTTACAACAACAAGAGCAAACAGAGTTTGTAAAAGTTTTTCTTTATCACTTTCAGTTTATCAACTGAATTTCTTGAGGACAAGCAAAGGTTTAAGCTTCGGGAGTTGATACGTCTTCGTCGTATCTACTTTTCCGAACACTTTTGCCCTTGTTTTGGACTCTAACTTGCATGATTTGAATGGAACTAAACCCGGACTGACGCTATTTTCAGCAGAATTGCCATGGTGTTATTTATGTGCAAAAAGAAAAGTTCTCGGAATGACTTGAAACTCCACGCATCATATTTTTGGAAAATATTAAAAATACTGGAAGAAGAATCCACGTCAGGGGGCCCACACCCTGTCCACGAGGGTGGGGGCGTGCCCCCCTGCCTCGTGGGCCCCCTGACGCTCCACCGACCTCAACTCCAACTCCATATATTCGTTTTCAGGGAGAAAAAATCAGAGAAAAGGATTCATCGCGTTTTACGATTCGGAGCCGCCGCCAAGCCCTAAAACCTCTCGGGGGGAGGGCTGATCTGGAGTCCGTTCGGGGCTCCGGAGAGGGGAATCCGTCGTCGTCGTCATCATCAATCAGCCTCCATCACCAATTTCATGATGCTCACCGCCGTGCGTGAGTAATTCCATCATAGGCTTGTTGGACGGTGCTGGGTTTGATGAGATTTATCATGTAATCGAGTTAGTTTTGTTAGGGTTTGATCCCTAGTATCCACTATGTTTTGAGATTGATGTTGCTATGACTTTGCTATGCTTAATGCTTGTCACTAGGGTCCGAGTTCCATGATTTCAGATCTGAAACAATTATGTTTTCATGAATATATGTGAGTTCTTGATCCTATCTTGCAAGTCTATAGTCACCTACTATCTGTTATGATCCGGCAACCCTGAAGTGACAATAATCGGGACCACTCCCGGTGATGACCATAGTTTGAGGAGTTCATGTATTCACTATGTGTTAATGCTTTGGTCCGGTACTCTATTAAAAGGAGGCCTTAATATCCCTTAGTTTCCGCTAGGACCCCACTGCCATGGGAGGGTAGGACAAAATATTTCATGCAAGTTCTTTTCCATAAGCAAGTATGACTATATTCCGAATACATGCCTACATTACATTGATGAATTGGAGCTAGTTCTGTGTCACCCTATGTTATGACTGTTACATGATGAACCGCATCCGCCATAATTCTCCATCACCGATCCAATGCCTATGAGATTTTCACATATTGTTCTTCGCTTATTTACTTTTCCGTTGTTACTGTTACAATCACTACAAAACCCAAAAATATTACTTTTTCTACCGTTACCATTACTTCCATATTACTTTTCTACTAAATACTTTGCTGCAGATACTAAGTTATCCAGGTGTGGTTGAATTGACAACTCAACTACTAATACTTGAGAATATTCTTTGGCTCCCCTTGTGTCGAATCAATAAATTTGGGTTGAATACTCTACCCTCGAAAACTGTTGCGATCCCCTATACTTGTGGGTTATCGCACTACAATAGGCAAAAAAACAAAAACTGACACTGGGCCTTTGGTTAATAGGTTAGTCGCAAAAATAACATAAAAGAGCATATTAAAGCCCATTAAACATCCAAAACAGATAATATAATAGCATGGAACAATAAAAAATTATAGATACGTTGGAGACGTATCAAGCATCCCCAAGCTTAATTCCTGCTCGTCCTCCTGTAGGTAAATGATAAAAACAGAATTTTTGATGTGGAATGCTACCTAACATAATTTTCAATGTAATTTCCTTATTGTGGCATGAATGTTCAGATCCGAAAGATTCAAGGCAAAAGTTTAATATTGACATAAAAATAATAACACTTCAAGCATACTAACAGAGTAATCATGTCTTCTCAAAATAACATGGCCAAAGAAAGTTCATCCCTACAAAATCATATAGTTTGGCTATGCTCCATCTTTGTTAGACAAAATGCTCAAATCATGAACAATCCCGATGATAAGCCAAGCAATTGTTTCATACTTTAGTATTCTCAAACTTTTTCATCTTTCACGCAATACATGAGTGTGAGCCATGGACATAGAACTATAGGTGGAATAGAATGGTGGTTGTGGGGAAGACAAATAAAGAGGAAGATGGTCTCACATAAACTAGGCGTATTAATGGGCTATGGAGATGCCCATCAATAGATATCAATGTGAGTGAGTAGGGATTGCCATGCAACAGATGCACTAGAGCTATAAATGTATGAAAGCTCAACAAAAGAAACTAAGTGGGTGTGCATCCAACTTGCTTGCTCATGAAAACCTAGGGCATTTGAGGAAGCCCATTGTTGGAATATACAAGCAAAGTTCTATAATGAAAGTTCCCACTAGTATATGAAAGTGACAAAATAAGAGACTCTCTATCATGAAGATCATGGTGCTACTTTGAAGCACAAGTGTGGAAAAAGGATAGTAACATTGCCCCTTCTCTATTTTTCTCTAATTTTTTGGGCCTTCTCTTTTCTTATTTGGCCTTTCTCCCTTTTTTTATTTCCTCACACGGGACAATGCTCTAATAATGATGATCATCACACTTCCATTCATTTACAACTCAAGGATTACAACTCGATACTAGAACAAAATATGACTCTATATGAGTGCCTCCGGCGGTGTACCGAGATGGGCAATGAATCAAGACATGTATGAAAAATTATGAATGGTGGCCTTGCCACAAAAATGATGTCAAGTACATGATCATGCAAGGCAATATGACAATGATGAAGCAAGTCATAATAATTGGAACGGCGGAAAGTTGCATCGCAATATATCTCGGAATGGCTATGGAAATGCCATAATAGGTAGGTATGGTGGCTGTTTTGAGGAAGGTATATGGTGGGTTTATGGTACCGATGAGAATTGCGCGGTACTAGAGAGGCTAGCAGTGGTGGAAGGATGAGAGTGTGTATAATCCATGGACTCAAAATTAGTCATAAAGAACTCACATACTTATTGCAAAAATCTACAAGTCATCAAAACCAAGCACTACACACATGCTCCTAGGGGGATAGATTGGTAGGAGAAGACCATCGCTCATCCCCGACCGCCAATCATAAGGATGACAATCAAAGAAACACCTCATGCTTCAAATTTGTTAAACAACAGTTACCATACATGCATGCTACGGGACTTGCAAACCTCAACACAAGTATTTCTCGAATTCACAAATAATCAACTAGCATGACTCTAATATCACCATCTTCATATCTCAAAATAATCATCAAGTATCAAACTTCTCATAGTATTCAATGCACTCTATATGAAAGTTTTATTATACCCATCTTGAATGCCCATCATATTAGGACTAATTTTATTACCAAAGCAAATTACCATGTTGTTCTAAAATAATCTCAAAATAATATAAGTGAAGCATGAGAGATCAATAATTTCTGTAAAATAAAACCACCACCGTGCTCTAAAGAGATTTAAACGAAGCACTAGAGCAAAATTATCTAGCTCAAAAGATATAAGTGAAGCACAAAGAGTATTCTAATAAATTCCAATTCATGTGTGTCTCTCCCAAAATGTGCATACAGCAAGGATGATTGTGGTAAACTAAAAATCAAGGCTCAAATCAAAAAAGACGCTCCAAGCAAAACACATATCATGTGGTGAATAAAAATATAGCCTCAAGTAAAGTTACCGATAGACGAAGACGAAAGAGGGGATGCCTTCTTGGGCATCGCCAAGCTTAGGCTTTTGGTTGTCTGTCGGGACCCCGATTCTAAGTCACACCGATCTAGCATGTAACACCTCATATCACTTTGCGGCCTCACGCACGGTATTCCCACGGGTGTCGCCTTACCATGGCCCGGGACCGTTTGCGCCTTTTGGCTCACGTATATGATAGTGTCGCTAGCATCCATATGACAGAGAACCCGGGCCGACATGACTAGTCGTGAACCCAAAGTGGCACTAACTTACGGGGACATGCATACATGAAACAACATCGAGCATGTCGGTCAACAGCGTGTGAATCCGGGCTGTAGCAACTGGGCTAACAGGACTGCGGGAACCCGGGCTGTAGCAGGCTAGGCAAGACTTCGGATGTCATCGCGTGACATTTCCCGAAGGGGAGAACACGAGAACAAGTGAATCACATGCCGGCCAGTCAAGTGTTCCGGAGTAGTAGTGCTGGGCTAGCAGGACTTCGGTGAACCGGGCTGTAGCGGACTACTATGGCTCATGGATGCACAAGACTACATTTCCCTATAAGAGAGGCTACCAAGGATAGACAACTAGGTTGTCGGATCCCACACATAGCAATACAAGTTACACGTACGCATAACATGCAAGTATGTGCTGTACAACATGGCATCACAACATAACTCTACGACTCAAGTATTTATTCATTAGGCTCCGAGGAGCGAGATATTACAAACATGGGTCTCTCGACCCAGCATTCAGAGCATTCAAGCAACAAGCGGAAGCATTACATGTCTGAGTACATACATCTACAAATGAAAAAGGCTGAAGAGCCTGACTATCTACAACATCCGATCAAGATCGTAGTTGAGGTACAAACTACTTGTCGAAGTTCACGAGAACACTAGTAAGACCAATGTCTCCGCTGCAAAAACATAAGTAAAGCAACATGAGTACAAAGGTACTCAGCAAGACTTACATCAGATCCTATCATACATGCATTTGTATCGAGAAGGTAATGTGGAGTTTAGTTGCAGCAAGCCAGCTTCGACTCAGTGGCTATCCTATTCTACGACTACGAGAAACTCTTTGAGGTGATATGGTGCACACGAGTCCAGTAATCACCACAAAATACACTACTATGGATTCATCCCCGTCTCCCTACGAGAAGGCCATCCATAGCACTCACACTTGTCTTGAGCATTTTAGAGTATCCACTTCAAGTTGTCTATGTACCTTGTAAGCATCCAAGAAGTCCATAACCGCGGACCCGGCTATTCGAATAGATCATGTTAACCCTGCAGGGGTGTACTTCTTCACACACGCTCTCGCCACTTACCGCCATGTACATGTCATGTATCTCGGCAACCTTCAAGTGGAAGCCTGGCGAGGGTGTCGGTCACGACCTGACTAAGCACACAAGACTTTAGTCCAGGTTTATCGCCTATTCGGGTTCCATCCGCAAGGAGATCCGGCCGGGGTGTCGCTCACGGCCCCAAACGATGTGTGCAAGGTTCCCGAGCCCACCATCCGGGTGCCACTCGGTACACTAGGCCACGTGGGCCTAGTCTGTCCCAAGCCCACCCTGCCGGGTGCCACTTGGTAGAAAAATAGCACTACCTACAAACACCAGAAACTAGTTGCGACTCCTGGACAGAGGCCAAGTTGGTTAATAAGTCGAGAGAGTCAATTAAGGATCCCAATGTGTGGTAGTATCGAGTCATTGGACAACATACATAGAACTCAGTGCTTAAGGACGGTTCCAGTGAGACAACCCACCATGTACTCCTACATGGCCTCTCACCGCTACCTTTACCAAATCGTGTTCACACACTTCACTCTCAGCATCAGAACATATCGTAACACTCCAATTCATTCCCAATGAATCAGAGCTGACACAACTCTAAGCAATAGCAGGCATAGCATGGTAGGAACACAACATGGCTCAATCAAATCCTACACATGCTAGTGGGTTTCAACTATTTACTGTGGCAATGACAGGTAATGCAGAGGAATGGGTTCAACTACCGCAACAGAAAGTAGCAGATGAATCGTTGTTGTCCTAATGAAATAACTGAGAGCGGGAGCAAGAGAGTAGGATTGTATCGGAATGAACAGGGGGGTTCGCTTGCCTGGTAAATCAACAGAGGGGGCACTGCTCCTGAGACAGGTACTCTGGAACGGACTCCGGAGCAGGACCTATCGAGAAGGAACGGTGTCGGAAATCAATACACAAGCATATGCAACAATATGATGCATGAACATGGCATGTAGATGTGATGCTGATTGAGCTAATGCAACTAGCATTCATTTGGTTGAAGTTCATTTGAACCAAGAGTTCAAATGCAACTCCAAATTAACTCTTTATAAATGCCATTTACACGTTTTCACTTATACAGTAGGTATAAGTTGGTTTGTCATGCATGAAACTAGTACAGATGGAAAGATTGAATTTTTCTGATAATTTTACATATATAAATAATTTCAATCTGAGCTACGGTTGAATTTCTATGATTTTTTGAAGTTTGAATCATTTTCTGGAATTTCCTGATTTAATTTAAATCCAAAAAATAAATAACTACGTCAGCACTTCGTCACTGTGACGTCAGCAAGTCAACTGCGACTGACCAGGTAAAACCTGAAGTGTGGGGTCCACACGTCAGTGACACGGGTTAAACAAGGGGGTTAGTTTTATCTTAATTAAAGGATTAGTGGCACTGGGCCCACTGGTCAGTGTCAGGGGGGTTAGTTAACGGTGATGAGCCTTAAGCTAATCACCTGACCCACGGGGCCCACCTGACGGGCCGGCGAGGTCAAAGGGGTCAAACCCACCGGCGTTTAGCAGCCGGCGAGGCCGAACGCGACGGAGGGGCTCGGGACCGCGTCTCCAGCGACCAAAAGGGCCGCGGAGACCATCTGCGAGGAGCCCAGGCTCACGCGCATCCAATGGGACACGTGGGATACCGTGGGGGTGTCGGAGCTCGCCGGAGCAGAGCTCGCGGCGGTGGCCGGAGCACGGCTTCGAGCGGGAGCGGGCTGCGGGGCACGTGGAGGCCACCCGAGGGGCTCTGCGGCACCCTCGTGGCACCAGGAGCACGGTGACGCGCTCGGTTGCAGGCTGCGGTGACCAGGGCGACGGCGGCGACATGGACGGCGGCGAGAAGCTACGGCCATGGCGGGGGAAGGGGGCTATGGCGCGAGAACGGAGGAACGGGGGGAGGGAAACAGAGCAGAGGATCACGGCGGACTCGACGGCGTCGACGGCGAGGTTGGGGAAGGGCTGGAGTCGGCGGGGCGGCGAAGACGATCTCCAGCGACCGCAGGCGAAGATGGCGACGGCGACGGCTCCACGGGGCGTTCCAGCCTGCGTGGCTCGACGAAGAGCTTCAGAGCAAGGAGGCGGATCTCCTGCGGGTGTCGGAGAGGCGAGGGGGAGATGGTGGCTATGGCAACGGCGTGCGGCGGCGACGCTGGTGCTCGGGCGGTCGCGCGGGAGAGAATCAGGGGAGGAGGGAGAGCGAGGGAGAGGGAGAGAGGTGCGGGGCGGTGCGTGGCGTCATCCAAGCGATCCAGGCGACGGGTGGGATAAGCAGGAGGTGGCGGGAGACGTGGCCACGGCTGGCTGCGGTGTCTTGACACGCAGCTGCTCTCATGGCGGGAGCTTGAAGAAGCTCTGGCGGTTAAGGCTGGGCCGACCCTCTTGGGCGGCTGGGCGAACAAAGCTACACAGGCTGCAGGTAAGTTTCTTCCTGTTTTGTTTCTGTTTTCTATTTTTCTAACATTTGTTTTGATTTAATATTAATACTAAATCATTTTATTTACTTCTGTCAAATTTTGTAGGAACTATTTGGATTGCTCCAAAACTCCTCACCAATTAACAGAATTTTTGGACATATATTATATATATAACAAATATATATCCAAAGCAAATAATTATGCATTAATTCCAAATGCCCAAAATAAATACTTATGAGCACCTAAAAATACTGGTTTGATTTTTATATCTGTCCAATATTTTCAGAGAGCAACATGAGCATTTTCTTGGACCCTTTTGGACCAATTTTTTATTTGGGCCATTTCCAAAGGTGATTCTAAGGGTTTCACAAATCCTCATTTCAAAATTAAATGAAATTTAAACATGATGCACACATGGCTAGCTAGCCTTGAGCATACCAGAACTAGGGATGTGACAACTCGCCCCCACTTGAAAGAATCTCGTCCCGAGATTTGGGGGTCGACGGAAAGAAAGCGGGGTACTCCAGTCGGAGACGATCTTCTCGCTCCCAAGTAGCTTCTCTCTCGGAATGATGAGACCACTGAACCTTGAGAAACATGATGTTCCGACGTCGGGTGACACGCTCTGCTTGATCAAGAATGTGAACCGGGTATTCTTGTTATGTGAGGTTATCTTGGAGATCGAGCATTTCGTGGTCCACTCTGCGGATAGGATCCGAGAAGCAACGCCTGAGTTGAGAGACGTGGAAAACATCATGCACTCTGGAAAGATATGGGGGTAGTTCCAACTGGTAGGCAACCTCTCCTCGTTTAGCGAGAATGCGAAAAGGACCAATGTAACGAGGAGCCAACTTGCCCTTGATACCGAAACGATGGGTTCCCTTCAGAGGAGTAACCCGAAGGTAAGCTTTGTCGCCAATTTCATAAGTCATATCCTTATGATGACGATCATACTGGCTCTTTTGACGAGACTGGGCTATTTTCAAATTCTCTCGAATGATGCGAACTTGCTCTTCTGCCTCCTGGATCATGTCCGGTTCAAAGACTTGTCTTTCACCGGTTTCTGACCAGTTCAAAGGTGTTCGACATCTTCGTCCATAGAGAATCTCAAAAGGAGCTTTCTTGAGACTGGATTGATAGCTATTGTTATTAGCAAACTTGGCAAAAGGAAGACATTTCTCCCAATCCATACCGAATGAGATAACGCAAGTTCTAAGCATGTCTTCGAGAATTTGGTTGACCCTTTCCACGTGACCACTCGACTGAGGGTGGAAAGCGGTACTGAAGGAAAGATGGGTTCCCATGGCAGTTTGGAAACTCTCCCAGAAATGAGAAGTAAAAAGACTACCACGGTCTGAATTGATCTCTAGTGGAACACCACGGAGTGACACTATTCGAGAAATATATAAGTCAGTGAGCTGACTAGCAGTGATACTCTCTCGAACAGGTAGGAAGTGCGCCACTTTGGAGAGGCGATCAATGACTACGAAGATAGCATTATTCCCTTTCTTGGTCCTGGGAAAGCCGGTGATGAAGTCCATACCAACTTTATCCCATTTCCACTCAGGAATGGCTAAGGGCTGAAGGGTGCCAGCAGGCCTTTGATGCTCTGCCTTAACACGACGACAAACATCACAGTTAGCAATAAACTAAGCGATATCTCCCTTCATCCTAGTCCACCAGAACCTCTGGCGTAGGTCCTGATACATCTTAGTACTACCGGGATGAATCGTGAGAGGAGATTCATGCGCCTCCTTAAGAATCAGTTGCTGAAGATGTTGCTTGTTGGGAACCACCAGGCGGTTCTCGAAGAAAACAACACCTCGATCATCAATAGAGAAACTACCAGCAGCTCCCTTCTTCACGTTATCCTTGATTCGAGAAATACCCGTGAGGAGCAATGTGAAGATTAAGCTTACAGAATTCCTCATGAAGAAGTGGTTGACCCTGCTGCAACATGAGATTGTTGGACTTACGACTTAGCGCATCAGCCATGACATTGGCTTTGCCTGGGGTGTAAGTAATCCCTAGATCATAATCTGAGATCAACTCCAACCAATGTCTTTGCCTAAGGTTCAAATCTGGTTGGGTGAAGATATACTTGAGACTCTGGTGATCGGTGTAGATCTCGCAACGTTTACCAAGAAGGTAATGTCGCGAGGTCTTGAGTGCATAGACTACGGATGCAAGCTCTAGATCATGTGTAGGATAATTTTCCTCATGTGGATGCAACTGTCGAGATGCATAGGCAACACATGACGATCCTGCATAAGAATGCAACCTAGTCCCTGTCGTGAGGCGTCGCAGTAGATAACAAAGTCCTTCGTGAAATCCGGTGGCACAAGTATGGGAGCAGAAGTCAGGCGTCTTTTCAGTTCCTGAAAACTATACTCACACTATGGGGACCACTCAAACTTTTTATCTTTCTTGAGAAGTTCCGTGAGGGGTTTAGCTACTTTGGAGATGTTTTCAACAAAGCGGCGACAATAGTTGGCTAGACCAAGGAAAATCCTAACTTGTTTAACGGTTTCAGGTGGAGTCCAATCGAGAACGGCCTTAACTCTCTCGGGATTGACAGCAATGCCCTTACCAGAGATTACGTGGCCTAGGTAGGTCACTTATGGCAACCAAAATTCACACTTGGAGAACTTGGCATAAAGGCGGTGCTCTTTGAGTTTCTCTAACACAAGTCTGAGATGTTCGACATGCTCTTCCTCATTCTTTGAGTAAATAAGAATGTCATCGAGGTAAACCACGACGAACTTATCTAAGTACTCCATGAAGATCGAGTTCATCAAGCGGGAGAAAGTAGCTGGAGCGTTGGTTAGACCAAAGGACATGATGGTGTACTCGTACTGGCCTTAACTAGTGACAAAGGCTGTCTTGGGGATGTCCCCGTTTCTGATCTTGATTTGGTGGTAGCCTAACCTCAAATCCATCTTGGAGAAGACTGAGGATCTAGCGAGCTGATCATACAGGTCGTTGATCCTGGGGAGCGGGTATTTGTTCTTTATCGTGACCAAATTAACGGGTCGATAATCTACAACCATCCGGTCCATACCATTCTTCTTCTTGATGAAGAGGACGGGGCAAGCCCAAGGAGAAGAACTAGGACGAATGAAACCCTTTTGCAAGGACTCATCAAGTTGTTTCTTAAGCTCGGCTAGTTCTAAAGGTGCCATTTTGTAAGGTCTCCTAGGGATAAGATCTATGACGAACTCTACATCTCTGTCAGGTGGAACACCTGGCAGTTCCTCTGGAAAGACATACAGAAAGTCACGGACTATCAAGATATCTTCAAGGTCTGGAAGAGGGATGGGGTTAAGAGAATAGAGTTGGCGCTTTGCAACTGTAGTGGAGACAGTGACTATCTTGCCAGATGAGTGTGTAAGCTGAACAGACCTGGTGTAACAATCAATCTTGGCATGATGAGCTGTCATCCAGTCCATACCCAAAATGATGTTAATATCTGAGGACTTGAGGGCTACAAGTGATGCAAGGAATACAAGTCTATCAACAAGGATTTCATTACCATAGCTGATTCTTGTGGTTTGCCATCTAGACCCTGGGGTTTGGATTTCAAGCGGAGTTGGCATATCACAAAATGACATGTCATGCAAACGAGCATAGCCTTTAGAGATGAAGGAGTGAGATGCTCCGGTATCGAATAGAACCGAAGCTGGATGACAGTTGACAAGGAGTGTACCAAGAACGACATCCGGATCATCATGAGCGTCTTTAGCTGAGACGTGATGCACACGTCCACGTTCAGTAGGAGCTGACTTGACACTGATCATCTTGCGTGTTGGCTTACCACAGCCAACAGACTTCTCGGGCTGGGGTGGAGCATAACTGGCCTTAGAGCAGTCACATGCATAGTGTCCTGGCTCTCTACATGTGAAGCAAGTACCTAAAGTTGGACGTGGACCCGCATTGACAAGCGGTCTACCAATAGGCCTTGGTGGAGCATACTGCTGAACTGGGTGAGGTGCCACATAAGATGGCCTCGGTGAATATCCGGGTGGAAGAACAGAGTTCGGAATCCAAATCCGGCGCTTCTGAGAACTAGAACCGGAGGAAGATCCCAAATCACGGGTGTGCTTACGAGACTCCTCGTAAGTGAGCTGAGCTGTCTCTGCATTAATGTCCTTCTTCACAAGAGCCTGGAATGTATCACAATGATGCAGGTGGAGATCACGACGCAACTTGGGGTTGAGACCCTTTCGAAACCTAGCCTGCTTCTTGGCGTCCGTGGACACCTTTTCTGTGGCATAACGGGCGAGGTTCTCAAACTCTCGGCTGTAAGCATCAACAACCATCTTACTCTGGGTGAAACTACAGAACTCTTCTCTCTTGCAATCAATGAGGGCCTGGGGTATGTGATGCTCGTGAAAAGCCTCACTGAAATCTCTCCAGGTAGGAATCGGGCCAGCTGGAAGCATAGCCTCATAGTTCTGCCACCAAAGACTAGCAGGACCTTCCAGGTGGTATGTGGCATAGGTAACCTTGCCATCTTCAGCTACGTTCGCGGAACACAGCTTATGAGTGATACTACAGAGCCAGTCATCTGCATCGAGTGGTTCAATGGAATGATGGAAGGTAGGTGGTTTCAAACCAATGAAATCATAGATGGTCGCTGACTCTTTGCACTGGGGTGCGGTGTTCTCCTCGATACGTGCTAACAAGCGGTTAGACTCATGCTTGTTCCTCTCCATCTCTAACATGAACTCTGCCAATGAAGGCTGGTCGGGAGGATCCTCATCCCCACCATCTCCGTGGTTCTGGCTACGGGCAACAGAACTTCGCTTAACTGATGACATCCTGAGAAACGAAACCAAGGACGAAATCAGCATCAACTATAGGCTATAGAATGTAGGACAAGGAAATTAGTATCTCTCGAACTCCTAGGACAATTCCGTCAGCATAACGGCAGTAAAATGCTCAGGATGAGACCTCCTGCCAAAAATGGGGTAGTACAACAACTCAACATCACCACTCAAGGTTCTGGGATAGTACTAAACAGATTACACCGGAAGTACTCGAAAACTGGGATATGACTCTGATCAACCAATCCTAAGAGACTACGGAGTAGTAACACGTGATCCTGATAGACAGAAGAGGAAGCCTAGTTCCTTAACCCCGTAGGAAAGATAGGATGACTCAGATCAGAATGGCATGAGGTATAAGGAGTAAAAAGAGCCTTACGTTCCTTCCCACTATCAATTCCCTTATATAACTAAAGAATTTCTAGACTCAACTTCGACCAGTTTGGCTTGGTAATCCTACAGGCAGTCAAGCTCTGATACCAAAGCTGTCGGGACCCCGATTCTAAGTCACATGGATCTAGCATGTAACACCTCATATCACTTTGCGGCCTCACGCACGGTATTCCCACGGGTGTCGCCTTACCATGGCACGGGATCGTTTGCGCCTTTTGGCTCACGTATATGATAGTGTCGCTAGAATCCATATGACAGAGAACCAGGGCCGACATGACTAGTCGTGAACCAAAAGTGGCACTAACTTACGGGGACATGCATACATGAAACAACATCGAGCATGTCGGTCAGCAGCGTGTGAATCCGGGCTGTAGCAACTGGGCTAACAGGACTCTGGGAACCCGGGCTATAGCATGCTAGGCAGGACTCCGGATGTCACCGCGTGACATTTCCCCGAAGGGACAGACACAGGAATGAAGTGAATCACATGTCGGCCAGTCAAGTGTTCCGGAGCAGTAGTGCTGGGCTAGCAGGACTCCTGTGAACCGGGCTGTAGCGGACTACTATGGATCATGGATGCACAAGACTACATTTCCCCATAAGAGAGGCTACCAAGGATAGACAACTAGGTTCTCGGATCCCACACATAGCAATACACGTTACACGTAAGCATAACATGCAAGTATGTGCTGTACAACATGGCATCACAACATAACACTACGACTCTAGTATTTATTCATTAGGCTCTGAGGAGCGAGATATTACAAACATGGGTCTCTCGACCCAGCATTCAGAGCATTCAAGCAACAAGCAGAAGCATTACATGTCTGAGTACAGACATCTACAAATGAAAAAGGCTGAAGAGCCTGACTATCTACAACATCCGATCAAGATCATAGCTGAGGTACAAACTACTTGTCGAAGTTCATTAGAACACTAGTAAGACCAAAGTCTCCGCTGCAAAAACATAAATAAAGCAACATGAGTACAAAGGTACTCAGCAAGACTTACATCAGATCCTATCATACATGCATTTGTATCAAGAAGGTAATGTGGGGTTTAGTTGCAGCAAGCCATCTTTGACTCAGTGGCTATCCTGTTCTACGACTACGAGAAACTCATTGAGGTGATATGGCGCACACGAGTCCACTAATCGCCACACAATACACTACTATGGATTCATCCCCGTCTCCCTCCGAGAAGGCCATCCATAGCACTCACACTTGTCTTGAGCATTTTAGAGTATCCACTTCAAGTTGTCTATGTAACACGTAAGCATCCAAGAATTCCATAACCGCGGACCAGGCTATTCGAATAGATCATGTTAACCCTGCAGGGGTGTACTTCTTCACACACGCTCTCTCCACTTACCGCCATGTACACGCCATGTATCTTGGCAACCTTCAAGTGGAAGCCTGGCGAGGGTGTCGGCCACGACCTAACTAACCACACAAGACTCTAGTCCAGGTTTATCGCCTATTCGGGTTCCATCCGCAAGGAGATCCGACCAGGGTGTCGCTCACGGCCAAAAACGTTGTGTGCAGGGTTCCCGAGCCCACCATCCGGGTGCCACTCGGTACACCAGGCCACGTGGGCCTAGTCTTTCCCAAGCCCACCCTGCCGGGTGCCACTTGGTAGAAAAATAGCACTACCTACAAACACCAGAAACTAGTTGCGACTCCTGGACAGAGAGCAAGTTGGTTAATAAGTCAAGAGAGTCAATTAAGGATCCCAATGTTTGGTAGTATCGAGTCATTGGAAAATATACATAGAACTCAGTGCTTAAGGACGGTTCCAGTGAGACGACCCACCATGTACTCCTACATGGCCTCTCGCTGCTACCTTTACCAAATCGTGTTCACACACTTCACTCTCAGCATCAGAACATATCGTAACACTCCAATTCATTCCCAATGAATCAGACCTAACACAACTCTAAGCAATAGCAGGCATAGCATGGTAGTAACACAACATGGCTCAATCAACTCCTACACATGCTAGTGGGTTTCAACTATTTACTGTGGCAATGACAGGTCATGCAGAGGAATGGGTTCAACTACCGCAACACAAAGTAGCAGATGAATCGTTGTTGTCCTAATGCAATAACTGAGAGCGGGAGCGAGAGAGTAGGATTGTATCGGAATGAACAAGGGGGCTTGCTTGCCTGGTAGATCAACAGAGGGGGCACTGCCCCTCAGACAGGTACTCTGGAACGGACTCCGGAGCAGGACCTATCGAGAAGGAACGGTGTCAGAAATCAATACACAAGCATATGCAACAATATGATGCATGAACATGGCATGTAGATGTGATGCTGATTGAGCTAATGCAACTAGCATTCATTTGGTTGAAGTTCATTTGAACCAAGAGTTCAAATGCAACTCCAAATTAACTCTTTATAAATGCCATTTACACATTTTCACTTATACAGTAGGTATAAGTTGGTTTGTCATGCATGAAACTAGTACAGATGGAAAGATTGAATTTTTCTGATAATTATTGATATATAAATTATTTCAATCTGAGCTAGGGTTGAATTTCTATGATTTTTTTGAAGTTTGAATCATTTTCTGGAATTTCCTGATTTAATTTAAATCCAGAACATAAATAACTTCATCAAGATCACACTTCGTGTGACGTCGACAAGTCAAGCTACTGTTGAGGTCAAACCTGACGTGTGGGGTCCACATGTCAGTGACACGGGTTAAACAAGGGGGTTAGTTTTATCTTAATTAAAGGATTAGTGGCACTGGGCCCACTGGTAAGTGTCAGGGGGGTTAGTTAACGGTGATTAGCCTTAAGCTAATCACCTGACCCACGGGGCCCACCTGACGGGCCGGCGAGGACAAAGGGGTCAAACCCGCCGGCGTTTAGCCGCCGGCGAGGCCGAACGTGGCGGAGGGGCTCGGGACCGCGTCTCCGGCAACCAAAAGGGCCGCAGAGACCATCAGCGAGGAGCCCAGGCTCGCGCGCATCCAATGGGACACGCGGGAGACCGTGGGGGTGCCGGGGCTCGTCACAGCAGAGCTCGCGGCAGCGGCCGGAGCACGGCTTCGAGCGGGAGCGGGCTGCGGGGCACGGGGAGGCCACCCGAGGGGCTCTGCGGCACCCTCGTGGCACCAGGAGCATGGTGACGCGCTCGGTTGCGGTCTGCGGTGACCAGGGCGACGGCGGCGACATGGACGGCCATGGCGGGGGAAGGGGGCTACGGCGCAAGAACGGAGGAACGGGGGGAGGGAAACGGAGCAGAGGCTCACAGCGGACTCGACGGCGTCGACGGCGAGCTCGGGGAAGGGCTGGAGTCGGCGGGGCAGCGAAGACGATCTCCGGCGACCGGAGGCGAAGATGGCGACGACGACGGCTCCACGGGGCGCTCCAGCCTGTGTGGCTCGGCGGAGAGCTTCAGAGCGAGGAGGCGGATCTCCTGCGGGTGTCGGAGAGGCGAGGGGGAGACGGTGGCTACGGCAATGGCGTGCGGCGGCGACGCTGGTGCTCGGGCGATCGCGCGGGAGAGAACCAGGGGAGGAGGGAGAGCGAGGGAGAGGGAGAGAGGTGTGGGGCGGTGCGTGGCGTCGTCCGAGCGATCCAGGCGACGGGAGGGAGAAGCAGGAGGTGGCGGGAGACGTGGCCGCGGCTGGCTGCGGTGCGCACACCAGCTGCTCCCCATCGACAGAGCTTGAAGAAGCTCTGGCGGTTAGGCTGGGGCGACTCTTTGGGCCGCTAGGCGAGCCAGCTGCATAGGGGCTGCAGGTAAGTTTCTTCCTGTTTTGTTTCTGTTTTCTATTTTTCTGACATTTGTTTTGATTTAATATTAATACTAAATCATTTTATTTACTTCTGTCAATTTTTGTAGGAACTATTTGGATTGCTCCAAAACTCCTCACCAATTAACAGAATTTTTGGACATATATTATATATATATATATAACAAATATATATCCAAAGCAAATAATTATTCATTAATTCCAAATGCCCAAAATAAATACTTATGAGCTCCTAAAAATATTGGTTTGATTTTTATATCTGTCCAATATTTTCAGAGAGCAACATGAGCATTTTCTTGGACCCTTTTGGAGCAAGTTTTTATTTGGGCCATTTCCAGAGGTGATTCTGAGGGTTTCACAAATCCTCATTTCAAAATTAAATGAAATTTAAACATGATGCACACATGGCTAGCTAGCCTTGAGCATACCAGAACTAGGGATGTGACATTGTCCTTGAATGTTACCTTGGGGTGCCTTGGGCATCCCCAAGCTTAGGCTCTTTCCACTCCTTATTCCAAAATCCATCAAATCTTTACCCAAAAACTTGAAAATATCACAACACAAAACTGAACAGAAAATCTCATGAGCTCCGTTAGTATAAGAAAACAACCACCACTTTAAGTTACTGTAATTAACTCATTCTTTTTTATATTGGTGTTAAACCTACTGTATTCCAACTTCTCTATGGTTCATACCCCCGATACTACTCATAGATTCATTAAAATAAGCAAACAACACACGAAAAAACAGAATCTGTCAAAACAGAACAGTTTGTAGCAATATGTATCAAACGAATACTTATGAACTCCAACAATTCTGAAATAAATTGGTGGACGTTATGAATTTTTCTATTAATCATCTGCAAAAAGAATCAACCTAAAAGCACTCTCCAGTTAAAAATTGCATCTTATCTCGTGAGCGCAGAAGTTTCTGTTTTTTACAGCAAGATTGCAAAGACTTCGCCCATGTCTTCCCAAAGGTTCTACTTGGCACAAACACTAATTAAAATAGAAAACCACATCTAAACAGAGGCTAGATGAATTATTTATTACTAAACTGGAACAAAAAGCAAAGAACAAAAATAAAATTGGGTTGCCTCCCAACAAGTGCTATCGTTTAACGCCCCTAGCTAGGCATAAAGCAAGAATAGATCTAGGTATTGCCATCTTCTCCCTTTTGGAGATAAGGAGAAAATTTCTTATCTAAAGCACTTATCTTCGTATTTTTTGAAATCATGTGGCCATTATTGGTAGAAGAAATATTAAGCACACTACGAAAATTTGCATCTACACTAGCCTTCATCGCTTTGATAATTTCATTCTAATAAAAACACAAAAGAGAGTTAGATTCAACTTTTTCACTCATAGGGTGCCCAAATATAGCTTTCATCTTTTATAGGTATCGATGGCATCCCCCTCAAGAAAACCTACTTCAAAAATAGAATCCAAAACTTGCTTAAAAGAGGAAGGTAAGCCAACATAAAAACCTTTTAAGTATATCTCGATTTGATATTGGGGCACATAGCTGGCTTGGATCCTTAATAGCCTATACCAAGCATCTTTCAAAGTATCATCAAGCAAATAACGGAAAATTCCGGGGTCATCTTCATTGAAATTATTCAAATATTAATCTATAACCCCGGTAGGCCTTTCCATAGCATCATTATTTATGAGCTTAGAAAGGACAGAGGGACTATCCAAAGTATTAAAATCCGGGAGAAAACCCTTAGCCCCTTTTTGTTCGGCCATGGCGAAAGAAAGACAAAGGTTTTTGTAAAATCATTTTAGAAGTGGGGGAGAGGAAAACGAGAGGCGAATGGCAAATAATGTAATGCGAGGGAGAAGAGTTTATTATGGGTACTTGGTATGTCTTGACTTGAGTGTAGATCTCCTCCGGAACGGCGCCAAAAATTGGCAAGTTGCAGGGAGATCAAGTCTTGACTTGACTTGGCGTAAACCTCCCCGGAAATGGCGCCAGAAATCCTTCTTGCTAACTCTTCAGTGTGCGTTAGTTTTCCCTTGAAGAGGAAAGGGTGATGCAGCAAAGTAGCGTAAGTATTTCCCTCAGTTTTTGAGAACCAAGGTATCAATCCAGTAGGAGATAACACGCAAGTCACCTAGTACCTGCACCAACAATAAATAACCTTGCAACCAACACAATAAAGGGGTTGTCAATCTCTTCACGGTCACTCATAAAAGTGAGATCTCATAAAGATAGTAAGATAAATATTTTTGGTATTTTGTTGTATAGATTGAAAAGTAAAGATGGAAAAATAGTAAACGAGATGTGATGTAAATAAAAGAGATGCAATATAATAAGAAAGAGATCCGGGGGCCATAGGTTTCACTAGTGGCTTCTCTCATGATATCATATATTACGGTGGGTGAACAACTTACTGCCGAGCAACTGATAGAAAGGCACATAATTATGAGAATATCTAGGCATGATCATGAATATAGGCATCACGTCCGTGTCATGTAGACCGAAATGATTCTGCATCTACTACTATTACTCCACACATCGACCGCTATCTAGCATGCATCTAGAGTATTAAGTTCATAAGAACAGAGTAACGCATTAAGCAGGATGACATGATGTAGAGGGATAAACTCAAGCAATATGATATAAAGCCCATCTTTTTATCCTCGATGGCAACACTACAATACGTGCCTTTCTGCCCCTACTGTCCCTAGGAAAGGACACCGCAAGATTGAACCCAAAGCTACGCACTTCTCCCATTGCAAGAAAGATCAATCTAGTAAGCCAAACTAAACCGATAATCCGAAGAGACTTGCGAAGATATCAAATCATGCATATAAGAATTCAGAGAAGAACCAAATATTGTTCATAGATAAACTTGATCAGAAATCCACAATTCATCGGATCTTAGCAAACACACCGCAAAAGAGTATTACATCAAATAGATCTCCAAGAATATCGAGGAGAACTTTGTATTGAGAACCAAAGAGAGAGAAGAAGCCATCTAGCTAATAACTATAGACTCGAAGGTCTGTGGTAAACTACTCACACATCATCGGAGAGGCTATCGTGTCGATGTAGAAGCCCTCCATGATCGATTTCTCCTCCGCCAGATCATTAGAAAAGGCCCCAAGATGGGATCTCACGGGTACAGAAGGTTGCGGCGGTGGAAAAGTGGTTTTGTGGCTGCCCCTGATGATTTTAGGGTATAAGAGTATATATAGGCGAAAGAAGTACGTCGGTGGAGCTCCGTGGGGCCCATGAGGGTGGGGGCGCGCCTACCCCCCCGGTTGCGCCCTGCTGCCTCGTGGCCACCTCGCGGAGTTCCAGACTTCAACTCCAAGTCTTCTGGATTGCTTTTGTTCCAAGAATGATCATCCCGAAGGTTTCATTCCATTTGGATTCCGTTTGGTATTCCTTTTCTACAAAACACTGAAATAGGCAAAAAAAAACAAAAAGTGGCACTGGGCCTTCGGTTAATAGGTTAGTCCCAAAAATAACATAAAAGAGCATATTAAAGCCCATTAAACATCCAAAACAGATAATATAATAGCATGGAACAATAAAAAATTATAGATACGTTGGAGACGTATCAAGCATCCCCAAGCTTAATTCTTGCTCGTCGTCAAGTAGGTAAATGATAGAAACAGAATTTTTTATGTGGAATGCTACCTAACATAATTTTCAATGTAATTTCCTTATTGTGGCATGAATGTTCAGATCCAAAAGATTCAAGAAAAAAGTTTAATATTAACATAAAAATAATAACACTTCAAGCATACTAACAAAGTAATCATGTCTTCTCAAAATAACATGGCCAAAGAAAGTTCATCCCTATAGAATCATATAGTTTGGCTATGCTCCATCTTTGTCACACAAAATGCTCACATCATGCACAACCCCGATGACAAGCCAAGCAATTATTTCATATTTTAGTATTCTCAAACTTTTTCAACTTTCACGCAATACATGAACGTGAGCCATGGACATAGCACTATAGGTGGAATAAAATGGTGGTGGTGGACAAGACAAAAAAGAGGAAGATGGTCTCACATCAACTAGTGCGCCTCCCCCCCGGGCGCGCCCTCCTGCCTCGTGGCCGCCTCATGGAGTTCCACACTTCAATTCCAAGTCTTCTGTATAGCTTTTGTTCCAAGAAAGATCATCGCGAAGGTTTCATTCCGTTTGGATTCTGTTTGGTATTCCTTTTCTGCAAAACACTGAAATAGGCAAAAAGACAGAAACTGGTACTGGGCCTTTGGTTAATAGGTTAGTCCCAAAAATAACAGAAAAGAGCATATTAAAACCCATTAAGCATCCAAAACAGATAATATAATAGCATGGAACAATAAAAAAATTATAGATACGTTGGAGACATATCAGTATCCTAAGAGTTCTTCTTTTGATCATGTTGGCTACTCCGATTTGGACTATGCTGGTGACAAGGTTGATAGAAAGTACACTTCGGGTACTTGTCAATTTCTTGGTAGATATCTTGTGTCTTGGTCCTACAAGAAACAAAACTCGGTATCCTTATCCACCGCCAAAGTGGAATACATTGCCGTCGGTTCATGTTGTGCTCAATTACTTTGGATGACCCAAACCCTTAAAGATTATGGGATCTATGTGAAACGTGTTCCATTGCTATGTGATAATGAAAGTGCTATTAAGATTGCTCATAATCCCGTGCAACATTCTTGAACTAAGCATATCGAAGTTCGTCATCATTTCATTTGAGATCATGTTGCTAAAGGAGATATTGATCTTAAGCATGTTCGTACCGGTAAGCAATTGGCGGATATATTCACCAAACCGCTTGATGAGAAAGTATTTTGCTGTTTGAGAGGTGAATTGAACATCATTGATGCTTCAAACTTGGAGTAGAAACACCATTTGGATACATGCAAGGCATGATCCTTTGACTAATCCTTGATATTCTCTTATGATGAAGGTCATATGTCTTGGATATATATTTGAACCCTTGCATGCTATCTAACCCTTGTAGTTACTTGGATGAATCTAAATCTAGGAGATTGCAAATCACTCATACATTGAGCAATCTCTACATCACCAAGTCTGTACAATATGGTGGTTGAAGACAAGGAAGCATGAAACCCTTCAACATATCCTTTGACAATTTCTCTATATCAAATTTCATTTGGTCTCAAATTTAATGATTGTCATTTTGGATACACAAGTGTTTTTCCTTGCAAGACTAACCCATGTAGGTAGATGTACTCAAACTACAAGTGGTGCTCCCAATCATTGATGAGCTACATCAAGCTTGAGCATCCCACACAAGTTCAACTACATGATCAAGATCAACACCACCAGCCAAGGTATGTTATTCCATCTTAGAGAAGCTTTACCCCAAGTCATGGGTCAAAGCAGCTCAACAAGATGTGAATACATCAAAATGCTTAAATGAAAAATGGTAACCCCGTTTTGAGCTTAAACGATGAGTATGATCTATGATCAAGTGTTCTCACTTGACTTCTCAGTCAATATACTCTAACATAGGTGAATTTCTCGCCGACCATTTGTAGATGAAGTTCTCTGGTGTTTCTCTGATATCTTGCATTTGTCTCTTGCATGTTTGTTCCCCTTCTTTAATCAAAATAAAAACTTCATCTAGATTTGTTTATTTTCTCATGTTCTACATTCCCTGCATCCAATTCATTGCAAATCTTTCAGTTAATTCCTTGCAAATCTTTGTGAGATCTTATTTTCCTAGTGAGCTGAGATGACAATTGTTCTCTCTCTAGGTTGAACTAGGACTCGCCGGTTTGTCTCTTTCGATCAAACCGAACCACCTCGGTGCCACCGAAGAAAACAACTCGGTATTACCGATTTCAATGTTGAGAAGACACTTTTCCATTTGCATTCTTCATATTTGTTCTAGCTCCACTTAATTATTCTTGTCCTCTACCTGCATCACATTCTATATGCTGCTTTGTCATGTGACTCAAGGACCAAACCTATTCGACTCAGAATCCAGAAGAACCCTTCTTGGAAATTGATGTCAAAGGGGGAGAGAGAGATCACATCAAAGCTTAATCACATCAAAGGGAGAGAGAGACCCTATGAGAAGAAAAGATCTCTTAGTTTCCCAGATGGTTGGTATTCAAAGAGGAGAGAAGTCACATGTCTTTAAGAGGGGAAAAGAAATGTTAGTATATGTTATGAATGTTTTGTTCTGATTTTCTTGTTTCACTCTGATTTTCTTTTCCCTACCTTCTCCCAGTATCCCATATAATATTCAGGGGGAGAAAGACATCTAAGGGAAGTAAATGTTCGAATTCATTGCATATCTTTACTCTTTGGGGACATGTCTATATCCAATAGAGTACCTAGTACTCACTCTCTACATGTCATCCCAATCTTGGTACTTTTGTGGTTTTCTGTTCTTGCTCTATTTAGTAGATGTATCTGTGTTATCTAACATTGTTTACTCAGGTTCATCTCTTCCAAACCCAGCTCAAGACCACAAGGTAAGTATATGCATCACACACATATGCATGATGATCTGTTTATGATGTACATATTGTTTGCAAGAAGGACTCATGAACATGAAGGTACATTTTTTATATTCACACCATTTGCTCTGATGCATATAGCCAACACTACAAAAAAATACACTTCCGTGATGATACGTGTTTGTCACAGTAGGTCGCTTCTTTTGTCATGCATGTACATCAATGACAAATTTATGACAGAATCAAGATAGTCACACATGTGCTGTCATAGAAGTGTTCCATGACATTACCAAAATTATCATCACGTAAGTGTCCACTTCCATGACGATAAATCGCGTCACGTAAGTGCTTTTCGCCAAGGGTGACCGACACGTGGCATCCACCGTAACGGAACGCAGTTAAGCTATCGGGTCGGGTTTTGGATCCGATAACCCGTTAACAGCCCCGACCAGTGGGGATTTTCCACGTGTAAAATCATCCATAGCTAGAGGAAACACGTGTCGGCTCATCGTCGGGACAGATGTCATCCACTCACTGGACAGAAGGCGCCTATGATACGTCGACACATGGCACGGCCCAACAAGTTTAAATGGACCGGACCAACTAAAGGCCCACAAGATTTTGCGGACCATAATGGGCCGGCCCAGCTGAAGGCCCACGAGATTTTGCGGACCATAATGGGCTGGCCCAGCTAAAGGCCCACAAGATTTTGCGGGCCATAATGAGCCGGCCCAGGTAAAGGCCCACAAGATTTTTGTGTGCCATAATGGGCCGGCCCAGGTAAAGGCCCACAAGATTCTTGCGGGTCATAATGGGCCGTCCCAGCTAAAGGCCCATGAGATTTTGCCGACATTAATGGGCCGACCCAGCTGTAGGCCCACAAGATTTTGAGGACCCTAGTAGGCCGGCCCATTAATTGGTTGCCATGTTTTGGGCCAAATGCCGGCCCATATTTGATCCGGTCCATTAATGGCCTGCCACGCTCTGGGCCTAATAGTGGCCCATATGAGATCCGGCCCATTAAAAGCCTACCATGTTCTGGGCCAAATTACGGCCCAGATCAGGTCCGGCCCTTTAAGAGGCTTTGGGCTCAATTATGGCCCAGATTCGGCTCGTCAACTGGACACTATGCTTTTGGGCCCACTTTCTAAAGGCCCACTTAGTAATTCGGCCTGATATTAGTTTTGGCCTGTTAAGGGACCGCTTAACATTTCGGCCCTATATTAATTTCGGCCTGTTAAAAGCCCGTCATATAGTTGGGCCTAACTACGGCCCGGTTTGCATCCGCCCTTTCGCAACCGATATCTGATTGGGCCAAACAAGGACCTGCATAATTTTGGTCTGTTAAAAGCCCGTGATTTGATTCGCACAATCATGGGTCGGGTTCATTTCGGCTGCTGCGAACTAGTAGGAATTAAGAACAAACCTACTCTATACAATAAAGAAATTACGGATAGTAACTAAGAATAAACCTACACTACACAATAAAGGATTTAAGGTATATTACATCCATTTGGGCATCAAGTTCGCCACCAAAGGATCATAAAGCGCAACGAAGAAGCAGATTACAAAAAGCGGGCACCATTGCAGCGAACAAAATAATACTAAACTAAGACCACTTCCAAGACAGTTCAAGAAAGGTTAGCCTTTATGGGGAACGGCTACATAAGTCTCCGAGCAAGGCTGTGAGACCGCCTAGCATGTCGGTCATAGCTTCCGTGTGTAGCTGTTTAGCGATGAGGTTCTCATTGGTGTTCTCCGCAATCTTTCTTAGAGATAGGACTTCAAGTCGAAGTTGAGTTGCGTAATGCCTTTCGCTAGAACTTGGGACCAAGAAGTCGAACTGATTCGCATAACGAAATCTGTGAGCTTGTCTCGATCGTTAGTCTCAAGTAACTTGAAGACGCATCAAGACAAGACTTTGGGGTTGTCTCGCTATCTTCAAGATGTTTTGCCTTCTTTGCTGCAATATATGTTGGGTTTGTCTCACAGCCTTCAGCAGACTTGTGCATGCCATCAGGCATATCACCCTAAAACAAAGCACAGAGATGACATGTTTTGCACGTGTATAAGCAAAGATGATAACTGTTATGTAAATTCTATCCAATTTCAAATTAGAAAATAAAGAGTATGTTCAAAATATCAATAGCATAATTTGGCATTGTTCATAAAGCAGGGAGCGTCACCGCACTACTGGATTACCATGTCAACATAACAAGCATAGATGAAGGGCAAAGAAAATCATTGTATCTATTTTGGATAATGTGCATGGCATGTTGTTCATATCATCACCACATCAAGAAGATAAAACAGAGATGACAAGGTGCAAACGTGGGCTGCTTCTCCACACCTGGATTATAGATCCACAAAACAAGCATACATATAGGGAGTATTAAGTAATGTGCATGGTATGAATATGAATTTGGTTTTACAAGTAAAACTTAGAACTTACGGTTCTTACTTAACATGCATTTTGGTAGAAACAACAAACTAAACAGCGAAGAAACGATAGGGAGTATGAGAAAATTAAACAGCAGTTGAGGATAAAGGCTTTAGAAGGACTGACTTACATTAACAGCTAACACCGGCTTTATAATGCCCTTCTCCATGGCAAGGGAAGGATAACTCAAGAATTTTAGCACGTAATCTTCTTCATAAGCATTGCTCTGTACTCTACATTTTGTAGAGAGTAATTATAGATATGATAATACCGAAGGGATAGAGGATAATGAAGATAAGATGCAGATTGATGCTACATAATCAACTACCAATCCTCGAAGTACAAGCGTTACAGAAAAATGTAATGACAAGAGCAATGGGCTACACTTCAGACCGGCATTGTGCATGTATTCTACTTGTTGGTAAGATTAAATATAGATCTGATCTTTTTAGTAAAGGGTGGGCGAGGAGATAAGATGCGAATGCTACAATGAACAATCCTCTTCCCATAATACAAGAGTGTTTTGAACACCGTGTCTTGTATAAAATGTTCTTATATTATGGGACGGAGGGAGTAGCTATTAATGTAAGTATAGTGATAGACCACGTTCAGTCCTTACAAGAGGACTGCAGAGCTAAACCTCTTCAAAAGCATTGGGTTGATTCTAAATTTATGTAAGAGTCCATACGGATCTTATAATGTCCACCAAATGGACGATTATGAGGCTAACATGTGCAGTGATGCTACATAATCAAACAACTATGAAAGTAAGTATGGTCATACAGGGAAAGAGGTACTCACAAGGGCAATGCAGTGTGCAGTATAGTTGTGAGATTCTATGGTCCCTAGATAACGAATGTTCTTCTGCTAACAGTTTTCGTACAAGTGAGACATTAAGGCAAATGCAGACATGTAGTTCAAATTGTGATGTGATATCATAGACAGTACATTACGCTGCAGCCGAGACCAATGTGTAACAAGATTATTCCAGTCACCGTCGGATAAATGTAGCACCGGAGACTTTACAGAAATTTCGTTCAGAGGCTTGCCATTGAAGTGCGCTTGCCTCAGGTAGGAACGATACTTCATCAACGAGTGCTTGAAAAGCGCAACCAACCCTTGCTCGTCATCACAATCCAGGCGCCTCGCCTATTTAAAAGAATGAAATCTTGTGTCTTCTGTCAGCAGAAACATATGCAGTAATGACCATGAATAACATTAGTACATTACTTACGCGTAAGTTGTGGAGGAAGACTGGAAATTGTTCTGTTCATGTATAATCTTTCCATGAAGGAAAGATGCGCACAAAGTTCCTGCCAACAACATAAGCTTCGTCTTCTAAACTGGGAAGAAATGGAACATGGGTCCTATTTGCTGCAATTGGGGCTCTCTCTGGTTCGAAAAGGGATTTGGCAACTGGATTTGGTGTACTCTTTGCTGGACTGGGGGTTTTGCGTCGTACAGCTGGTGCTATGTCAACTGGCATAATCATACTGTTTGCTGCAGTTGGGGTCTATTGAGTTGGGGCATCAGAAATGACTAGTGTAGTAGGGCTAGAGTCTGCTAGAGTTGGGGTATTTTGTGGGTCAGGTGATATTGCAACTACACCTAATGGGCTATTTGATTTATCAGGTGCCACTACCTTTTCCAAATACTTTGCTTGTGCTCCTCCACGATCAGCAATCACCCTCTTCCTTTTGAATGTCTGATACACAAGAACAGCATTTGAATGGATAAATATGGTATGATGACAGATGGAATATGTCTTTGAAAATGGATAGGCAGGCGTATTCACATACGATGTGTAAACTAAGCTAATGGCAGTTCAAAAAGTAGAAGCAATGCAAAGCATCAGTTGCAAGATATGTGCGAGCAATGTAACCTTGGAAAGTTAGAGCAAGTACCTTGATGGGTGAATAAGATAGGGCATCTTCCTCTGACTCCTCCACTAGGGAGCTACATTGACTTAGGTCTCCCTCTAGCTCAGAATCACTATTAGGATCATATTCTGAGCATGAATTTATAGGTGGAGAGTGTTTGCATTGCATTGCATCCAGACTTGATTTCAGTCCCTTAATGCCAAGTTTGACAGCCATGGCATTGTTTTGCTTTATTCTTTTCATTCGTGCAAGCTCATAATCAATATGATGCTGTTCAGAATCTGAGATTCATGAAAACATAAAAAGTAGTCAGATTATCTATGGAATGCATTGCGGTTTCAACTCGGAGAGTGTCTCCCTATAAACCCCTACATATGCAAAGTTCACCTCCCCAACCGTGCTGACCAGACCACACACAGAGATACACACCCGAGCGGCGAACATGCATTTTTGAAACTAATTTAGGAACATTTAGCTGACCAATTAAACAACTCTGTTTTAATAATATCAGATTGGTATTTGAACAACTAAGCTTGTTTAGCTTGATGGGTGGAGCTGTGTTATTATGACACGAAGCACGTATTCTGATCGTATAGTCATCATAAAAGGGGGAAACTCTAAGCATATATTTTTTAGCAAAAGAGTGTTTCCCCTCCGATTTCTATTAAAGAAACCACCACGGAACCAACATGATCAATTAAACCCTAAGCATGATCAATTAAACCGTATTACGGCTGTGCCATGACAAATTTGAAGCTGCAAACCGGAGAAATGATATTTAGCATCCATTGTTTGCTTCGAACTAAGAAGTAAATTCTAAGAGCTGAAGAGAAAGTAGAGTAACCAAGTTAAGATCTATTTTCTGGTTGAGATCAAAAAGTTGAGGAGATATGAAGTACGACCTCTCTTGCGGCGCCGTGTTGGCATCGGGGGTGTGATGGCTATCGGTGGCGTTGAAGCAGATCCGCGACGGTAGACGGGTGCATTGGGGGATAAGTCCTGTTGCGGTGGAAGAGAAGGTCGTGTGAGCGGCCCCGGCAAAGAGGACGACGGCGCCGATGAAGCGAGAGGACACGATGCAAGGTTATTGGTCCGTCACCGTGGATGAGAAACGTCCATCTCTAGCAGTGGACGACGCGGTCTTGGTAGGTGCTCCGACATGGTGGAGGACTATGGCGATGGATGTGGTGGAGGACGGCGGCGATGGATGGGGTGGCGGACGGAGGCTGGTGTGGGAATGGGGTGTTCTAGCGCGGACGGTGTATGAATGGGAAAATGGAGGGAGAGGTACGGGGAACCATGTTTTTGGGACGCGCCTGTCTGAAACATGTGAAAGTTACGAACTTATCCCCCGTTTCAAATTTGGATGTCTCGTCGGTTGGGGATAGGACGGTAATCTCGCATCTCCCAAATATTTGCCGGTAATTATTTCGGGCGAGGAGAGGGTGTTTTACCTCCCACGGTTGGCGCCCACGGTGTATGAACAGGGCTGACAGGTAGGGCGGTTGTGTCACGTCTGATGGAAGTTACACATCTGCCCCTATTTAAAATATTAGCCTACATCTATTTCGGACGAGGAGAGTTTGTTTTGCCGCCCACCGTATATGAATGGGGAATGGAGGGAGAAACAGAGGTCTTTCGGACGAGCTTGAATCAAATGAGTTTTGCCGCCCATGTTTGACGCCCACCGTGTCGGAATGGGCTCAGAGGCGGTCGTGTCACGTCTAATTGAAGTTACTAACCTACACCTATTTAAAGCAGTGGAAAGTGGGCCGATAGATTGTCCGTGTAATGGGTAGATAGTAATTTCCATCTCCCAAACACTTGGCTTCGGGCAGCCGATGTGGGAGTGGACATTTTGCTGTTTCTTTCGAATTTTGGGACAATAAGCATCCACGTTTACCCTGGTAACTAAATTCGAATCCATTTTGTATTCCTATATGAATCTTTATAAATCATTCTATGTGTTTTTATATATCTTCAAAAGGACGACAAAGATGTATTCCACTGTCATATATGAATATGGTTTACAAATGCCGATACTCAAATTCGAAACTGAATCCAGTTTAAGGTGAATTAATATTTGGAACACTTCATGTCCAACTCAAATGTCACACGCAGCATAATGTGTACTCCCATTTAGATATGTACACAAGTTTATGTATCAAGATTCAAATACCGAGTCAATCAACCAAGAATGTACGGAACTAACAGACATATAAACACTTATAGAGTATATGGATCAATAATATCAACTAACATACATAAGCCAGGCCGTTGTATTTTTTTGGCTACAACAGCATCCTTTATTTAGCCAGCATCTTGGCCCTTTCCGATGCGTGCCATTTATGGTCCATCTATACTACTATTGTTGAATGCACATTCAGCCCGATTGGCATATTTGTAGGTCTGGCATAGCAATCCAAATGAAATGTCTCTGAGTCTTATCAATTAATACAGACTTGTGCTCAAATAAAATTACAAAAAAACAAAAAAACAATTATTACATGATCTCTAAAACAAATGGTTTGATTGATTACATGAACAAACAATACAAAGGTTATTCAACTATGGAAAGAACATTTCACCTATGATTTACCAAGTAGGAATTTAATTTCCTTTTTTCCATCAGGACCTTAACAATTTGGTCAGTCTCAGCTTGCTTCGTTTTCAAATCCACCAAATATTTAATGGTTGTTTTGAGTACTGCTTGTGATTGTGCTGTTTGCTTCCTCAATATGTCAACTTCATCTCTAAGTGCAGAAGCAGAGTCTCTTTCTACCACTAGTTTAGCCTCTAGAGCATCAGCAGTTGGCAATTCATAGTGCACGATTGGGCCGGTGCCACTGATGTGGGATGATGCAACGTCCATGGGGACCTCGCTCTTTGATCTTTGGCTAACCTGTTTTCCCATTAAAGTTCCAATTGGATTCAGAAAAGTTGAAGTTAGCAAAACATCTCAACTGGGAGTTATAACAACAAACTAGTTAAACAAACAAGGAATTAAAGAGTTTCAATTGGATGCTGAAAAGTAGTTATTAACATCATTGTAACCCGTTGTTGCAGCAGCAAAGCAGTTAAACAAACAAGTAGATATTTAAGTTAAGGCAAACAGTAATTCTTAACAGAAGTATCAAACACATAGATAGGCTAGATCTACAATATGATTAACAAAGTTGTGCCATTATGTAATCAGTAGCAAACTAAATTAAGCCAAGTAACGTAATTGAACAATTTTGCAATAATTGGCTAACTAAAATTCCGAGAAGCAAGTAACAGAACTTACGCTAGTTCTTTGTATAGGCACACTGCAACTTCTCTTTCGCTTACAAGGTTGTACGAAGGAGTCCATGGCATCAATTGCTTGGATACGCAGTCCCAATACTTCTTTCTTCCCACACCGCATGGGTAAGTCGAATGGTTAATCTGGTAAGATGGTGCGCCCTTGATATGTTATATGAGGACGTGTAGTCGACTAGTTGTAGCCAAACACATCACACGGCTTTTATTGTATATTTCATGCGATTACTTTTGGCATATCGAGATCTAAGCAATCTACAATAGGATGAAAAGATGGCATCCTTCACATTATTGGCGTAACTCAGTTCATAGAAACAAGCAATTCAACCATTCCGTGGGTAAATCAAAAGCGCCCATCGAATATTTTTCACTATCCAATCATACACGCAAAAGGGCGACGCCACCATAGGGGTTGGTATGGGCAGCCACCTCGGTGGCTGGAAAGTGTGCACCTAGTTTGAGTCGCCCGTGTTGGCCCACGCTAGTTTTGTTCGTCGCAACGCATTTAGTAGGCAATGTAAAAATGAAGAAAAATGTTTCAATTTGGATGGGCCAATAACATAAGTGCAAGGCAGGCCCTATAGCAGGCTCGCGGCCCAAACGAGCACCTCCCATATCGATCGACAGCGGGAAAAATCCCAATTCATTCGCTCCAGCCTCCGGTCTGGTTCGCTCCTAACCTAGCCGCCGCTGGACAGACGGACACGACACTTCCTCGCGCCCTCGTTGGAGGGCGGTCGCCGGGCTTCAAGCGAACGGAAGGACAAGAAGATGAAGATCCAACCCTGGGTGTAGCCTACGTGGGAGGCAGCGGCGGCAGCATGGGCATGGCATCGATCTTGCGCAAACGGACAGTCATAGCTTGCAAGAGTAGCATGCACAACGAGCAGGTACATCACATCCCTGATTATATCTAATTCAACTCTTCAATTTCTGGCCAATAGTTAAACCTGACGGTGTTGTAAAACTGCTTGTATGTAGGGAATCTATGAGAAAATGAAACCAATTTCTACTTATTTTATAACTCCCTAATCAATACCGAATCGATCAATCTGATGTATCTAATCAAGTTTCCGTGCAAACATACAAGCTCATGTTGTTCTTGAGCCTCAAGTGTCTAATGAATGATCGCTAATGAAGGATTTGATGCAAACATTTTACATGCTCCTGGTGATGAACATATAGTGTCTAATGAGGGATCTAATGCAAGCATTTTGCAAGCTCATTGAAGGATTTAGTGTCTAATGATGATCTACTATGTTGAGAGAGACAGAGATTTGCAGACATTGATGACAAGCAAATTATAGTGCATTTTCATAGCTTGAGGAAACATCGAGGCCATCTACCAGAAAGCCTCGTATCATGACAACATAGCATAAATACTTTTCTAATCTGTTGTTTGAAACTATTGGCATACTTGTGCAGGATAGATATATTGATATGCAGTTTGCGCACTAGTTATACGTGCAATTACACTTCGATATTTTCAGCCAGAGAACGAATAATTCAAGCAGGTACAGACCATGTTTGTAGTCCTTGTAGACCATGTTGCATTTTGTGTTTTTTGGTGCTTGCATCATTTAGTGTTTCTAATCTGAACTACTTTAGATCATTAGCTGGTTTTCAAAGTGCATGTAGCTTCACATTTCTCAAGTTATGTTGATTTCCAGAGTGCAAGTGCCTTTGTATTTTTTAAGTTAAATGTTCGCCCTTGGTAACTTGAATTCATGGATCAGCCACTTCACACAAATCATACACGAATGCCAGTACGAATTAAATGAAATGCAGGGACTTATGCTAGCTCGTTGTACAGGCTCACTGCAGCTCTGCTTGCGCTTGGGATGTTCCATGTACAAGTCCATGTTACCACTTGCTTGGATGTGCAGGCCTTGTGCTCCTTGCATCCCCCTATGCATTTTTGACACAGCGAATGGTTGATCAAATAAGAGGAATCGACCTTGATGTTGTCTGGGAGGATGATACTTACAAGGTTATACGGGTGTGCAGGATGTGTACCAGATCCCGTAGCGCCGTCATGCTTCACTAAAATATGGATTTGCTTGTTTCAGATGATATCTCCAAAAGAAATAAGAGTGAAGGTCACAGTTGCATAAGCGTGTAAGCTAAGAAAGCAGTGAAAGGATATCCAAACATCGTCGAAACAGTGCACAAGGGAGTGATGTGTGGATACCTAGTTCGGGCCGGTGTTTGGGCATGCTCGCCTAGCTAGAGTGCGGGTCACTTCATAGCTGTTGAGGGTGATGCGCTGGTGTTGGCTGGCCGCGCACGGATGCAGATCTTGAGTGGCAGCGGAGCGCTACGATGAGGTGGACGAGACCGTTGGTGAAGCCCCAACGACCTCGGGGGGCGGAGGTGCGACGATGTGCTCGGTGAAGTAGCCCCGGTGAGCTGGGAGATGGCGTCGGTGAAGCGTACCTGATGTGGTGGAACTTGGTGTCTGTGAGGCACGTCGGTTGCGGCGGCCGACATTGTCGGTGGACCACCCGGTGCGGTGGACGAGGGCGTAGATGAGGTAGCTCTGGTGCGGTGGTGAAGCGCGACCGTCGTCGTCGTCTTCGTCATCGTCGTCCGGCACAGAGGTGGGGAACGGTGGGGAAAGAGACGAGACAAGGGGCGATTCGAGGGTTGGCGGCGAATTAGGGATTTGAGCAATCTGGGCGCGGAAGGGGACGGTGGAGAAGAGAGATTTTGCAGGGCTGGAATTGGGGCCACCAGATATTTCAATCTAAAACATGAAAGCGCGAACTTATATTGTCGTCGTACTTTTTTGGGGTGGAGGGGGGTGGGTGGCTGGGTGCTACACGTCCGTCCGACACACGCGACCACCCCGACAGGACTATGCTTCGGTGCCTTAAGGCACCTGCCTTTGTGTCCATGACATATGGGCCCAACAGTGGCTGGCCCACATGTCGCTGACTCCAAAGGCGTTGCCTTTAAGGCACCGAAGCAGCATCCACCCCGACACAACCCTGGTTTGCCTGGTGCGCCTACATTTGAGAATGCAAACAAATCTTCTTTCATTTGCAAATGAATCTGTATGTATTACCATGCCCGTGTTTTCCTTGCAATAATTAGTCATTCGAAACGAGATACTCCATCCGTTCACTTTTGTAAGTCGTTTCAGACAACTTAAAATGAACTGTTTTGCACATTGTCTGAAATGTCTTCAAGGTCTTATAAAAGTGAACAGAGGGAGTACTATAAATTAATTAATGAGGAGTTATTTGGAAAAAATTGAAACAGTACCCACGCTAACGTGGATTAGAGTGTGTGTCACATAATTAGTTATTTGAATTAGAGTGTGTGTCACATAGTTAGTTATTTGAATTAGAGTGTGTGTCACGTAGCGGTCTCCAATTCTAACGTGGATTTCTCATTTCACTATATCCACGCTACTTTTTTAATACAAATTCATATGTATATGATGAACACCATGGTAGTGAGAAAACTTTTGGATGGGTTCAAACATATGACCTACAAAATAGCACAACAAACTGAGTCAATGTCAACTTTTCGTAACTTAGTATGGCACGAATTCAAAATAATTTCCCGTATGCCTGGTCCTCGGTTCAAATCTTACAATGTACACCGAATTGAAACATCGATATTAAGTCTCGTACTATGTACATTCAAATGTTGTTTTAGCCCCCGCACAAACGGTACATACTTCCTGTATCGGTCAATCTTCCTCTCCTAACCACCTTACGAAGTTATCGGTTTCCAACACACGTTCATTCTTTCTCTCCATGTTTTGATCTCTAAGTCTCTCAACTACACAACCCCTTTTTCCACTCTGTTACCAAATGTATTTACCTCACACGCCCGCCATTGCACCCCATGCCGAGCTCTCTCTCTCCCTCTCGCGCTAAATACATGCATTGCCTATCTAGCCCCCAACCTCTCATGCATGCGCACGCACGCACGTTGTATGTCTAGGTCACTCCCTCGAGACTGTCTCACTCTTTCTTCCGGATGGCGGGCCACACTCGCTCAATCTCGCTCTCTTTATCTGAGTCTCGTTTAACCTCGTTTTCTTTCACACACAAATGATATATCTCCATGTTCGGGCCTCGATCGACACACTCTATACTCTCTCACGTAGATTGTCTATCTAGGTCAGTCCATCCAAGCCGCCACCACTCTTTCGACCTCATGGTGGGCCACGGTCACTCAATCTCTCTCTCTCTCTCTCTCTCTCTCTCTCTCTCTCTCTCTCTCTCCGTATGTCTCGATTGACCTCGCTCTTTCTCGGACAAAAATGATATATCACCATGTTTGAGCCCAGTTCGACCTATTCACATTGTATACTCTCTCACGCACATCGTCTATCTAGGTCACTCTCTCCAACCCGTCTCAATCTTTCGATCGCACGACGACCCTATGTGATCGGTTGACCTTGCTTCCTCCCACGCACAAAATATATCTACACCTCTGTGACTGGATCATCTCTCAAGCTCTATCTTACAGCCCTCACCCTTGCCAAAAATCTCAACCGGACAATATATCTCCAGAGCATTATATTTGTTCAATGAATGTCGAACCACACTCACTTTGTCTCTCTATCTATATGTCTCTCGATTGACCTCACTTTCTCACACCGTATCTTCCACGCGTTGAAGCTACTACCTCTCCATCCCTCGCAAAGCCGGAGCTATTTACATTGTGAGGGGCACTCCAACCTTGGACTAATTTGTGTAGGCATTTATTCCGGTCGTTTTAGATTATATTTTCATAGAATTCGGCCCACAACTACTCCAAACACCATTGCAACCCACACAACTGCCCTAGTTGATTTCCCTCTGGCTCGGTCATCGCTCTCTCGCACGTCCTTTCTCGCCTTCAACGTCGCACCATGGTATTATTGAAAAAACTATGTTGTTCTCTTTAATTATTATAAACAAGCTACAAAACTACACACCGATAGTCCACTTGGAATGGAACAAATTTCGACCCACAAATTAAAGTGGTACGAACTACACACCGAGGGGCCCACATGTCATGAAACAAATTTGGACCCATATACAAATTAAAAAATAAATGACGAGGATCTAACATGCGACCGGGCCTTCAAGCCGCACATCAAGAGTAGGCAACATACGTAGAATAGTAATGTTTGTTGTGTTCACATAATGTTTTTATATTACCACAACCTAATTAATGGATAACATGTAATATTATTTTTATACTATTTGCCTTCACTTACTGGTGGGTTCCATGTGTGCTCCCTATCTCTCCTCCCCTTCCACGTTTAGACGCACGGGCAAACAGGAAGAACTCGCGGGCGATGTTGCCGTTGACCATATCTGGACGCGTTCATAAGTCACGGCACTAGTTTCACGTACTAGCAGCACAAGTCAGTGTGTACATTCAATGCACGTTAATTTGGAAGTATATTAAGTGCATGCGGATATTAACTACTAGGATATTATTTGCGTCTTGTCATGTGATTAGCACTATTTTTGGCATGAAATTAACTGCACACTAAACGTGTTGAGCGCTCGACATTGAAGCAGTCTAGGTCGTTGGATGACAAGGAATACCTGTGGCTTGATGACGTTTTATATTTAATTTGATACAGCTCTAGCAGAACATTCAATCGATCAAACCATACATTTCGTTCAGTCTGACTCCGACTTTAAATTATACGATGATCGATATAAAATAAACGGAAATGATAAACGTTTGGATTTTAAGCATGGCTGTAGCGACCCGACCCGAAAACGGTCAAGTCTCTGTGTAGCTGTACCATCCCAAGATCATGCTGGCACACACAGTACATTGATGCAAAGATTCAAAGTTCAATCACACCTGAATTTATTACACGGTTCTCATATCGAGTCTTTATTACAATAGAATAAATTCGGCCAAAGGCCAACTCATGAGAAATAAACTAAGTAAAGCTGCGAAGCGTGAGATTTACATAGCGAGTCCATCCGACTCCATAGGGCAATCGCCAAGCGTGGATCGTAGCCTCACTCCTGATCGGAAAACTCCTCTGCAACATAAGACGTTGCAGCCGTGTAGGTCAGCATTTTGAATAAGCCGGCAAGTCATAAAGAGAAAACAACAATGAAAATTACTAACACTATATGCAATTTGGCTGTGGGGCTCTAAGTTTCATCGTTTTGCGAAAAAGCCAGTTTTTCCCTACAACAAGGACTTGTTTGCAAATACTACAAAATGTTGGTAGTTATTGAGATGGTTCCGCCAACCAATGTCTCATTCCCAATTATTAAAATAACCCCCTCAATTAATTTATTAAGTTCAGTGTTGAGATTTCCGAAAATACTCCAAGTTCCAGAGGCTCAAATTGTCCGTAACCGGGGACACGGCTAACCGATTAGATCTTCACTCTGCAGAGGTTTGTGCACTTTACCCGCAAGAATCGTTCCCTCCTTTAAGTCTTCGCACTTCCTGGTGTTTGAAGACGGACGAACGTAAACAGGTCTTCCAAGAGTTCCTCTAGGCCACCGCCGGTACCCATCCAATCCTACCGTTCTTCTACATCTCGTAGCACCGTCCGGCCTGAGTCACACCTAGGGTCGACCAAGCCAGAGCCCATAATGGCTTGCGGCTGCACAAGTAAGCTTCCGGTTAATGGGGTATACATCCATCTCTTCGTGGCTGGGTGAAGCTTTCCGCAAGATGTCATGGCGCTTCTCCATGCATCCCGCCAACCGCTGGTTTTCTCCAGGTGCCCACAACCGTCCTCCACCCAAGAGTGAATTTTGAAGTCCATCTTGAGCTTGAAGTCATGGGGTTGTCATCATCTTGACTCTCACATCTCCCTTATGAATCACTCAACCAACCCCGCTCACGAGCATAGCAAAATAAACTACTTCGTCCCGGCCATGGTAACAAGGGAATTGGTTTCATCCTACCTCATGATACTACTCAAGAACATAACTTAAAATTCTCCTACTGCATGCATGGTGGGGAGGTATAATTCTAATGCAATAAAATCATAGGTATTGTAAAAGTAAACATGGTCAAATGACTTGCCTTCTCGACGATCTTCAAAGCTAGGGACTCGTGATAGCAAGCTTCAGACCGGAAATTCTACCAAGCAAACAACAATCATATAAGCATAAGAGCATACAATCAATTAGCATAACAGCATGCTAACATAACACACAAAACAATTGAACCAAAACCCAAAGAAAACTCGAAGAAATCCAAGCCAATGTTTTCACCACATCAAACAACAACTAAGAAATAGTTTTACACAACCAAATTTTTCTTAACAGAACTTAAGCATGGGTTTTGCTATCTAATGAAGGGAAAACATCATGCAAACTAGGAGCAAAAAGAATCACATCAAAAGCTATTATAGAACTCCTATTATGCCTATAACAATCCTAGCAAGAAAAAATAAAATAAAAATTCTATTTATTGTAAATAAAAGTTCATGTTCTAAAACTACAGAAACTAATCTAAAATAAACTATGACATAGGTAAAATAAAATTATTTGCTAAATAAAACAATAGGAAAACAGTAGCTAGTTAAATAAATAAAAACCACATGATTTTGACTAAAACTATTTTTTATTAAATCTAAAATGCCCAAATAAATTCCTACGGTTAGGCAAGGTCAAAACAAAGTAGTGACAAAAGAATCACTAAAATAAAATAATCCTAACTCATTTTATAGCAGAATTACTAATCTGTCTAAAGCTAAAATAAAACAATTTTTAATAACTTAAGCATGGCCAAACATATTTTCTGCAGAAACTACAACAAATTTGCAAACTAACAAAAAAAGAATCAACTTAAAATATTAAGTAACCTAAAAGATATGGATTTTACAAAACTGAAACTATTCTGTTAAAAACAGAAACGAAAAAAAATAACTAAAAAGAAAACTAGCGCTAAACGGGCCTATCTAACGCTCGGGCGTCAAATAACTAAAACGCGCCCGAGGAAATAAACCAATCGGGCCGGTCTAACTAAACCTAAATAAAACCGAAACTAAACCGGGTTTTATTTAAAATAAACCTACCCCTTCGCTAGTCTAATCTAGACCCTAGATCCTAGATCGGACGGTGGGGGGCGTTCCGGCGGCTTACCACGGTGGCGACAACGGCGACGGTCGACGGCTCCGGTGGTCCGGGGCGACGGCGGAGGGGTCGGGTGGGTGCGGCGGAGCGAGGGGGAGGTCGAGGTGGAGTTGGTGGAGCTCGGGGGGTCGGAGGCGGCCGGAACAGGGGCAATGGCGCGGCGGCATCGGGTTTCCGGCGAGGAATCGCGGCGAGGGCGAGGGGTTAGGCGAGGAGGGGGGGAAGTGGGGGAACGGGTCGAGGGGGCGGGGTTTATATAGGGGCGTCGACTTGGAGGAGGGGGCGGATCGGGGGAGGAGATCCCGGGATCTTCGGGATTCCGGCGAGGCGGCGACGCGGTGGCGTGGAGAGGAAGAAGAAGGGGGTGGGGTCCGCGTGTCAGCGAGAGGGAGAGGAGGGGGAATCGGTCGGGCGACCGAGGGGTAGGGGGTTCGGGTGCGGCGGCTCGGGTCGGCTGGCTCGGGCGCTGGGCTGCGCCTGGTCCGTGGCTGGCCTGGCCTGTGGCTGGGCTCTTTCGGCCCGGTGGCTGGCTGCTGGCTGGCCTGGCTGGGCAGGCTGGGGCGCCTAGGATTTTTTTCTTTTTCTATTTTTTTGAATTAGGAGGAGAGAGAATATATTAAATATATATATTTTATATAGGACATATATATATCAAAATTATCAGGGGAATATTCCCTACAATTTGAACATTTTTCCAGGGGCAAAACTCAAACTTTTTTAAAAAATCATTTTCTAGAAATCCCAAATAAAATCAAATTTTGAATTCAAACTTTTTGGCAAAGTTTTCTTCTGACATATTTGGAGTGTCATGTTTACTCCTCTCATACTTTTTTTCAAGTATTTGTCAGGTATTGATTTGAAATAAATTTCAACTGCCAATTTGAATTCAAATTCCATCAAACTCAAAATCTTCTGAAACTTCAAGTGTCACTCAATTTCAAACAATATGCATAGATGCTTAGCTATCATTGTAAAACATTCCAAATGGGAAATTTGGGATGTTACAAACCTACCCACCTTAAGATGAATCTCGCCCTCGAGATTCGGGTTGGCTAGCAAATAGGTGCGGTGGTCTCGGCGGAGGTCTTCTTCTCGCTCCTGTGTGGCTTCCTCCTCGGAATGATGACTCACAAAGACCTTGCAAAACTTGATGATCTTGCTGCGGGTGACTCTGTTCGCAGTCTCGAGAATTTGGACGGGTTTCTCCTCATAAGTCGATCACTTTGTCGAGCTGTATGGCCTCTAGGGCACCGTGTCTCTCAACGGAATATCGCCATGTCGGCATGGCATTTCTTGGTGAGAAACATGGAAGACATCATGAACTCCGGACAATCCTTCCGCAATTCCAACTTGTAAGCAACTTCTCCACGACGCTCGAGGATTTTGTAGGGCCAATGAACCGGGTGCTAACTTTCCTTTAACACCGAATCTCTTGATTCCACGAAGTGGGACACACGAAGATATGCCGGTCTCCCGCTCGTAAGTTACTTCCTTGCGCCATCGTCGGCATAACTCTTACGCCTCGATTGGGCTACCTTGAGTCTATCTCGAATCAGCTTGACTTTTCTTCGAATCTCGATAAGATCTGGACCGAAAAGTTTTCGATCTCCCACACCATCCCACAGCAATGGTGTTCGCACCTCCTTCCGTATAGAGCTTCGAAGGGGCCATCTTCGATCGGGTGCGATAACTGTTATTGTACGAGAATTCGCAGATGGCAAATTATCATCCCAGCTAGACCCATAGTCTAACGCACAAGCTCTCAACATGTCCTCCGGATCTGGTTGACTCTCTCTGTCTCATCCATGTGTCTCATGGATGAAAAGTTGTATGAACTCCAGCCTCGCACTCCAAAGTTTCATGCAACCGATTCCAAAACTTTGAGGTAAATTGTGTTCCTCTATCTGACACGATACTCCTCGGAACTCCATGCAAACATACGATCCTGGTCATGTATATCTTGGCTAACTTAGCGCTGGTATAGGTAGTCTTCACGGGAATGAAATGAGCTACCTTGGTCAATCGATCAACCACTACCCAGATGGAATCATAACCTGAACGGGTCCTGGGTAATCCTGTGATAAAATCCATTCCAAGTTTTTCCCATTTCCACCCGAATCGGCAAAGGTTGAAGTAACCCTGCTGGCTTCGATGTTCCGCCTTTACTCGCTGGCAAACATCGATACTCGCTACGCACTCGGCAATATCCTTCTTCATACCGTCCACCGTAAACTTTCCTTCAAATCCAGATACATCTTGGTGTTACCGGGTGAATCGAGTACGGTGAATCATGAGCCTCCAAGAATTAGCTTCCCGAGTTCGGGATCATTGGGTACATAAATACGATCCTCGAACCATATAGCTCCGTATTCATCCTTACGAAACCCTTTAGCTTTTCCTTCATTCATCCTTTTCTTTATCTCATCAATTTCCTTGTCCGCCTTCCGGCTTCACGAATTCTTTTCGCCAAAGTGGACTGAACTTCCGAGTTGCAACATATCCTCTGGAACTATCTCCGATGGAAGATATCCGAGGTCATCGACTAACTGTGGGTAATCCTCCCGCTATAAGAGTATTCACATAACTCTTACGGCTCAAAGCATCTGCTACAACATTAGCCTTTCCGGGTGGTAATGCAATCTCATGTCATAGTCCTTGATTAACTCTAGCCATCTCCTCTCGCTCGAGGTTCAACTCTTCTGCATGAAAATATACTTCAAGCTCTTATGATCTGTGTAAACATCACAACGGTTCCCGATAAGGAAATGTCTCTGTGTCTTGAGTGCATGCACTATCGCTGCTAACTCCAAATCATGTGTGGCATAATTCATCTCGTGTGGTCGAGCTGTCCGGAGGTATAAGCTACAACTTTTCCTTCCTGCATGAGTACTCCTCCGAGTCCCCGACGAGAAGCGCCACAATATACCCGTAATCCTTGTGTATGTCCGCAAAATCAGCACGGGCTGTAACCAAACGCTTCTTCAATTCCTGAAACCGCTTCACAATCCTCGTCCAAATGTACTTGGCGTCCTTCTTCAACAGCTCAGTCATGGGCTTGGCAATCTTCGAGAAATTCTCAATAAACCTCCGATAATATCAAGCGAGTCCGAGAAAACTGCGGATCTCCTTGATCGAGGTGGGCGATCGCCAATCGGTGATCGATACAACCTTGGCGGGTCAGCTGCTATTCCTTCTCCTGAAATAACATGTCCGAGGAATCCGACTTCCTTCAGCCAAAATTCACATTTGCTGAGCTTGGCATACTGGCGATGTTCTCGGAGTTTCTCCGTAACTAGACGCAAATATTCCTTATGCTCTTCCTCGCTCTTGGAGAAAATCAGTATATCATCGATGAACACCACGACAAACTTGTCCAGATATTCCATAAATACCTTGTTCATCAAATTCATGAAGTATGCAGGGCATTAGTCAATCCGAATGACATGACGGTATACTCATATAAACCATACCGTGGTGAATGCTGTTTTAGGTATATCCTTTTCACGGATCTTCAATCGATGATACCCGATCAAGATCGATCATGGAGAATACCTTGGCTCCAACTAGCTGATCAAATAGGTCATTAATCATCGGCAGAGGGTACTTGTTCTTGATGGTCACGTCGCTCAACGAACGATAATCTACAACCATTCTCGTGGTTCCATCCTTCTTCTCTACCAAAATAACTGGGCTCCCCAAGGTGACGAGCTTGGCGAATATATCCCTTCTCCAATAGCTCATTAATTTGATTCTTGATCTCTTTTAAATCGCTCGGGGCATCCGATAGGGTCTCTTGGATATTGGGGCTGTGCGGGCAATAACTCAATCAGAAATTCAATGTCTCGTCGGTGGCATTCTGGTAATTCCTCGGAAACACATCGGGAAAGTCTTGCACCATCGGCACTTCCTCTGAACAACTCCCGTGAGGGAATTCACCGATTCTTCATTGGGATACGCCCGATACATACTTGATCCTCTTCGCTCCGGGGTGGTGAGCAGAATCGACTTCTTGGGCACGATCTATGTTTCCTTCAAACTTTGTCAACCAATCCATGCCTAGGATTACATCCAAGGCCTGGGTTTCCAATACTATGAGGTCTACGAGAAATTTATGGTTTCCGATGTTGAGGGTTGCATGACAGCCTAAGCCTGCCATCATTTCACCTCCTGCGGAACTGACATGAAGAGGGCTTCTAAGGGTTCTAGTGGGCAACCCGTACTTTTCCACAACTACCCTTGATATGAATGAATGCGTTGCACCAGAATCAAAGAGTACCAATACTGGATGTGAATTTAATAAAACTTACCAACCACGTTGTTCCGGCTGATCATAGACGCCCTCCACGTCAATGTGGTTCACCCGAGCATGAGGAAAAGGGTTGGGCTTCTTTGCTGAGCTTCCATTGCCGTTTCCATTCCTCCGCTTGGCCTCCGGCAGTCGGTGGCATAGTGCCCTGTTTTCGGCACTTGAAACAGTGATGTGACTCAGATCCTTACGAGCCGGGCAGGACGATGCTGGTTGCCATTGCCGCTTCCATTGCTCGACTTGTTGTCGGGTTGCGGTTGTTCCCATTTCCTCCATGGTTATGTCCTCCATGATTATGTCCTCCATGGTGTGATGGGTATGCCCTCCCAGTATGGGGCATAACGGGCTTCGCTGAGCTCCGAGTTGTACTTCCCTGGCCATACTTCCGCTATGCTATCAATCTGCTGCTGCTTGCCTTCAAGTATGGTGGCCTTGTCTACTAGCTCCCGGTAGTTGTTGAAGGTAGCCACCATTAGCTGCATACCCAGCTCGCCATTGAGTCCTCGAGAAACTTTTCCTGCTTTGCGGCATCCGTGGCCACATCATCCGGGGCATAGCGAGCTAACTTGTTGAACTCATCCACGCATCGCACCACAAGACGTTTCCCGGGCGTAAGTTGCGGAACTCACGCTTCTTCGCACTCATGGCTCAAGCCGAGACATGAGCGTGCGGAAAGCTTCGCTGGAACTGATCCCACGTGATGGTGGCGATGGGATAAGTGGCGGTGTAGTTCTCCCACCAGAGGCTGCAGGTCCATCGAGCTGATGTGCGGCAAAGCGCACCTTTTCGCATCTGTGCATCCAAAGTGGCTAACTCCTTCCGACCTTGCGGAGCCAATCATCGCCACAATCGGCTCGGTGCTGCTAGAGAACACCGCGGATTCAGCCTTAGGAAGCGGGTCAAGTTGTCAACAGGGGGTGGTGGCGGTGGATTGTTGTTGTTGTTGTTGTTCTGGTTCTGGATGAGCATCTGCATGAGGGCATTCTGCTGCTGGATCAGCTGGGTGAGCTCCGGCGGAAAGTTGAGACCGGGGTCACGTCTCGGAGGCATCTGGTGTTTTGGAGTGGATGAGAAAATTAGAATATAACAAGGGTCTAATGAGAAAATATCACTACCCAAATGAATGCACAAACATAATCACACCAATCATTTATTCAATCAACTCAAACATGGTTCAATCTCGGATTACAAATTTCACGACTAATCGAAAATAACGGCCTAACTGATCGATGGAAAAATAAAATAACATGGTGGTCGACTAAATGTCTTCATCAATTATCCTTGCGTCCTCTGGTGCGGCGTCCTCCGGTGTGGCGTCCTCTGATGCGGTGCCTCCTCTTGCGGCTTTCTTCAGTGGAGCTCTCTTCATAATCCTGGTCATTGCTCACGAGAGGTCCGTCATCTCCACTCGGAAAAAGGTCTTCTCCCAAGTCCATCATCTCCTCTAATGCGGCAACATCCATCTTTAGCTTGTCGACTCTCTCCATGAAATCCTTGATTTCTTCTTCATGGTCAAGGAAGTCTGCGTGTGCTTTCTCCTCCAGTTCCAGTTCACGGAACAACAGCCTCCTGTGTACCTTCGAGTTACTGGCGAGTCCGGATCTCCCGCTTCTGAGGAGACACTCCAAGTCTTGGACATATGAGAGAATGGAGTCGCCCTCCATGGTACGGATGATATCTCCATTCCTAGCTCTGCGAGAAATCATGGCGAGGTCGATGGGTCGAGCTCGCCTGTACTCTTCTCGGAGATGTCCAAGTGCACGATAAATCGCCATGTCTCTTCCGAGGATCCAATTGAAATCGGTAAACTCAAAGTCAATGGGCTCAATGTCCTCCGAAGGTCCTCCGGAATGTGCACCTCAATCCTCAGAAGCGGGTATCCGTCGGAAGTGCATTGGTAGGCTTCCCGTGATCGAGGGCAGAGCAATCTTCAGCTTCTTCACGATCTGAACCAGCTTCTTGCGAGAGGCATCGCCTCATCTGGTGGCAAAACTCCGTAGCAGAACTGGGGTGAACTCGCGCCATCTAGAATGTTGAAAATCGGAGAGAAGTCGAAATGAACAGGGAGAATTACGGAATGATAAGGACATAAAATAAATAGTCTCTTCCTATGGCTTTCGATCCTAGGGTTACGTCCTACGGTCAGCGTGTGCTCTGAATACCATCTCAGAGCGACCCGACCCGAAAAACGGTCAAGTCTCGTGTAGCTGTACCATCCCAAGATCATGCCGCACACACAAGACATTGATGCAAAGATTCAAAGTTCAATCACACCTGAATTTATTACACGGTTCTCATATCGAGTCTTTATTACAATAGAATAAATTCGGCCGAAGGCCAACTCATGAGAAATAAACTAAGTAAAGCTGCGGAAGCGTAGACGACATAGCGAGTCCATCCGACTCCATAGGGCAATCGCAAAGCGTGGATCGTAGCCTCACTCCTGATCGGAAAACTCCTCTGCAACATAAGACATTTGCAGCCGTGTAGGTCAGCTTTTGAATAAGCCGGCAAGTCATGAAGAGAAAACAACAATGAAAATTACTAACACTATATGCAATTTGGCTGTGGGGCTCTAAGTTTCATCGTTTTGCGAAAAAGCCAGTTTTTCCCTACAACAAGGACTTGTTTGCAAATACTACAAAATGTTGGTAGTTATTGAGATGGTTCCGCCAACCAATGTCTCATTCCCAATTATTAAAATAACCCCTCAATTAATTTATTAAGTTCGGTGTTGAGATTTCCGAAAATACTCCAAGTTCCAGAGGCTCAAATTGTCCATAACCGGGACACGACTAACCGATTAGATCTTCACTCTGCAGAGGTTTGTGCACTTTACCCGCAAGAATCGCTCCTCCTTTAAGTCTTCGCACTTCCGGTGTTTGAAGACGGACGAACGTAAACAGGGTCTTCCAAGAGTTCCTCCAGGCCACCGCCGTACCCATCCAATCCTACCGTTCTTCTACATCTCGTAGCACCGTTCGACCAGAGTCACACCTAGGGTCGACCAAGCCAGAGCCCATAATGGCTTGCGGCTGCACAGGTAAGCTTCCGGTTAATGGGGTATACATCCATCTCTTCGTGGCTGGGTGAAGCTTTCCGCAAGATGTCATGGCGCTTCTCCATGCATCCCGGCCAACCGCTGGTTTTCTCCAGGGTGCCCTTCAACCGTCCTCCACCCAGTAGTGAATTTTTGAAGTCCATCTTGAGCTTGAAGTCATGGGGTTGTCATCATCTTGACTCTCACATCTCCCTTATGAATCACTCAATCAACCCCGTCTACAAGCATAGCAAAAATAAACTACTTCGTCCCGGGCCATGGTAACAAGGGGAATTGGTTTCATCCTACCTGATGATACTACTCAAGAACATAACTTAAAATTCTCCTACTGCATGCATGGTGGGGAGGTATAATTCTAATGCAATAAAATCATAGGTATTGTAAAAGTAAACATGGTCAAATGACTTGCCTTGTCGACGATCTTGAAAGCTAGGGACTCGTGATAGCAAGCCAGACCGGAAATTCTACCAAGCAAACAACAATCATATAAGCATAAGAGCATACTATCAATTAACATAACAGCATGCTAACATAACACACAAAACAATTGAACCAAAACCCAAAGAAAACTCAAGAAATCCAAGCCAATGTTTTCACCACATCAAACAACAACTAAGAAATAGTTTTACACAACCAAATTTTTCTTAACAGAACTTAAGCATGGGTTTTGCTATCTAACAGAAGGAAAACATCATGCAAACTAGGAGCAAAAAGAATCACATCAAAAGCTATTATAGAACTCCTATTATGCCTATAACAATCCTAGCAAGAAAAATAAAATAAAAATTCTATTTATTGTAAATAAAATTTCATGTTCTAAAACTACAGAAACTAATCTAAAATAAACTATGACATAGGTAAAATAAAATTATTTGCTAAATAAAACAATAGGAAAACAGTAGCTAGTTAAATAAATAAGAACCACATGATTTTGATTAAAACTATTTTTTATTAAATCTAAAATGCCCAAATAAATTCCTACTGTTAGGCAAGGTCAAAACAAAGTAGTGACAAGAAGAATCACTAAGATAAAATAATCCTAACTCATTTTATAGCAGAATTACTAATCTGTCTAAAGCTAAAATAAAACAATTTTTAATAATTTAAACATGGCCAAACATATTTTCTACAGAAACTACAGCAAATTTGCAAACTAACAAAAAAAGAATCAACTAAAAATATTAAGTAACCTAAAAGATATGGATTTTACAAAACTGAAACTATTCTGTTAAAAACAGAAACGAAAAAAAATAACTAAAAAGAAAACTAGCGCTAAACGGGCCTATCTAACGCTCGGGCGTCAAATAACTAAAACGCGCCCGAGGAAATAAATCGATCGGGCCGGTCTAACTAAACCTAAATAAAACTGAAACTAAACCGGGTTTTATTTAAAATAAACCTACCCCTTCGCTAGTCTAATCTAGACCCTAGATCCTAGAGCGGACGGTGGGGCGTTCAGCGGCTTATCAGGTGGCGACGACGGCGACGGTCGACGGCAGGCGGCGACGACGGTCGGCGGCGGTTCGGTGGTCCGGGCGACGGCGGAGGGGTCGGGTGGTGCGGCGGAGCGAGGGGAGCTCGAGGTGGAGTTGGTGGAGCTCGGGGCCGGAGGCGGCCGGAACAGGGGAATGGCTGGTGGCGCATCGGGTTTCGGCGAGGAATCGCGAGGGCGAGGGGTTAGGCGAGGGGGGAAGTGGGGAACGGGTTGAGGGGGGGGTTTATATAGGCGCCGACTTGGAGGAGGGGCGGATCGGGAGGAGATCCCGAGATCTTCGGATTCCGCGAGGCGCGACGCGGTGGCGTGGAGAGGAAGAAGAAGGGGTGGGGTCCGCGTGTCGTGAGAGGAGAGGAGGGGAATCGGTCGGGCGACCGAGGGTAGGGGGGTTGGTCAGCGGCGGCTCGGGTCGGCTGGCTCGGGTACTGGGCTGCGCCTGGTCCGTGGCTGGGCTGGCCCGTGGCTGGGCTGCGCTCGGCCCGCTGGTGGGCTGCCTCGGCGCTGGCTGGGCCGGTTGGCCTGGCTGGCGCCTAGGATTTTTTTCTTTTTCTATTTTTTTTGAGTTAGGGAGGGCGAGAGAATATATTAAATATATATTTTTTTATATAGGACATATATATATCAAAATTATCAGGGGAATATTCCCTACAATTTTGAACATTTTTCCAGGGGCAAAACTCAAACTTTTTAAAAAAATCATTTTCTAGAAATCCCAAATAAAATCAAATTTTGAATTCAAACTTTTTGGCAAAGTTTTCGTGTGACATATTTGGAGTGTCATGTTTACTCCTCTCATACTTTTTTTCAAGTATTTGTCAGGTATTGATATGAAATAAATTTCAACTGCCAATTTTGAATTGAAATTCCATCAAACTCAAAATCTTCTGAAACTTCAAATATCACTCAATTTCAAACAATATGCATAGATGCTTAGCTATCATTGTAAAACATTCCAAATGGGAAATTTTGGATGTTACAATGGCAATCCGAACGTTTTTCATGGCAAATTTAGATTACGCGGCGGTGGCGGGGGCGTCTCGCGGTGGGAAGCGGCTCCTCTGTCGTGCTCTGTGTGTCGTCGGGCCACTGACCGACGGTGACGGCGGCGTCTTGCGCTGTTGTTGGCGTACTCCTGGACGTTGGCCTAGCTTCAAGGAAGGCCAAAATGTTCTAGACTTCGGAGCAAGTCGACTGGTGGGAGGAGGCGACTGGCGTTTGTGCAAGGAAGCGGTCGACGGCGGCCATCCATGACACTGAGGGGGGCACTGGCACCCGTGCGGGGACAGGCGCTGTCAACGGCGCGGCAGAGACATTCGTGTGCACGGGCACCGGCATGGGCGCGCACGTCAGTGCACGCGCAGGCACATGCGCTGGCAAGTGCATGGGCACCGGCACGGGCGTGCGCGTCAGTGCACGCGCAGGCGCATGTGCTGGCAGGTGCACGGGCGCGTGAAAGTCGGCGTGGACCTCGTGGAACCCCGTGGGATCAAGCTCGGCGACAACTTGCGGCTCCCAGCCCATCAATGCCACGGGATGGGTCTTTGGCGCAGCTGGGCGACGGAGCCGAACGGGAGCGGGGACAGGCGCGGCTTCTTCCCGCAAGGCCAGTTCAAGCTCGTCCCAAAGCGCCTTATGTTCTTGAGACTCCGGCTGGGTGTCTTCCTCAGGAATACGGAACACTAAGGGCAGACCATCATGATGTGCATGGCGTACGTTTAGGTCAGGCTAGTTGGAGGTAGACGACAGGAGAATCGGAGAGGAAGAGAGAGGATTGTAGTGATACCGGGTAGTGCGGGCTTGATTTTAAACTGCGGCGCCGGCGACATTAAAAGTGGGAGCAGTTGGGACGACGGTGGGCGGCGGAGCCTGGTCAAAGGCTCGCCCCGGTGAGCTCTGCAATGTCTGCTTGCACGCCCTCGACAGTGTGGCGCAACGGTTCGCTTCCGCCTCCCGTCGACTCACACGCTTGCTCGGACGACACGTGCCGATGAGAAGCGGGGAATCGTGGCGGCACGTAAACACCCACGGTTTCAAAAGTGAAAGTGTCCGCCTTAACGTGACAGGTCTTTGTTCCAAAATACCTTGGCTCTTCATTTGTGCAACTTGTCATAAGAAGCTTGCCTCAAATTGAAGAAAAAACTTACGAAGTAATATTTGTGCCATATCACGTGACCATGCTTAGTTTCAAGAATTTATGCTCACTTTTGGATTTTCTGAAATTTAAGATCCAGGATTCGAAACAATATCATAACCTGCATCATGTAATAAATTTAAAAGCCGTACATCTGTCCTGCTGTATTTCTTAAGAAAGGATTTGGTCAAACATTTTGCTTAGTTAGACTTCAGTCAAGTTATCTATGCAGAGTAAAAGGATAATCCCTCCGTACCAGTGCATTGCCTGATATATTAACTCAAGTACTAGGCACGAACAAACGGGCTCAATTCTGTGCTCATCCTGGTGTAGTAGTAAGTTGACAGGTGACCTTGACGAGCGGCGACCGAGGGAATTGAGCCGTGCTCGACACGGTAGGTAACATTGTCTAGTTACTAAAGCATCCCTCCATTGTTCATATGTAGTCATTATGGACCGGGGAGATGTGGGGAATTTCCTAGGGCTGGAATTCTGGCCGCCAGATATTTCGACTTGAAACAGTGAGGCTCGACTGGTTGGGGTTGCCTAATGTGCGTACCACGCACGCCACCGAAGGACACGAGCCCGATTTTGTAGGATCAACACGAGCCAAGGTCTGGCTAGTACGCCATTGGGTCCTACCATTCGAGAATACGAAAGGAACCTTTTAAATTGCCGAACGAATCTATGTGTATTACAATACCCGTATTTTCCTTGCAAATACTAATCTCGTAATTGATTTATGACGAGTTGTTGAATTAGAGTGAGTTTGTGATATAGTGATCTCAACGTGGATTTCATATTTCATGGTATCCCTAGTAAGTTTTCCAATGCAAATTCAAATTTAAAAGATGAACAATATGGAGGTGAGAAAAGTTTGTATGTATCAAGCATATGACCACACACACACACACACACACACACACACACACACACACACACGCATGAACACGACAACAATCCAATAAGTATAGTGCATCTATTTTTCCAAACCATGCATGTATGACACGAATTCAAAAATACTCCTTCTATTCCTAAATATTATTCTTTTAGAGAGTTCAACAAGTGACTACATACGGAGCAAAATGAGTGAATCTAGACTCTAAAATATGTCTTTATACATCTGTATGTGCCAGTCCATTTGAAGCCTCTAAAAAGACTAATATTTAGGAACGAAGGGAGTAAAATGTAAGACATCCATGGTCCTCAGTTCAATATTTAAAATGAACATGAAACTGAAACATGAATATTAAGTCTAGTACTACAGTACATGCAAATGTTGTGTTTAGGCGGAGCTATGATTGTCGGGGTCAACCCCGACCTTAGATAAAATGGTGGAGCTCTGCTTAGGGTTGTTTAGATTATATTTGTCCCCACCTCCCAGCCACCGTTGGTTGTGCACCCCCACCCCTCCTCCCGGAGAATATCATGTGCCCCATACCTTAGATGCTATATGCCGTCTGAGTTGCTTGGAGCTTGTAGATCGAGATATAGCAACTCACATGATGTGTCTTAATATTTCTGCAGGAAACCTTGATGAGTTTGAGAATTGCACACAATTTGTACAAAAACTACTTAGATGCCCTTTGATCCCATATCCAACGACCTCGAAGCTCGTATCACCGTAGCATCTAAGATGAAGGAGGACATCATATTCTCCTGTATGTAAGAATATCATGTGCTACCACACCTTAGATGCTTTGGTGATACAAGCTACTCTCAGGCGTTGGATTTGTGACCCAACACCTCCTCGGTGGTTCTAATGGTTTTTTGCAGAAAAGCCCCAAAAGAGTTCGCAACTGCTTACAAGCACAAAGACTACTCAGATGCCATTGGATCTCAGATCAAACGACCTCCAAGCTCGTATCACCGTAGCATCCAAGTTGCGATAGCACCTTATGTTTTCTCGCACGGGAGAGTATGAGGTGCTCCCGCACCATAGATTCTATGGTGATACGAGTTCACTGAGATCTAACGGCCCACAATAGGAGGTTTGAATGGTTTTGCAATATACGGCTGATAGAGTTTGGGAAATGCGTAGAAAGTACAAGTACTACGCATGTGCCATCTGATAACTGATCATACGACCTAGATGCTCATATCACCGTAGCGGGTAATTAAGCTACGGGGAGCACCTAATATGAGCACCGGGGAGCCGTTGGATCGAATTTGCAAAAAAAACCTTTGGAGAGTTTGGAAATTGCGCATAATTACAAAGACTACTCCCAAGCCATTGAATCTCACTTCCAACGGTATAAAAACTCATATGACCATAGTATCAAAGCTGCGGGGTGGATGTGATATTCTATGCCGCTGTCATTTTTGTTCGTAAACTTGCAAAATACGTGTAACGCGTGTCGTTACTTGTCTAACCACGCAAAGTGTTTGTTCAAAAAAACCATCCTACACTGAAATATCGGAACAACACACGGGGGTCCCACTTATCATTAATCAAATTTGGACCTAAAACTAACAAATCTGAAACATGAGATTTGAACTGGCAACCTGGACTACAAAGCGTAAGTCGATAGCCTGAAAAAACGAACGGTTGTTGGCTTTGTCCCATAACTTGATTTTATTTATACAGTACTTGCGTTGAGTAGAGTAGAGGGAGTGCCTCGTCAACACGTGCATGACCATTGTCTCACTTACTGGTGGGGTCCCAGGTCTGCAATCTCAATCTCTCTTCTCTCCATTGTCTAACCTTTGCACGGGCACACACGAAGAGCGGCGCTAGCTTGCCGTGGTGTTATTACAACTAAAAAAAGCATGGAAAATAGAAGAATTGCCTAGAACAAGAGACGTTGTGGCTGGTCGAGACGGAGCTAACCACATCTATCCTCCGTGCCACATTTGCATGATGAAGCTGTGTGGCTAGTGGGGTGTTTTCGCCCGACTGGCTGGGTCCCGAGGTCGAACCATAGGTACTACGTCGTCTATATATATTTTACACGCACATTTTTCCTCCGTGCGAGACGTGGCACACCCTACCGCTGTTTGGGGTCCTCCCGGGTGGTGCACGCATATATTCTTCCTGACGTGGGACGCTCTACCGCGCGTTTTCTGGGTCCTCCTCGGTCGTAGCACCGAAGCAAGTAAATGAGTCGTCATATAATGAAAGACCACCTTTCCCGCCGAGTACATCAGTGAAGCACGGTGGCTAGCTAGTTGGGCTAGTTCGACCGATTAGCTAGGCTGCCACCACATTTGTTTTTTCACCCCTTTTTTTATCTACTTGCCGGCAGGTAAATTTAAATACCCATCGCGGCGTTGCTCTGGTGTTTGGGTGCGGTAGGATTTTTAAGTTTTTGATTGACGGGTGCAGGCGCAGCGGGATTTTTAATTTTTGGATTGACGGGAGCAGGTGCGGCAGCAATTAGTCACGATGACTCCGCCTGTAAAAACCCACTGCTCCCTGATGTGAGAAGTCGTAGACTGGTGTTTTACCGTGGTGAAAATGAAAAGAGTCCCCGCTCCCTCCACCTTCCCGTAGATTGCATTGCCTTTCAGCCGTTTCGCCCCCTTTGCTTCCTCTCCCCATTGCTTCTACCTGGTGCCATGGCGGCACAGCAGATCACGGAGTCCGAGGTGAGGCTCCTGACACAGGAGCTCCATGCCAAGGATGCGGAGCTCAGGGCCAAGGACGTGGAGCTCCATGAGGTCAATGAGGAGAGGAGTGCCATGCTCCTCCATTATGTGCGGGAGTTCACGGAGCTTCAAAAGTGGCAGGCGTCCACCACAAAGATGCTCGAGGCGTCGGCGGCGCTGCTGCAGAAAGCGGGAGATACGATAGGCCGTCAGGGGAGCCAGCTGGAGCGCGAGCGGGCCGATCGTGACGAGGTCCAAGATCGCCTCAGCCAGTTGGTGAACCAAGTTGCCACGCACGTGTTGCGGCTGCGCGATGCCTATCGTCGTGCCAGCGCGACGATGCCGGCCGTCGGGTAAACCCGTTCGACCACTCAGTCGACTTCAACGAGCTGCGGCTTCCTGACGTGGTCTCCTTCTTCACCTATATCTCCGAGGAGCTGAGCCGTCTCTGCGCAATGGTGGGGGCTGAGCTGGACAAGGAGGGGTTGCGGGCTGCCGTCGCCGTTGCCGGGCGAATCCTTTCAGGGCTCCGTCACCGGAATCCATTTGTGCCATTGGACGCCGTCTTTGACGAGTTGGCTCCCGCCGATCGGGAGCGGGCTCTGCGGGCGGTTGCACCCTGCATCACCAACGTCGTGTGCCTCGAGAAGCAGGGGGACTTCGGTGGTGTTTAGGCACCCTCTGCATGGGCATGTCCATGTCTCGGCGCAACATGACTGTTGGATCAAACTCAGACGGTGCAGATCAGTCACTGTAGCACAAAGCGTGTGGGTGTGTTTGGTTGCATTCTCATCTCAATATAGTTGTTTCCTCTTCGTGTATTTTTGTCAACCTACTAGTGTGGACTCATGCACCCTTCATGCACTCTGCCAAACACCCAAAAGTGGGTCAAGAAGGGAACTTTTGCTCCCATCCCGTGCACCCTTCATACACCCTGCCTAACACTATTCGTGCTTCATATGGTTCATGTTTCGTGGAGTAGTGTAGCACTGTACTCTCCGTGCACTGTGGACCTAGTTCTGTTAACATTGCTCTAACCGTTCATTCTCGACCGGACAGTCAAAAAAAGCGGTACTATGTTACATATAGGAGTAGTTGACATGCGCACAACATCATTTGTTATCGTCATATCTTACTACACTAGCAACAAGATTGTGTAGTACTGACGTATGAACCACTGCACATGCCTAGTAGTAGGAGCATTGTGTATGTTCAAGTGGCTGCCGTGTTTCGCACTCCTCCATCATAAGAGTGGAAACGCTTGCTGTAATCATTTTTTCTTTTGAAAAACAGTGGACACGCTCTACCGTGCAGATCCTCCTCCAGCCATGCACTAAATTACTCACTTTCGCCGACGTGCGGGACAGCCAGCATCGGGGTCCACCAGCCATGCACTAAATTACTCCATAGTAGAGTGACGGTAGACTACCCCGATCGAAGCGCCGCAGTAATGCCCAATGAGCCGTCAAATCACAAAAACCCCTCCTTTCCAGCAGTATGTTGGGCGGACGAAGCAACCATCATGTCACTCTTCTCTTAGCTTCCTCTCTACCCAACCCTTGGTTCTGCCTCATCTTGTTCCTGATTTCTTCAAGAAAACCCCGACCTGCTTCTGCCATTGTTCTTCTCTCCCAAAGAAGGAAAGGTGAGTGCATCAATGGTGTTGATTCTGGCCAAGGCCCGGTCTTGAAACCCCGAGACTGATCCTATAACTCCCTCTCTTTTCTTCTTTTGGGTTTGTGATTATGGTTTCTTTTCTTTTATTTCTATTTGACAGTTTCTTGATGGACGCAGGAGCACCGGCCGAAGTGGTCTTTATGCTCCGGCCAAAACCGTCGAGGCTCATGGTATGAAGAAGCGCAAGCACCCCGCCGAGACTACCGCAGACAAGCTCAAAGCCATCGCCCTGTCCAAGCCCCCCTCTCCGGGATCCCTCATTAAGGAAGTCCAGGTAATATCTCTTCTTGACGATCTTTTTCTCGATCTTGATCGTGTTTTTTCATCTAACACGTAGTACTAGTACTAGTAGTACAACTTTCTGGGTTATCTTGCATGTGATTTTTGTGTGCCAAATGATGGTTCTAAATTCCTCTTTTGACCAAAACATGCAAGAGGTTGACACTGATTTCTTATAGATTACTTTCAACTGCTCCCTCTGTCCCAAATTTCTTGTCTTAGATTTGTCTAGATACGGATGTATCTAATAATAAAATGTGACTTGATACATCCGTATCTAGACATATCTAAGACAAGAATTTTGGGACGGAGGGAGTACTTTATGAACATCAATGCTACCTTTTAAGAGGGTATATTTGCCTCAGTAACTTGTGTTATGGATATTGCATGTAATCCCTCTGCTCTCATGCCTTTGAAGACATGTTCTAGTGTCTTTTTCACTCATTTCGTGCGTATATGTAGTCATATATGGAGTATAATATCGAAAATCATCTTATATTTCTGAACGGAGGTAGTAATAAAATATGGTTTCTATTTGAATTAGAACCAGGTCCGCGGTGGAGATGAAGTTCTCAAAGTCATGCCGTGTGAACTGGAAGACTTGATGATGAGTTCTACTGCTGAACTATCCAGCTGCTGTGTCCTTGTCGCCACGTGTCCTGAACTAGTGTTTTCCTGTAGCACTGTTGTCAGGCGTGTTCTGAGGCTGTACTTGACCACAACAATTTCTTGGCTGTTCCTTCGATTACCAAGGGTGTGGTTGTTGTAAAGCTTCCCAACAAATCTGATGTGGCATGTCTTCATCATCATGTTTATGAGTGGAAAGACCACTCTGTTAGGTTCTCCAAGGTTGACAAGATGGTGATGGTGCATGTAGAGATCTCACACGAAGTCCATGGCCTAGTCAGTTATGCGGGGTTCATCCCGTAGGACGGTGGCAAGAAATAGTCTGCAGAGTTTAGTTAGTGCAACTTTGCTTGTCTATAGTAAGTACTATTGTTCAGTACTTGATTTGTGTTTGTGAACCCTGTATTGTTTATTAGTGCTGCCGCTTTTGGTGTGTCGTCAGTCCTAAGAACGGTCTATGTTAATGTTTGTCCACTCAATTCAGTCTGTATATTTTGAAGTATCCAGATCATATTTTTTGTGAGGATGGTTTGTCAATTATGGTTACACTCCAATATCTGTATGCATTGCAGGGTGTATCGCACCCACCAGGATTTCCAGTCCATGGATGTTCGGTCCATACGATTTGTCACGACCTTTGGACTGTCACGCTTGTGGGAGTAGGCGGGGCCCTGCATGCCACGCGTAGTTGGACGATCAATCTTACATTTAGTACTTCAACATAGTGATTTCGGGTAAGGATTCACTCGTGTCACATCAAGTAAATCTTATTGATTTACTGTCTAAATCTTATTTATTTAATGTCATGTTTTCTTTCTTTTCCTGCAATTTTACGATGCAGGTTTTGCCGTGTGACATTCATCACAGAATAAACCGTTTGGTTTGCTCTACGATGGCTATTTTTGCAGGTTTCACTTCTTATGTCGTGTCGATGCTTGAAGGCTTTGTCCATCACTTATATTACTGGAAAAAATTGGATCAGTCTGCTGTCTGAGTACAAGCTGAATCCCTATGATGAACTGTAGTTAGGTTTAACAAAAATGCCACAATAAGTCCTTCTCGCATTTAAAAGAAATGAAGAAAAAAACTGGATCACGGTCACGGATCCTAGTCAAGTTAGAAAGCTGATAATAGCAGACCAGACACGATCGCCGTTATCTCGCACAGATCAAGCACCGGCCAGTTGCTCTAGCACTAACTTGTATGGCTGCAGCTCGACCGATCCGGTGAGGATTGGGCACCGACGCGTCAACGGGTCGGTCGATCTACGGAGGATCGGGCATCGACACCGCACTGCTCGACACCGCACCAGCTGTACAAGGAGCACCATCTCCGGCAGCAGCAGCAACCGGGACCTGCACCAACACTTGCACTTGCATCTCGCTCCGGCCCGTGCGGTTGCACCGCAATAGATCGGGCTGCAGTTCGCACTTCATATACCAAAGTCCTTACAAAAACTGACATGTCCACCTTCTGGGTAAGCATTGGCCGCCCAAGTGCTTCGTTCTTTTTTCTTTCCATGTTGTTTCACATGATTCACTGTGTTGATCTAACTGTTTGGGTATGTCTTTTTGTTTACAAACAGATAATTTCTAGAGCAACGAAGGAGTCGTTGAACAATCCGGGCGACCGCGGCCAAGTTTCTCTTACCATGCGCAGCCTTGGTGTGAATGAACCTGCTCAATATACCATAAGTACAAAGGATGGTCGCATGATGATTGATGCTAAAGGATGGTCAAGGTTCAAATCTAAATCATATCTTGCGGTAGGGGATGATGTCAAAATCGAAATTTCTCGGGAAGGAGAGCTGGTCCAAATCAACTTTGAAATTAGCAGCACGCAACTGCCGAACTGATCTATCCTCCGAGATATTTTGATGTAATAATCTGGCATGGTGAAACAAGTGTCTTGTGTGTATAAGTAGTACGACAGTATTATTTATCACATGGTATATCGTTGATAGAATTGCAACTCTGATTGCTGGTTCGGAACTGTCGTTCGATTTCATTCCAACAGCTGCCGTGCTTTATTCAATTTTGTGTATTCGCCTTGCGACAGCATCTAAAACCAGCGCCGTACCGATCGCTTGCAATATGAAAAGCGCTGAGGTAGAACACATGGGCCCCCAAACATGCAGGGTCGGCCTGAGGCCCAAAGTCCGAAACCGTGAGCCTATCTGAGTATTATATTCTCTGTTGAACCCCAATAAAAAAAGCTGAACCCCCATAATGCCCGTGCGTTGCAGAGGGAGTATATTTCTCGGCAAGGTGACCTGTGATATAAAAGATTTGTATATTTCTTTACAGAGGGAGTATCTCTCTGTCAAAAAATATATTTATGTGTAACTAGTTACTCCTGTCTTTCTACTACCTTTCGCTGATATGTGGGGCAACCGGCAATGGGGTCCACATTCCATATGCACAAATTAGAGTGCACAACTTCATGGTAGACACACCCCGGTCATAGCGCCGCAGTAATGCCCAATGAGCCATCAAATCTCAACCCCCCTTTCCAGCTTTAGCAGTAAGCTGGATGGACGAAGCGGCAATATTTCACTGGGCCTGAATCCCCTTCTCCCTCGCCTGCTTGTTTAGAGAAAATCCCCTCTCGGCGATTGCATAGGTTTTTCTCATGGAGAACCAGGTACGAATTCTTCATCCATCCCCGATAAACCCAAGTCCCTTGGTCGCGGGTAATCCTAGGATGGCAGCCGCCGCCGTTGATGCATTTTTCTTCCTAATGAATCTAGTGTGTTTCATTTGCAGTGCCCAAAGTGCGAGTAACCTATAGGTTTATGCGCCCTCGGCGAGACGCCACACTTGTTCCTTCTCATCCTAACATAGCATTTTGAAATACGCATAGTATGTTCCTAGAATCCTCTTTTCTATCCGGGAGGGTGGGGTTTTTTTTTGAACATGCTGTGTTCTCATATTATTTTTCCTACAGTGTATTATTTGCTCTACCAGAACACATGTACTCAAGATGCTCGGCCTTGCCATAACTGAATACACTAGTTTAATGGTCACAGTGAAGACAATCCATGGATATAAGTTTCGAGTTGGGTTCATGAACCAAGAAGATTGCTGCTTTTTTTATGGATGAACTTGGATAAACTTTCTCAAGTGTTACGAACTGAAAGTTGGCGCACGCATGTTGATGGAAATAGCAGAACCTGGTCTCATCTTCACTGCGATCTTCCACCCCGACGTCGTTCCAATTGTTCATCCATGTTATTTTTGTATCTGGTTCTTGCTTGTTGCCTCGATTACTTCTTAATCCACCTATTCTGTCTAATAAATCACAATTTAACTTTAGAAGTAGCAACGAATCTCTCATGAAGATGCTACTTCTAACTAATATTTTCTTATAATTGGTGGCACGTGTAGGTTTTTTCAGAGTTAAGCAGTCAGCTCGTTTGTTACTCTGTAGTAACTCGGCTGTTACTAATGGCACTGAAGTTGACTGGATCGACATCCACAAGTTCCTACACTTTATTGATCGTCTTGAGGTCCTTGTGGGGCATTTCAATGGTGGAAGGCCATGTGGGATATGTGTGCCACTGCTGCACTCGTTGAACAGGTCCAAGCGTGTCGAGAAACTTATAGTACGAGCTGTTTTCTCGTTATATATGTTGTTCATAAACTATTGCTTATACACAGTTTACAGCTGTGATCTTCTTGAAACGAGGCTGCCGAGTTCTATTGTTCCTATACAGATGGCTGACCATGGTCGGGTCAGACTTGCGCTTGGTCACAACATGATGTTTACGTCGACCTACTCAATTCCCCTTGGAGGTGAAAAGATACTTATTCATGGGTGGTCTCAAATAATGAAGGCATGTCCATCTTTGAGAATAGGACAGAAGATTATGTTCATGCTTTTCCATGGCCCTAAAGAAAATATCCTGTTTATTGACCACGTTGCGAGATGAAGCCGCTTTCAGAAGGTTGTGGATGAGCGGGGTGGCGCCTGGGCCTTGTCCTGGGGCTTGGCGGCCTCACCCTTGGTTAAGCAGAGGCAAAGTAGCACTGTTTGAGGCGTGCTTTATGCAGTTGAACCTGTATAAGTACTCATACTGCTTTCAGCTTTGGTTTTAAGTGCCCTGCTGGTTTGATTAAGGTTGTTAAGTACTCCTGCTGCTTTCACATCTGTCGTGTTTCTTGATCATGTCTTCCTCCGGCCGCAAAACCAAACCAGCGCCGCGGGGCCGCTTCGCTTCCGCCTCCACGGTGGCTGCGCCTCGGCAAGACGCATCGCCGCCCAACATCTCCTAAATCGTTAACGCCGACGTCCTCCGCGCGCTTTGGTGCGCTGGCCGCGGCGCCGCCCTCTCGCATTGTCAACATGGTCAACAAACAACAGGAATCGGCAGAAGTACGTGGAGAGGATGACAGTAGAGGCCCACCACGTCAGCGTATGAAAAAATAAAATGCTTCCTCCTAGTGTTTTCCTGATATCTGGGACCCACGACATTGTGAGCGTATATTGTCAATAGACAAGAGAACAACACAAGATCGGCTGACACCTGGGACGTAGCTACTCGACCAGTATTTTTTTTGTTTGGTATTGTTGAGACGGAGCAGGGTTTGAACTGGGATGTGGCCCGTCTAGCCCAGGCTTATATTTTATGTTCATCATGTGACCAACCCAGCTATTTTTCTTTGTGAAAATGAGCCCAGTTTATTTTTTTGAAGAATACCCAATCCAGGCCTACTTATTTTTACATACGATGGGCTGCAACTCTTTCAAGACGCTCGCAAATCTTGAAAGTAATATGAAATGGGTTGTAAATATAAAAACAGATGACAAATTGGCAATTACTTTATAATTTCTGAATTTTATCACATTTTCAGATTCCTATCTCACTGGGCATTGACCTAATTTAAATATATCTTCAAAGTACTTTAAATCTGGCTGGACATTTCGGTATTAAAAATAGTTTGGAACCCACAGAAATATGTGAAATTGGCCCTGGCCAACCAAAAAAATGACTACAATAAATTGCATAAGAAGTTGCCATGAGCTATATATATATTTAAAAAAAAAGAGGGAGTGGTCTGACTTGTGGGCCTGTTTAGTTGACGCGTATGCAAGATTTTTTTACTTATTATATACGTCAACAAATGATTCTACCAGACGTAACCGTTGGATGTCAATCCAACGGCGTCATGTTTCTTCAATCTCGATCTTCTTGCTCCGGCCTTAAGCAGACCGGCGGACCGCCTCCTCCGCCTCCGTGGCATTTGTGCTTTGCTTGTGAGCCTCGGCGCCCTACTACTCCCACCGCTGGCCAGGGCATCCCTCTACTCACCCACACCCCCTGTTATTCTGCGGCGACGGCAGCCTCACACCGCAGCCGAACCGGTGAACGCTCGTACTACCCTCCGCGTGGGCATCCACTGCCCCGTCTTCCCCGGTTCCGCGTCGTCCCCTTCCTATGCCTCGCCGTCGTCCACCGCCGTGGTGCTCTCTGCACGGCGTGGTCAATGTGGTCAACGACCGACTTCCATCGGAAGAGTACTGTACGTGGAGAGGCTGACAGCTGGGTCCACGGCAGCCGCAAGGAATTGCCTCCTTATTACGCGGAAAATAATTATTCCTCCACCTGACAGCGGGGACCCACCGGACGGGCCACCAGTATTTTGCGAAAAAATCATTTCCCCCTGACTGTTGGGACCCACCGGACGGGCCACCGTATTTTGCAAAAAAACGTTCCCCCCGCTGTCAGCTCGGACCCACCGGAAGTGCCTCCTTATTACGCACAAAAAAATGAATACTCCCCCGGCTAGCTGGGACCCACCTTGGTGGGAGGCTGACTTTTGGGCCTACCAAGTTGACGGGGACGAAGGGCTTTGTCAACTTAGTCAATATGAACGATTCTACCTCCAGTGACCGTACGATGTCCATCCAACGGCCGTAGTGCTTCTTCAACCTCTGGTCTTCTTGCTCCAGCCGCCCAAAGCAGCGCCGGTCGTGCCGCATGCTCCCGCCTCCCGTGGTGGCTGTCTGCCGCGGAGGCCTCACCGCCCTACTATTCCCACGCTGGCCGGGAGCCTGCGGCGGCAGCCTCACACCGCAGCCGAACCAGTGAACCCTCGTACTCCTCTCCACGCGGCCTTCCACTACCGCGTCGTCCCCTTCCTAGGCCTCGCCGTCGTCCACTGCCGTGGTGCTCTCGGCGCGGCGTGGTCAATGTGGTCAACGACCGACTTCCATCGGAAGAGTACTATGCATGGAGCGGCGAATTTGGGTCCACGGCCGCAGCAAGGAAGTGCCTCCTTATTACGCGCAAAATAATTATTCCTCCACCTGACAGCGGGGACCCACCTGACGGGCCACCGTATTTCATGAAAAAATGTTTGCCCCTGACTGCTTGGACCCACCAGCTACATCTTTGCACGCAAGGAAGTGCCTGACAGTCGGGAACCACCTGGTCGAAGCGTACGTAACATTGTCATCCTGGTCGCGAACGTGTACGTACATATATACTGGTGGATGTAGAGGCGCGCACGTGTCGTAGTAGAGGCGGCAAGGGTGCAAGAAAGAAAATACGGCCACGTATGTGTACATACGGGTGGGGTCTCAAACTCCTACTCACGCATACGTACGGCCAGGGCTCATGTACATGGCTGGGTCGGAACGGAGAAACAGCGTGGTCCTCGTGTTCATGGGGAGGCAACGGAATGCGTCGTGTTCATGGGGAGGCAATGAAATGCGTCGTGTTCATGGGGAGGCAACGAAATGCGTCATGTTCATTGGGAGGCAACGGACTGCGTCGTGTTCATCGGGAGGGCTTGGACGGAACATGCGATAGAAACGTGGCCTGGCGTACCGCAGAACGGAGGAAACGACCCTGTGTTCGACCGGCCATGTTCAAAACGGGATCCTGTTCGCCGGGAGAAGTGCGGCATCTTGCAAAATGGAGAAGCGGACCTCCTACGGTCAGCGGGGTCTGTTGATCGGGAGGTGTGGCGTACCGTAAGCAGACCGAAACGGACTTGTGTTGGGCGCCACGGTCAAAGCGGGGTCCTCTTGATCGGGAGGAGTGTGGCGTACCGCAAGCGGAGAAGCGAACTTGTGTTGGGCGCTTCTGATCAAAGCGGGGTCTTGTTCGCCGGGAGGGTGTGGCGTGCGCAAAACAGGATACACGTGATACTGTTCATCTCCACCGTCGACCCCTCCAACCTCCACGAGCTACTGTTTATCCACCGTCGACCTCCTCCAGCCTCCACCTGCATTTGTTCATCCACGGGCTCCTGTTCATCCGGCCTCCACCGCGCTTACTCCAGCTCTTGTTCAACCAGCCCTCTCCACGGGCTCCTGTTCAACCACTCCTCCACGGGCTACTGTTCATCCTGCCATCCACCGTCTACTATTCATCCCGCCCTCCACGGGTGGTCCTGTTCATCCAGCCCTCCACGGGTCTGTTCATCCAGCCCCAACCGGCTCGTCGATCGAGGTCTGTTCATCGGAGAGCAACACCACGGGGTCTGTTATCCATCCCACAGAACTTTTCATCCACCCCCCAATGCTCCTTTGTTCATCCAGGCGGCATCGATCGGCCGATTAGCAGCGATGGCGAAGAATCGCTCGATCGGGTTCGATTAACGACCATCGATCGATCGCTCGGGTTCGATAACGCGTAGCTTACCAAAGCAATCGCTTCGGAGTTGATTAGAGCCCAACGCCTCGCTCGGGTTGATTAGAGCCAACGCCTCGCACACACAGCGCATCTCGTGTACGAGAGAAAGCAGCGCATCGCTTTCGGCCCCGACCTCCACCGTAACCAGGAACTCCCGAAATTTCCTCGCCCTCGCTTCTACCACGGTTTTTCCGTCATGGGCGCCCAAAAATTTCATGCAGCTGCGTCTCCGGACCGCCAGGCGAAAAGCCCATTTTTGTCATGATTTTTGTCATAGAAGTAGGAGCCCACCACATCTATGATGATGCGGTTTTGTCACAATTATAAATCACGGAAGTGTCATATGTATGACAGAAAAAAAATTCGTTTGGCCCAAAATGTCACGGATGTGTCTTTTTTTTGTAGTGCAAGATACATGTAAATCATTGCTTGCTCTGTCATGCTTATGCATTCACATGCTTTTATATTCTATATTTACATGATTGCATACATTTAGGGCGAGCCAATGCATGTTACATGTCCATCCAAAGCTTTACTTGATATTCTTTATATCCTTATCTAAAACTTTGATGTATGTTGTCAGCAATTACCAAAAAGTGGGAGATTGAAAGAACAAGTGCTCCCTGGGTGATTTTGGTAATTAATGTCAACATATCTCTTGTTGGACTAATACTTTTATCTAGTATATTTCAGATGAGTTCAACAAACACTACAAAAAAAGACACATCCGTGACATTTTGTGTTGAACGAATTTTTTTTCCTGTCATGCTTATGACACTTCTATGACGATAATTGTGACAAAACCCGATATCATCATAGATGTGGGGGGGCTCCTACTTCTATGAGAAAAATCATGATGAGAAAAGGGCTTTTCGTCACAGGCGGGCGGAGACGCAGCTGCATGACATTCTTTGGGCCATGCATGCGGAAAAAACCATCATAAGCGGAAGCGCGAGGAAAATATCGGGAGTTCGGTTACGGTGGGTGGTCGGGGCGGCGATGCGTTCTCTCGTACATGTACGGCGTGTGTGTGCGAGGCGTTGCGCTCTAACTGAAACCGAGCGAGGCGTTGGGCACTAACTGAACCCAAGCGATTGCACTACAGGCTACGCGTTAGTGAACCCGAGCGATCGATTGATGGTTGTTAACTGAACCCGATCGAGTGATTGCTTCGCTACTGCTGCTAATTGAAGTTGATCGATGCTGCCTCTGGATGAACAGTGAGCGTTGTTGGGGTGTTTGGAGGAGCAGATCCCGGTGGGGGTTGGATGAACAGGACCCCGTGGTAGTAGATGCCATTGCCGCTCGATGAACAGGACCCCGATCGATGGAGCTGGTGGAGGCTGGATGAACAGGACCTGGTGGAGGCTGGATGAGCAGGGGCGACCCGTGGAGGCTGGTTGAGCGATGGCGGTGGAGGCTGGATGAGCGATAGCCCGTGGAGGCTGGATGAGCGATAGCCCATGGAGGGGTGGTTGAGCAGGACCCGGTGGAAGGGCTGGTTGAGCGATGGCGGTGGAGGGCGGTGGAGGCTGGATGAGCAGGAGCTTTGTGGATGAGCGATCGCGGTGGAGGCTGGAGGAGGTCGACGATGGATGAACAGTATCCTGTGGAGGCTGTAGGAGGTCGACGGTGGAGATGAACAGTATCCTGTGGAGTCGTACGCCACACCCCTCCCGATGAACAGGACCCCCGTTTCGACCGTAGCGCTCCAACACAAGTCCATTTCCTTCATTTTGCGGTACGCCACACCCCTCAGGACCCTGTTTCGGCCATAGGATGTCCAAGAGAAGTCTGTTTCCTTCGTTTTGCGGTATGCCAGACCCCTCCCGATGAACAGGATGCCGCTTCGACCGTGGCCGATCGAACACAAGGCCGTTTCCTCCGTTCTGCGGTACGCAGGCCTTGTTTCCATCGGCTGTTCCATCCAAGCCGGTTGGCTCCCCGTGAACACGATGTATTCCGTTGCCTCCCGATGAATATGACGCATTCTGTTGCCTCCCCATGAACACGACGACTCATTTTCTCCATTCCGACCCAGGCATGTACACGAGCCCTAGCCGTACGTATGCGCGAGTAGGCATTCGAGACCGCGCCCATATGTACGTACGTGGCTGTATTTACTTTCTTGCACCCTGGCCGTTGTACGTACATGTACATGCTACATGCGCGACTCTACTACGACACATGCCCTTCCTTACTCGGCCACGGTTCATCGCTGCAGCCTGCAGAAAGACTGATCGTATGTACGTACACGTTCGCGACCAGAATGACAACACTACATACGCTTCGACCAGGTGGGTCCCAACGGTGTGGCATTTCCTTGCGTGCGAAGATGTAGCTGGTGGGTCCTAGTAGTCAGGGCCGAATCATTTTTTTGCCCAGATGGACGCACTTCCTTGCGTGCGAAGATGTAGCTGGTGGGTCCCAGCAGTCAGGGGGAGAATCATTTTTTTGCGAAATACGGTGGCCCGTCCGGTGAGTCCCTGCTGTCAGGTGGAGGAATCATTATTTCCGCGTAATAAGGAGGCACTTCCTTGCTGCGGCCGTGGACCCAGCTGTCAGCCTCTCAACGTACAGTACTCTTACGATCGAAGTCGTTCCTTGACCACGTTGACCACGCCACGCCGAGAGCACCAGGGCGGTGGACGATGGCGAGGCTGTCGGATTTCGGGTTCCGGCAGACCCTTGAGGTTCGAATACTGGGGTCCGCGCAGAGATCCAACCCTCCACCGTCTCGTACCTCGCCGAATCGCAGGGACCTAAACTACTAAACAGAACATCACAAGAGACACGAAATTTATACTAGTTCGGGCCACCGTTGTGGTGTAATACCCTACTCTAGTTTGTGGTGTGGTGGATTGCCTCTTGGGCTGATGAGGAACAGTACAGGGAAGAATAACCTCGCAAGGGTCTGTTCTTGGTGGGTGTGATGAACTGCTAGGTGGTGTTCCATCGCTCTGGCTTGAGGATCGGGTCTCTATCTCTCTCTTCCTGGATTCCAAATGCCAGATGTTTCGATCCCTCCACTCTGAGTGTGGCTACTCCTATTTATAGGCGAAGGCCTAGGCCTCTTCCCAAATATTAGCGGGAAGGCGCCAACAATTAGCCATTTGAAGGGAACAGCGGGTACACTTATCGACTAAAGTTGGTCCTCGCTTGCCAAAGGCTCACAGTGATGGCCTTTGCTTGGGCTCCCTAATGACTCCCTTCCAGCCGTTGGGGCTGGTCTTGGTCTTGTTGCACGAAGCGGATGCCTTTGCTTGATGCCCTCGCTGGGCTTGCTCCCTTTGCACCAAAGTGGAAAGGAGGACGCTGGCTGGCGCCCGGCCAGCGCCCTTGGTAAATCATGGCTTGCGTCATGGGCACCTCGTGAGGTACCCTGCCTTGAACTCTCCGCCTCCTCATGAGCCAACTTTGCGAGGCCGTGCACGAGAAGCTCCTGGTCATCCGCCCAGGTCTCAGCCCCTCACGAGGGTCTTGAGCTTGTGCGAGATGAAGATGGGCTGTCACAGGCCTCCTTGAGCCACGCCCATGGAGCGCTTGGTAAACAAGTGCAGGGACCCCGTTCCCGAACGCCGATGATAGCCCCGGGCCTGGCGCGCCCGAACTTGGAGCGTGCGAGAGGCGAAAGGGCAAGTCTGAGCGTCGTGGGTCCCTAACAACTGCGGCCTTAGGCGCCACGTGGCGATTGATTGGGCGCGTGCACCTCTGCAACGCGTGGGTTGATAATAGGCGGCATCTTCCTTGCCTCCTTTACTTTCTCGATTCTGCTCGCTCGATCCCTTTCTTGCGCCTCTCCTCTCTGCTTCCAAGACCTTCAGATCCACTCTGCCTGCGTGCCCTAGCCAGTCATGGCTCCTCGCCAAGCCTCGTCCGGAGCTTGGTACTCTCCTGCCTTGGACCCGCCAAATGTGTCAGGGCGAGCCTGCATCGACAATCGCCCGGTTGGCGGAGGCCTTGGCGTCAATGGAAACAGCGGTGTTCAAGGCGGCTCCTCCGCCTGAGAGGGTCGGGGAGTACCTTCTACCCGTTCTTCGTGGCGCCATCATTCTTTGATGCAGTGCCTCCCTTCTCTGAGTTCTTCTTCTCCGTCCTCCATCACTACAACGTCCAAGCTCTGCACCTCCATCCCAACTCCGTCCTTCTTCTGGCAATCTTCGCCTACTATTGTGAGGCCCATGTTGGGGTGAAACCCTCGGTGGCCTTGTTGCGCCACTACTTCTTCCTCCGAACCTCCCGTGGTTCCGCCTCCGCGTGCGCGAGCTTCGTTGCATACGGTGGAACCATCGCCATTTCAAACCACAGGAAGCGGATTGAGGGCTTGAGGAGAAAGTGGGTCTTGGTGGATCTTGGGCGCATCCACCCTCGGTGATCCTGCCCCAGAGCCCTTGAGAGTTCCGGCATCGGTCTGGCGAGCTTCAGGATCCCAGCTGGCTGGTCTTTGGAGAAGATGGATGCAGATCTGGCCGGCCCGGCCAGGCGGGAAAGCTGACAGCGTCGGCTGCTGAGGCGTTCTGGAGCACCAATTGGCTCCGCCGCGAAGACTCGCTTCGATGTGGAGGCCTCACTCGAGCCCAGTGGTCCTGGCCAGCGAGGATCTGGCGAGTGTCCTCTAGTCCTTGGTTGGGGGCGATGTGGCGAGAGTGAGGGCGCCCAGCCGCCTTGTTCCTTAGTGAGGATTGGGAGCAGGTAGTGGGGCCCTTGACTGTCTTCATTGGGGACGGGCCCGTGCCCGTGTAGGCTCCAGAGGACCTAGTGGACGTGTCCTCTTCCGACTCCAGCAAAGAGGTGGAGGAAGGAGAGGCGGGAGAGGGGGTTGATTCGGGAGCGGAGTCAAGGGCTCCTCCCCTGCGGCGCAGGCCCAGCGTTCTCCGCCTCCCCGAGTGGCGGCGACAAGGATGAGGATGGCGTGGGCAGGAGCCTGCCCCGATCGAAGAAGGACGGACTGGGCTGGTCCCCTCGGGTCTGCCCGCCCAGGCGATCCATGAGCAGCGCCTCCTGCTCCAGTCCTCTTGAAGCTGACCCCGCAGCCGGCTCTCGGGCTTCAAGTATGGCGGAGGCTGCTCGGAGTCCACCGCGGCGACACTGTAAGTGCACTGCTTCTGTCTTGATCATTGCTCCGTCGACAAGATCGATGTCCATGTCCTTGGCCAGGCTAGCGCCCTGAAGAAGGCTGAAGGGGCTCCACGAGGCCCCATCCGTGTGGTGCCTCTGCCCGAAAAAGAAGGTGATCATGCGCCCAGGCCTCTCCTGCCGGGCATCCTCGCGAGGCTGGCTGAGCCAGCTGAGCGAGCTCAGCCCCCTTGACCTGACGACCCCGAGGTGCCCTTGCTTGGCGCTGCCTCCCTTTGTTGTCGTGGCGCCCGCTGGTTCCGCCTCGGTAGCGAGTGGTTCTGCCGCCGCCATCTCCTCCTATTCCACCAAGCTGATGTCTCTCCGACTCCTCCCATTGTCTGGATCGTGCCGCGCTGAATTGGACCGGCTGCGGCGGGATCTTGTGGCGCCGACCCTCGCTTGGTGGCGGGCGCTTGAGCTGGCCTCTGGCTGGATTCGCTCGGCGCCCGATTCAGGCGGCGCTGGTCGAGCCTCGGCGGCTTGCGACGAGGAGAAGCAGGTTGTTCGTGAGAAGGTAGCCCGCGATGCTGCCTGGGGAGGCAGCCAGCATCAAGGTCATTGTGAGGCTGGAGGGCGAGCTGAATGGCTGCGAGAACCAGCTCGCCAAGGAGGCCCACCTCCGCCGGGGAGCAGGAGGAAAGCATGAAGGCTCGCGAGGCGGCCGTCAAGGATAGGAGGCCAAGCTGAAAGCGCCCGCTTCGCCTAGGCGCTGGCTGGGCAGGAGCTGGAGGCGAGGAAGGTCGAGCTGGACGACAAAGCGCGGGTTCTTGCGGAAGATCGCGTGGCCTTCATGGATATGGAGGTGAAGGCTCGCGCCTGCTTGAGGAGCTTCGATGGCGGCTGGAGAGCCCATGGCGGCGCAGAAGGCGGCCTCGCCAAGCTGCTTCCCTTCCTGGTTCGCGCTCTTGAAGATGTCTCCTTGGTCTTGGCCCCACAGGTGAGGCCGGGCGTGTCTTGTCTTCTGCGGCAGCGGCGGATCCTCACCCACATCTATCTTGCGATCCCAGCATCGACATGGACAGCCTCTTGGAGCCAAGCAAGCGGCGAGCATGCAGCTGCCGCTGCCGAGGCTGTGAAGGGTCAGCGGAGGCTCTGTTGGGGAAGTTCAGGGCCTTGACACCAAGCGAAGCGGTATTGTCGGCCTGCTGCTTCACGAGGCAAGCCCACTCCGTGCTGCTCCACCGCCGACAAGTGACTCCGTTGTGGCTCCTGTCTTGCTTTTAATTCTTGCACATGTATCATGCCTCGGGGAGGCGTTTAAACTTGCATTTGGTATTGCGATAATAGTGTGGACTGTAATATTTGCTTTTGAATTCCTTGAAATTTGTGCTTCCTACTTGCTTATGTTCTACACCGGCAGAGCCCGGCCCCGCGCATACCTCAGCCGCCGTTAGCCCCGACCGGAAACCAGGATGGGACCAAGGAGTGAGGGGCTACGTGACAAGTTAGGCTCCTGAGTCGCGATGCTCAGGAGTCCCCCTTGGCGCACGAACAACAAGTAGGGAGGTGAGACGCGGGCGGATCCACCGTTCTCGTCTGCGAGCCCGGCCCGCGCATACCTCAACCGCCGTTAGCCTTTCGAACTAAGGGGTGAGGGCTACGGGACAGATTAGGCTCTGAGTCGCGATGCTCAGAGTCCCCTTGGCGCTCAAGCGACATGCGTACCTTGGCTCCGCTCGGGAGTGGCGTGTGACGAACCAGTCGAGGGCTGGCTAGGTGGCGTGCGTGCAGGCGTGACCAGGCGCAGCCCGTGCCCAGCCCCTCACGCGGCGCTCGAGGGGGCGTTGCACGAGGCCGGACCTCGAGCTCTGGGCTCCCACGAGGTTGATCACGACCGGAGGCCACCCTCGATTGTTTATCACCAGCGTGAAGCATAAGCGCTTCCGCATGCGTCTGGGCATAGCCGCTCCTCGGCGATGTCGTCGGCCAGCGCGAGCATGGTGCTTCCTTTGGAGCGTGGGAGGGGCTCCCCTCGGGAGGAGCCCAGGCGTGTCTGCCCCACCCTAACACGTGGCTGGCACGGTAGGGCTGGGCCGAAGTGTGTCACAGGCACCCGTGAGCCAGCGGGACTCACGGGGCCCTACCTCAAAGCGGGTTGCGCTGGCTCTAGCCTTATCTTGAGTGTGTTCCTGCAAATTTGGCGGATGCGGTGCTCTCGTCTTGGGTCCGGCTCTCGGACTGGTCTCGGTCGTCGTTGGCAAGCCAGGTCGCGATGCCATGGACAAGACCAGAGGTGAGGGCGGAGGCGGTAGGAGTCTGAGTCGCGATGCTTAGGCACCCCCTTTAACGCGCAAGCTAGGTTAGATGGCGCAACTCTCGTCCTCGGGTCCCGCTCTCGGGCTAGTCTCGGCCGTCGTTGGCAAGCCAGGTCACGATTCCATGGACAAGACCAGAGGGTGAGGGCGGAGAGCGGTAGGAGCCACGAGTCGCGATGCTCGGGCACCCCCCTTTAATGCATAAGCTGGTGGATCAGCAACTCTCGTCCTCGGTCCGGCTCTCGGGCTGGTCTCGGCCGTCGTTGGCAAGCCGGTCGCGATGCCATGAACAAGACCAGAGGGTGAGGGCGGAGAGCCGTTAGGAGCCTGAGTCGCGATGCTCGGGCACCCCCTTTAGCAGCAAGCTGGGTTAGATGTGAAACTCGTCCTCGGGTCCGGCTCTCGGGCTGGTCTCGATCGTCGTTGGCAAGCCAGGTCGCGATGCCATGGACAAGACCGGAGGGTGAGGGCGGAGAGCGGTAGGAGCCACGAGTCGCGATGCTCGTGCACCCCCTTTAGCGTGCAAGATTCCGCCACCCAGAAAAAGGCACCAAATAACAAGCATGGTGGAGCGAGAGCATAATCCTAAGGAAAAAGTAGGAAGGATACATGCTGCATTTGGGACTGGCCCGGCGGCTTGGGCATGATGCAGCCCAAGGCGCCCCCAACAGATAGGCTAACGACATGAAATAAAAAGGGATACATGCAGCGAGGGGCGGACCCACGCGGCACAGGAATAACGGACTGAAGGCGCCCGGCCTAAAATAAAACTTAAAGATGTCACCTGGTGATGTTGGAGATGAAGGGGTGTTGGTGTAGCAGACTCAGTGGGCCGTGTGAGCCGATCCTCACGAGCCCCCAGGCCTAGGGGCCTCGGGAGGCTCCGGAGGCGTTGGCGGCTCCTCAGGGGCCATCTCCATCTCCGCCAGGGCTGCGGCGTGCCTTACCTCTTGAGCCTCCAGGATGGTCCTCATGAGACGCTGGTGCGCAGCAGCCGCGTTTGGCGAGCCATAAGGCATGCGTCACGTGGCTGTGGGGCGGACCCTGCAGCGTCCCACTCGCGAGGGCAGGCGCTCTTGAGATGCGGCTTGGTTGAGCCTGGTATGTCGATGCAGACGCGCAGCCCACCATCCTCGCTGGATGGGGGCCACAGTGAGTGGCGGCGGCTGCCCCTCATGACCCTTGACTCCTGTAGCTCTGAATGGCCTTGCTGGCAAACTCCCGAGGTTTGGCCCTCCTTGCCTTGCTCTGCCTTGCGGAAGCGTTCTTGAAACACGCCTCACGTGGTGCCCAAGCGCCTCCCTCGAGAGCTTGGCGAGGTCGGCGACCCTCCGGGAGAGCCCGAGCCCCGCACCGAGGGGCGCGCGGCACGCTTTCCTATGTGATGGAAGGAGGCCCCCGGCGGCGCAGGCCCCGAGGGGCCTGCCTCTTGAGGGCCGGGCGGTCGATGTCTTCTTCTTCTTGGGTGCAGCCTCGGGAGGCCTCCTGCTGCTGTGGTGCAGGTCTTCCAGTGACGGCAAAAGCTTCGCTCCGGGAGCTGCTGCGTCTCTCTCTTCACGGGGCACCGTGATGACTCCGCCGCTTCACGGCATCTTGAGGGCGTTGTAGCCATGGTGGGTTCTGACCATGAATTGAATAACGCTGGGTACCGAGGATGGCGTTATGCGGTGGCGAATGTGGGCGACGTCGAAGTCGATGAGCTCGGTGTGGTAGTTGTCGCGAGCCCCAAAGGTGGCAGGAAGGCGGACCTGCCCGATCGGGACCGTGGAGCCGTCGGTGACTCGGAGAAAGGCTTGGTTGGCTGAAGTGACCGTAAGGAACTTGAAGATTGTTGAATGTCTCCACGGACAGGGCGTTGAGCCCTGCTCCACCGTCGATGAGGTCTTGGTGACTAGCACGTTTGCGATGATTGGGGAACAAAGCATCGGAGAACTCCGGTGAGGCTGCGCGCTTGAGCTGATCCGCTGAGCTGAGCGTGATGGCGCCACGCCGACCACGAGAGAGGCGCGTGGACTCGAGCTTGGGAGGACTGCATTCACTTTGGCGAACTGCTTGAAGATGCGTTGAGAGGCTGGGGCTTGAGCTCCGCCCGGGATCTGAGGCGATATGCACGCGCTTCTGAAGCCCCCAACCCCTAAATCTGATGGCGGTCTTGATTCTCCTTGGTGGCGGCGGAGGAGGAGGCCTGCGTTCCCTGCAGGCGATCTTCGCGAGGCTGATCCCTCCGGCCTCCCTCGCGAGTGGGTCTTGCCAGCGGTCCTCGCGAGGTTGGTCGCGCCACCCTTGGCGCGGGCCGCGTCTTCCCAGCGTCTGCATTCCTTCCTCCTCCTCGGCCGTAGCCCAGTCGCTGCACTCAGGCGTCTGCCGACCCTTCCTTCAGCGTCTGGCCGGAGCTCTTGACATTCATTGGTGTTGTGGGTGTGGAGGTCGTGGTACCACGATACCGGCTGCCCTTGGAGGACTCGGGTTGATCTCTGCCTCGCTTGGTGTGCGGTTCGGCTGCGAGCATGGCAGCCCCCTGCGCTTCACGTCCTTGGCCTTGGACTTCTTTTCTTGGGATCCGCGCAGCAGCTCGCAGCTCGAGGAGGCGCCCTCCTCAGCCCTGGCGCGCTTGGTCGCCAAGTTGAACAGCTCAAGGAGGTGCACAGATCTTCATGCATCGCCAGCTCCTCCTTTATCTTGGCGTCGCGCGCGCCGTCGGAGAAGGCGGAGATGATGGCCTCCTCCGTTACCACAGGGATCTTGAGGCACGCGTTGTTGAAGCGATGGATGTACTTTGCAGGGTTTCCCACAGCTGCTGCTTGATTGGCGCATGTCGCTTACGGCGGGTGGCCGGTCGCGAGTACCCTGGAAGTTGGCGATGAAGCGGGTGCGCATCTCGGCCCAAGAAGAGATCATGCCTGGGGCCAGATTCAGGAGCCAGGTGCTGGCTCCATCCTTGGGCGCCATGGGAAACCAGTTCGCCATGACCTTTTCATCCTCGTTGGCAGCCTCGATGCCCAGCTCGTAGAGCTGGAGGAACTCTGTAGGGTCAGCCGTGCCGTCGTAGCGAGGAGGCAGGTCTGGCCTGAATTTGGCGGGCCACGCGACGCTGCGCAGCTCGGAGGCGAAGGCGCGGCTGCCCGCCGTGGCCGCGGGGGGCTTTGGACGGCAGAGAGCTTGGTCTTGCGGGCCTCCCTGCACCGCGGCTGGGGGCAGCGCAGGGTCTTGACGTGCCGGAGCGGGGAGCGCTCGGGCAGCTTCTTGTGGGCGAGGAACTTCTTGGCAGCTCTGCTCTTGCCGCGCTGGCGCGGCGGAACGGGTTCCGCCCAGGGACCGCGCGCCTTGGGACCAGGGCGCCTTCTTGGGGAGGAGGCGGCTGAAGCGCCCCGGGAGCTTCATCGCCTGCGTGGGGCGGGGTGCGGTGCAATGAGACGGACGGCGCGGGGTCGCCTCCTGCAGCGCGGACGAGCTCGGCGACTCGGTCGAGCCATTCTTCGTAAACGTCGTCGACGGGGCAGTAGCGCAGGAGCTCGTTAGCTGCGATGATTGCAGCTCGGGCCTCCATGGCCGCGCGGGGCGCGCGTGATGAAGAACCAGCGGGGGTGAGCGAAGGCGTGGCGGTGCGGCCATCACGGCTCATGGGCGGGTCTGGGGCGGCGCTTGCTGCTCGTTCCCGCCCGGGCGATTGCGGCGTTGATGGCAGGTGACGAGGAGCGACGAGGGCGCCCGACAGGAGCCGTCTGGCGACATGGGAGGCGAGGGCGGCTCGGCGCTCCGCGCGAGCCCGACAGGCGTCCGACATGGTTGCGGTGGTCGGGAAAAACGAGGCGACGAAAGCAGATTCGCGCACGCACCTACAGCGCGCCAAATGTCGCATTTCGGTTCCGGCAGACCCTTGAGGTTCGAACTTTGGGTGCGCGCGGAGATCCAACCCTCCACCGTCTCGCACCTCGCCAAATCCCAGGGACCTAAACTACTAAACAGAACAGCACAAGAGACACGAGATTTATACTAGTTCGGGCCACCGTTGTGGTGTAATACCCTACTCTAGTTTGTGGTGTGGTGGATTGCCTCTTGGGCTGATGAGGAATAAGATCTGAGGAAGAACAGCCTCGCGAGTGCATTCTTGGTGGGTGTTATGAACTGATAGGTGGTGTCCCGTCGCTCTGGCTTGAGGATCGGGTCTCTATCTCTCTCTTCCTGGATTCCAAATGCCAGATGTTTCGATCCCTCCACTCTGAGTGTGGCTACTCCTATTTATAGGCGAAGGCCCTGGGCCTCTTCCCAAATATTGAGCGGGAAGGGCGCCAACAATTAGCCATTTTAAGGGGAACAACGGGTACACTTATCCCGACTAAAGTTGGTCTCGCTTTGCCAAAGGCTCTAGTGATGGCGCTTGCTTGAGCTCCACGATGACTCCCTTCCAGCCGTTGGGGCTGGTCTTCGTCTTGTTGCACAAGCGGATGCCTTTGCTTGATGCCCCGCTGCGCTTGCTCCCTTTGCACCAAAGAGGAAAGGAGGGCGCTGCTGGCTGGCGCCTCGACTAGCGCCCTTGGTGCGTCATGGCTTGCGTCATGGGCACCTCGCGAGTACCCTGCCTTGAACTCTCCGCCTCCTCATGAGCCAACCTGACGAGGCCGTGCCTGAGGAAGCTCCTGGTCGTCCGTCCCGCGAGGCTTGGCCCCTCGTGAGGGTCTTGAGCTTGTGTAGATGAAGATGGGCTATCCTGGGCCTCCTTTGAGCCACGCCGCAGGCTGCGTGCGAGCAAGTCACAGGGACCCCGTTCCCGAACGCCCGGCAGAGGCCTAGGAAGGGGCGACAGTGCAGGGAAGATGCAGCAGTGGAAGCCCACGGGGACAGGAGTACGAGGGTTCACTGGTTCGGCTATGGTGTGAGGCTGCCGTCATCGCAGAATAACAGGGGGTGTGGGTGAGTGGATGGCCTGGCTAGCGGTGGGAGTAGTAGGGGGCGGTGAGGCCTTCGCGGCATCACAGCCGGCCACGGGAGGCAGTGTAACACCCCGGATGTATATTTCCATATTTGTAACTCCAACTCTTGCCATTTTTAGCTATGTGCTATGATATTTCCTTCATGGTTGAGTTTTGTCTTTCATTTTGCATTTTGTTCATGCCATGCATTTCATCTCATGTCATCATGTGCATCTCATTTGCATTCGTGTTCATCTCATGCATCCGGTCATTTTCCTCGTTGTCCGTTTCGCAATCCGACACTCCCACATGCACCCGTTGCACGCCTCGAATCTCCTTTCGTGAGCGGGAGAGAAACGTTCCCGGGATGGGCCGAGATTTGTCGAGTGGCCTTGGTACATCACCGTTAGGCCGCCTGTCAAATTTCGCTCCATTTGGAGATCATTTGATGCCCCAACGGTTAACCGGGTAACCGCAAAAGCCACTCTCTCTTATTGCAGCGCAACACCCCTCCAAAACAGCCCACTAACTCATCTAAACCCCCTCCATGCTCTCCATCGTTGGATCACGATCGTGTGGGCAAAAACCGCACCGCATTTGGACTCTCCTAGCTCCCTTTATCTATAAATATGTGCCTCTCCTCGAAATTCCCGCAGTCTAAACCCTAGCAAATCCCCCCTCCCGCCGCCGGACATGTCTGCGCCTGCCGGACAGCTGTGCAACCCCTCCCAGCCTCTCCCGCGCTGACACGTGGCAGCTGCTCAGCTCCGCCGCTGGGGCTGGCCCCCCGAAGCCCATCCTCCCATGCCGCACGGTTCCTCCAGCGCGCCGCCCCAGGTCAACGCCGCCGCCGCCGCTCCGAGACTTCGCTTGCGCTGGTGCCTTCGTTGCCCTCTGCCGGTGTGACACCGTGCAAGCACACCACCGCCCGACACCGGTCTCCGCGGCCCCGCCGCACGTCCACCACCGCCCGGCCTCGCCCTCGCCGTCCCTGTCGCGCCACGGCCAGATCTGGCCGCTCCACTCAGGCGACATCCTCCCCCGCAAACTCCGGCGAGCCCCCGCGCCTCCGGCCGCCTTCTTCCTCTAAGTTCGGTGACTCCCCGATGATCCCCGAAGTCCGTGCCGCGAAACACTAGATCCGATCCGCGAGGTGATATTTTCACTAAGTCCCGACTCTGTGACATTTTGGTGCCCCCTTTGACATGTGATAACTTCACGCTCGGTGCTTCGAATAATGAATATGATATATCGAAATGTCCGTCACATGTTGATATTAATGTTAGGTTCATTTTCATGCATGTTGCTGTCCATATCTATGCCGTTATCCTTGTTGCAAAAGTGATGTATGATGTTGTCTGCTGGAATTGAACATAACTTGATGATTGTCGTTTTCGTTGCATTCGTGTGTGCATCCTATGAGCATGATGTCTATATGTTTTTGCAGAATCTCCATGCCGTCTTTATAGAGGTGAAAGCCTTGTATTTTTATGAGCTTTGTGGTGACTAGCACAAGCATGCAGAGTAGGCTATGTGATGTTGCTGTTTCCAGGCACTTAGTTATTTTGCCAAGTCCTTTCCTGTTACATTTTTATGCTATGTAAACATGTTGCTACTAGTAGATCCATGCGCATTTTAAGGTACATCAGTAAAAGTGTTTTGAAGATGTGGTATTTCTCTATCCATTGAAGCCTCTGGTTGTAATTATAGAGTAGTGACGCATGTCTTTTCCATGTTGTACTTTTTGCTAAAATTATTCCTGGCAGATTGTTAACGTGAAGTTCAGTTTTTGCATGTGTTTTTCTAGTGATCCATGTAGCCTATGGACTTGCTCTTGCCATTCTTAGCTTCATGAATATGTCTACATACTGTTGGTTGCCTTGTGATGCAATGTAGTGCTTTGTGGTGAGTGGCATGAGCATGCAAAGTTGCTATCATGAATCTGTTTCTGTCATGCTCTGTTCTTATGTCTGAAACTGATGATATCATTGGCCATGTTTGCATTGATTCTACCATCCTTTCCATGCATTTTTTATTAAATTTCAGTAAGGGAGTTTTATTCTATGTCTTTAGTACTAGCATTTCATGCCTTTGTTTGCGATGATATGTTCCTGTAGCTTGTTGCTTGTTAGCTCTAAACATTTCTACCTGATGTTGTTTATGCCATGTTTAGTATTTTCACCAAGTGTGTGAATCTGTTATCATTTGCATTTTTGCCGTGCTATTTTGAGCTTGTACTAATGAGTTCTAGGAGGAGCTCAGTGTTCATGATTTGTAGAGCTTCATGTGTAATTTAATGCCTTGTGTTTCTTTGCTATGTTGGAGTGATTTAGCATAGTTTCTTGTTGCATTCTAAGTGCTATGATGTTGTTAATCGCAGATTTGCATCATTCTTGTTTTGCTTATAATTTGCAAACCGTGCATCCGTTTTCGGTGATCCTTATATCGATTTCGACCGAAATCACCTCATCTTTCCAGCGGTATGCTTGGTTTGCCAAGTTGATGCGTTGATCATCTTTTTCCTTTCGGAGTACCCATATGCCTTGCACATCATACCTTGCATTCCATGTCATGTCGTGCATCATGTTTTGACTGCCTGTGCATTGCACCGTTATTGATTGTGATGCGTTGCTTGTGTTCTTGATTTGGGTAGAGCCGGGAGACGAGTTCGTGAACGAGGAACCTGTTGAGTACGCTAACAAGGAGCAAGCTTTCGGCAACTCTGAGAACTTTGCAGGCAAGATGACTATTATCCTCGATATCACTTCTATCTTGGCTTGCTAGTTGTTCGTTCTATCGCTATGTCGCGCTACCTACAACTTGTTTATCATGCCTCCCATATTGCCATGTGAAGCCTCTAACCCACCTTCCTAGTAAACCATTGTTAGGCTATGTTACGGCTTTGCTCAGCCCCTCTTATAGTGTTGTTAGTTGCACGTGAAGTTGAAGATTGCTCCATGTCGGAACATGATTATGTTGGGATATCACAATATCTCTTATTCTAATTAATGCATCTATATACTTGGTAAAGGGTGGAAGGCTCAGCCTTATTCCCGGTGTTTTGTTCCACTCTTTTCGCCCTAGTTTTTGTCATACCGGTGTTATGTTCCTTGATTTTGTGTTCCTTAACCGGTTGGGGTTATGGGACCCCCTTGACAGTTCGCTTTGAATAAAACTCCTCCAGCAAGGCCCAACCTTGGTTTTACATTTTCCTAACAACCTAAGCCTTTTTCCCTTGGGAGTTGCAAACCCAAGGGTCATCTTTATTTTAACCCCTCCCCCGGGCCAGTGCTCCTCTGAGTGTTGGTCCAATCTAGAGCCACTTGCGGTGCCACCCCTTCACCCGTGGTCTTCGGTTGCTGTACATAGTGTTCATCTGGTGTGCCCTGTGAACAAGATATGTGCAACTCTTATCTGGATTTGTCGGCACATTCGAACGATCTTGCTGGTCTTGTTTTACCATTGTCGAAATGTCTTGTAATCGAGATTCCGAGTCTGATCGGGTTGTTCCGGGAGAAGGAATATCCCTCGCTGATCGTGAGAGCTTGTAATGGGCTAAGTTGGCACACCCCTTGCAGGGGTACAAACTTTCAAGAGTCGTGCCCGCGGTTATGCGGAAGATGGGAATTTGTTAATATCCAGTTGTAGAGAACTTGACACTTGACTTAATTAAAATGAATCAACCGCGTGTGTAGCCGTTATGGGTTATGTATGAACATAACTAGTTTCAGGATCACTTCTTGATCACTTCTAGCTTCACGGCCGTTGCGTAGTTTCTCATCTTACTCTTGTACTCGTATGTTAGCCACCATATTTGCTTAGTGCTTGCTGCAACTCCACCTCATTACCACATCCTACCCACAAGCTTAAATAGTCTTGATCACGCGGGTTTTGAGATTGCTGAGTACTCAGGACTCACAGATACTACCAAAACAGTTGCAGGTGCCGATGATACCAGTGCAGGTGATGCTACCGAACTCAAGTGGGAGTTCGACGAGGACCTTGGTTGTTACTATGTTTCGTTTCCTGATGATCAATAGTGGAGTCCAGTTGGGACGATTGGGGATCTAGCATTTGGGGTTATCTTCTTTTTATTCGGATTTGTCCGTAGTCAGACTATGAGTGTACTCTGAATGATGTATGAATTATTTGTTCATTGTGTGAAGTGGTGATTGTAAGCCAACTATTTATTCTACCCTTGTCCTTGTGCATGGGAATGTGTGAAGATGACCCTTCTTGTGACAAAACCAAAATGCGGTTATGCCTCTAAGTCGTGCTTTGACACGTGGGAGATATAGCCGCATCTTGGGAGTTACAAGTTGGTAATCGGAGCCATCCCCGACTTAGGAGCCCCTTGCTTGATCGAATTGCTGGCGTTGTTGAGTCTAGAACAAAAATGTTTTGAGTCTTAGGATTATATATATTGGAGAGTAGGATTCTTTTTACTCCTCAGTCCCTTCGTCGCTCTGGTGAGGTCTCCTGCCGTAGATGTTTTTTCTTTCCTCTCCTCATATTTCACTAATTTTTTTAGGATTACGCAGGTATCATGGGATAGTTCCGATATTCTTATGATGAGAACATTGTAATGTTCTTGGTGCCTCCTGACATTTAGGGGTTGTGGCAGTGTCCCCGGGAGTTGAGCTCCAAGGTGTTGTCATCACAATTTTATCGTTGCAGTTCTGGAATACCTAAGTTTCGCAGACCTCGAAAATCTCTTTTATACATTTGTTGGTGAGATAACCTCGACGCCACCTAGTACTGGGCGGGAGTTCGGCCATATTGCCATAGCTAGTATAGCGGATGCTTTTTGAAGGTTGAGGTACACAATTTCCGGAGTTTTCTTGGTTATGTGTTGACGGATGGATATAGCTGGATGTAGGGATTGTTAGTTTGGGTGAGATATTATGCTTCCCCTGTATCCCGAACACCAGATTGCATAACCATAAAGTTTCTGGAGTTTATAGGTGGGAATTCAAGTAGCTCATGTTATTCTTCCCGCAGATATTTGGTATGTGAAAGAATCGAGAAGAGGTGTCTAGAGGGGGGTGAATAGACTCTCAACAAAGAAAAGTTGCAGTTTATATTTTCTTCAAGTTAAGGTAGAGTTTTAGCACAAGTTTAAACATTCACAACACATTCAAGCAAGCATGGCAAGAGTATATGAGCAGCAGAAAGTAAAGAATGCAATTTGCGAGAATGTAAATGGATGGGATTGGAGTGTGCAAACGAAATTGGAGACACGGAGATTTTTGGCGTGGTTCCGATAGGTGGTGCTATCGTACATCCACGTTGATGGAGAATTTAACCCACGAAGGGTAACGGTTGCGCGAGTCCATAGAGGGCTCCACGCACAAAGGGTCCCCGAAGAAGCAACCTTGTCTATCCCACCATGGCCATCGCCCACGAAGGACATTCTTCACTAGGGTAGATCTTCACGAAGTAGGCGATCTCCATGCCCGTAGAAACTCCTTGGTTCAATGTCACAATCTTGACAGAAGCTCCCAAGTGACACCTAACCAATCTAGGAGACACCACTCTCCAAAAGGTAATAGATGGTGTGTTGATGATGAAATCCTTGCTCTTGTGCTTCAAACGATAGTATCCCCAACACTCAACTCTCTCTCACATATTTGGATTTGGTGGAAAGATGATTTGAGTGGAAAGCAACTTGGAGAAGGCTAGAGATCAAGATTCATATGGTTGGAATGGAATATCTTGACCTCAGCACATGAGTAGGTGGTTCTCTCTCAGAAAATGTATGATGGAAGTGTAGGCATGTTCTGATGGCTCTCTCCACGAATGAAGAGTGGGTGGAGGGGTATATATAGCCTCCACACAAAATCTAACCGTTACACACAATTCACCAAACTCGGTGGGACCGAATAACAAAACTCGGTCGGACCGATTTAGTTCATAATGTGACCGTTAGGCATTTCGGTGGGACCATATGATCAACTCGGTGGGACGATGTGCTAGGGTTAGGGTAAAACCTCATCTCGGTTTGACAGATTACACAAACTCGGTGGGACCGATTTTTGTAATAAGCTAACCAGAGAGTTGGTCAGGCAAACTCGGTGGGACCGATTACAAAACTCGGTAGGACCCAATTTATTGCAACAGGAACCAGAGAGTTTGCAAGCCCATCTCGGTGAGACCGGGATCCCATCGGTGAGACCGAATTGATTAGGGGTTCTGGCAGTGGCTATGTAAAGTGAACTCGGTGGCGCCGGATAGAAAGTTTTGGTGGGGCCGAGTTTGAGTTTTGGTTTGGGACATATGTGGATATGAGAAAGTGGTTGAGGGATTGGGAGCATATCACTAAGCACTTTGAGAAAGTCAGCCATTAAGCAACACCTCATCCCCTTTTAATTGTATTTGCTTTCCTATGGACTCAATGTGATCTTGGATCACTAAAAGTAAAACGTAGAGTCTAGAGCCTTTGAGCTTTAGCCAATCCTTTATCCTTAGCATCTTGAAGGGGTTCCATATCCTCTTGTCCATGCTACTCCATCTGTTGAACTTGTCTGAAATATACTAGATAAAAACATTAGTCCAAAAAGAGATATGTTGACATTAATTACCAAAACCACCCAGGGAGCACTTGTGCTTTCAATCTCCCCCTTTTTGGTAATTAATGACAACATACATCAAAGCTTTATATAAAGATAAAGAGAATAACAAATAAAGCTTTGGAAAGGACATGTAACATGCATAGGCTCCCCCTACATGTATGCAATCATGTCAATATGGAATATAAGAGCATGTGAATGCATAATCATGACATAGCAAGCAATGTGTTACATGTATCTTGGCTATATGCATCAGAGAAAATGATATGAATATATGAAGTGTAACCTCGGGTTCATGATTCCTTCTTGCAAACAATATGTACATCAGCAAGAAATCATCATGCACATGAGTGTGATGCATATACTTACCTTGCGGTCTTGAGATGGCTTAGGAAGAGATGAACCTGAGTAAACAAGGTTAGATAACACAAATACATCTACTAGACAGAGCAAACAAAAGAAGCCATAAGAGTACCAAGATTGGGATAACATGTAGGGAGTGAGTACTAGGTACTCTGCTGGATACAAACATGTCCCCAAAGGTAAAAGATATGCACTGAATTCAAATACTTCCTTCCCTGACAGTCTTTCTCCCCCTGAATCTTATATTGGATAATGGGGGAAAGTAGGGAAACAAAATCAGAGAAAAAATAGATCAGATAACATAATCATGTCTTTCGCCTCTTAAAGACATGTGACTTCTCTCCTCTTGAACACCAAGCATCAGGGGCCTTTGGATGTGATTACATATCTCCCCATGTTTGAAGTATACTCTCCCCCTTTTGAAGGATTAATCTTTGATGTGATCTCTCCCTCCCCCTTTGACATCAATTTCCAAGAAGGGATGTTTTCTAGAGTGTGAGTAAAAATAGGTTTGGTCCTTGAGTCACTGAGAAAAGCAACATGTAAAATGTGATGCTGGTTGAGGACAAGAATCATTTGAGTGGATCTGGGGCGAAAATGCAGGAACAAGTGGCAAATTGTCTTCTTTGCAGTGAAATCGGTGGCACCGAGTTGTGTTCTTCGGTTGCACCGAAAGGATTCAGTTGGAACGAAAGTAGCAAACCGGTGTGACCGAGTTCAACACAGAGAAAGAGCAATAGTCACCTCAGCGCACTAGAGAAATAAGATCTCACAAAGACTTGCAAGGAATTAACTGAAGAGTTTGCAATGAATTGGATGGAGGGAATGCAGAACAAAATAGAGAAAAGAAAATCTAGAATGAAGTTTTCTTTATAAAAGAAGGGGAAAAATATGCAAAGGACAAATGCAAGAACTCAGAGAAACACTAGGGAACTTCATCTAGAATTGGGAGGTGATAAAGTCACCTATGTTAGAGTATATTGACTAAGGAGTCAAGTGAGAACACTTGATTATAAGTCATACTCATCGTTTAAGCTCAAAATGGGGTTACCATTTTTCGTTTAAGCATCTGATGTATTCACATCTTGTTGAGATGCTTTGACCCATATCGTGGGGTAAAGCTTCTCTAAGATGGAATAACATATCTTGGGTGGTGGTGTTGAACTTGATCATGTAGTTTAACTTGCATGGAATGCTCAAGATTGATGTAGCGCATCAATGGTTGGGAGCATCACTTGTAGTTTGAGTTCATCTACCTACATGGGTTAGTCCTGCAAGGAAGAGCACTTGTGTTTCCAAAATGACAATCATGAAATTTGATACCAAATGAAGTTTGATATATAGAGTTTGTCAAAGGATATGTTGAAGGGTTTCATGCTTCGTTATCTTCAACCACTATGTTGTAGAGACTTGGTGATGTAGATATTGCTCAAGATGTGAGTGAGTTGCAATCTCATGGATTTAGATTCATCCAAGTACCTACAAGGGTTAGATAGCATGCAAGGGTACAAATGTATCCAAGACATATGATCATCATCATAAGAGAAGTGTCGCAGATTAGTCAAAAGCTCATGCCTTGCATGTATCCAAATGGAGTTCCTACTCCAAGTTTGAAGCATCAATGATGTTCAATTCACCTCTCAAACAGCAAAATACTTTCTCATCAAGCGGTTTGGTGAATATATCCGCCAATTGCTTATCGGTACGAACATGTTTAAGATCAATGTCCCATTTAGCAGCATGATCTCAAATGAAATGATGACGAACTTCAATATGCATAGTTCGAGAATGTTGCATGGGTTTGTGAGCAATCTTAATAGCACTCTCATTGTCACATTGAAATGGAACATGTTTCACATTAATCCCATAGTCTTTAAGAGTTTGGGTCATCCAAAGTAATTGAGCACAACATGAACCGGCGGCAATGTATTCCGCTTCGGCGGTGGATAAGGATACCGAGTTTAGTTTCTAGGAGGACCAAGACACAAGAGATCTACCGAGAAATTGACAAGTACTCGAAGTGGACATTCTATCAACCTTGTCTCCGGCATACTCCGAATCGGAGTAGCCAACAAGATCAAAAGAAGACCTCTTAGGATACCAAATGCCAAAATTTGGTGTATGTATTAGGTATCTCACTATCCTTTTCACAGCCTTAAGATGATATTCTTTGGGGGCTGCTTGATATCATGCATACATGCAAACACTTAGCATAATATCGAGGCGGGAGGCACATAGATATAACAATGAACCAATCATAGAGCGGTAAACCTTTTGGTCAACCGATTTGCCATCCTTGGTCAAGTCAAGATGTACACTAGTAGGCATGGGGGTTTTCATACCTTTGCTTTCTTGCATGTTGAACTTCTTGAATAAGTCCTTGGTGTACTTTGTTTGAGAAACAAAGGTGCCTTCCTTAGTTTGCTTGATTTGCAAACCAAGAAAGAACTTGAGTTCACTCATCATAGACATCTGAAACTTCTTTGACATTAGCTTTCCAAACTTTTCACTAAAATGAGGGTTAGTCAAACCAAATATGATATCATTAACATAAATTTGGCACAAAAGTAATTCACCGTTAACCCTTTTATTAAAAAGAGTAGAATATACTTTTCCAATCTCAAAGCCTTTTTCAATAAGGAACTTGGTCAAGCATTTATACCACGCTGTAGGAGCTTGTTTAAGACCATAAAGAGCTTTGTGAAGTTTGTAAACATGGTCGGGTTTCTTAGGATTGACAAAGCCGGGAGGTTGTTTAACATAAACTTCCTCCTCAATTTCACCATTTAGAAAGGCACTTTTAATGTCCATTTGGTACTAGGTGATATCATGGTGATTAGCATAGGCAAGTAAGATGCGGATGGACTCAAGTCTAGCAACGGGGGCATATGTCTCACCATAGTCCATACCTTTGACTTGAGTGTAGCCTTGGGCAACGATACGTGCTTTGTTGTGGACGACTTGACCATCTTCGTCTTGCTTGTTGCGAAACACACATTTCGTACCAATGATGTTGTGGTTGTTGTCGGGCTTCTCGACCAATGTCCGCACTTGATTTCTCTCAAAGTGGTATAGCTCTTCATTAATGGCGTTTATCCAATCCGGATCTTCCAATGCTTCTTCAACCTTCATAGGTTCAATGCTAGAGATGAATGAATAATGTTCACAAAAATTAGCCAAACGAGTATTGGAGCGAGTAATTCTCCTGGTTTGAATATCATTGAAGATTTGTTCGACGGGATGGTCTCTTGAGAATCTTGCTCGAACTCGTGAGAGCTTTTGCTTGGGTCGGGATGGAACATCTTCTTCATCATCCTGTCCTTCTTCTTGCCCTTCTTCATTGTTGACGTTGTCATTTTCTTGTCGTGGTGGAGGAGGTTGGTGAGGTTCATCTTGGTGTGCTTCCTTGTTTTCTTCATCTTGATGTGTCCCACTTGTGGATGCTTCCACGTTAGCTCTTGGTTTACCTTGTCGTGAAGTAGAAGCTTCCACTTGGATGGACGAGGTACTCTCCTTCACCTCCGTTGGACGAATCTTGCCAATAGACAGGTCTTGGATAGCTTCCGAAGGGTCTTTGTTTCCTACATCAATTGGCAATTGCTCTACTTGCGAGCCGTTAGATTCATCAAACTTCACATCTACCGTCTCTTCAACCTTCAGTGAAATTATTGTAGACATGGTTGGTGTGAGAATTTGAGCCATAACCAAGTAAGAAACCCTCATGAGATTTAGGAGCAAATTTAGAATGACGATGCTTATCAAGAATGTAACACTTTGAGCCAAATACTCGAAAGTAGCCAACATGGGGTTTGTTACCGGTGAGGAGCTCGTATGTCGTCTTGCCGAGTAGCTTGTGAAGATAAAAGCGATTTGTTGCATGACAAGCCGTCTCAACCGCTTCCGCCCAAAAGTGTTTTGGAGTCTTGTACTCATCAAGCATCGTTCTCGCCATCTCAATAAGAGTTTGGTTCTTCCTCTCAACAACTCCATTTTGTTGAGGCATGTATGTAGCCGAGAACTCGTGTGAAATTCCTTCTTCGTCAAGAAAGGTATCCACATTTGTTTTCTTGAACTCCGTTCCGTTGTCGCTGCGAACCTTCTTGATCTTCACTTCAAATTCATTTTGGGCCTTTCTAGCGAAGTTCTTGAAGATCTTTTGGACCTGCGATTTATCACCAAGAAAGAACACCCACATAAATCTTGAAAAATCATCGACTATAACTAGACGAAATGAGTTTCCACCGAGACTCTTGTAGGCATTGGGACCAAAGAGATCCATATGAAGTAGCTCGAGCGGTATTCTCATGGTCATGATGTTCTTCACGGGGTGACTTCCTCCAACCTATTTTCCTGCTTGACAAGAACTCCACAATTTATCCTTGTCAAATATAACATTTTTTCCTACAAGGATATGATCACCTTTAATAAGCTTATCAAGATTTCACATGCCCACATGACCTAACCTTCTATGCCACAACCAGCCTTTCGAAGATTTAGCAATTAAGCAAGTTCTAGGTTGAGCCTTTTTAGTGAAGTGAACAATGTAAAGATCACCTCTACGTATACCGGTAAAGACCATTTTATGATTATCTCTACGAAACACTTGGCAATCTACTTCAGTAAATAGGACATTGGAACCAAAGTCAGCAAGTCTAGATACAGAAAGTAAATTGTAGCCAAGAGATTCAACGAGCATAACATATTGTATGGAGCTATCATGTGAGATGGCCACCTTACCAAGGCCAACCACCTTACCCTTTGAGTTATCACCAAAAGTGACGTACTTCCGAGGGCCGTCGTTTTCAGCAAGCTCACGAAACATATCCTTGTCTCCGGTGATATGATTAGTACATCCACTATCAAGCACCCATTCCTTTCCTCCAGCCATGTAGCCGCGAGGATCAGCCATAAGACCAAAGTGTCTCATAGACTCATCGAGATCAAAGTCACTATCATCATCCTCATCATAGTATCCATGTTCAACTTCATCTTGTAATTGATCATTCCCTAGAGAAGGTGATCCATTAGAAGTATGACCGTAACAATGTACATCTCTATGGATTCTAATGACTTCGGAAATGATATTGCTAATGATTCCAACATCTCCTTTGGCACGCATGAGATCACGAAGCTCAAACAGGCAATCATCAAACTTAGGATCACTAGTACTCATCCTATTCAAGGCAATAGACTTATGGGAATCTCATCTAGATTTTTAAAGGAATAATTTGGGAATCATTCCTCTAGAAATCTCCATATGGTGTAAGCACAATCAAGATAAGGTAAGCTAGCAATCAAAATTTTGGGCAATCCTCTAACAATTAGATTGATAGTTCTAAGACTGCGAATCATGTCAAGATCCTCATCAGGAGTGGGATGCAAAGGATCACTAGGGGAAACGCAAGGACTAGTAACGTACTTGTTCAAGTGATATTCATTGAAAATCTCAAGCATCTCATTTTTCCACATATGAAAGTACTCTCCATCAAGTATAGGCACTCTATGTCTAAGACTCCCCAACATAGACTCATCCATCTTCCTCCATAGGTGTTTTAACCAAAGAAATGGAGACCAAAGCTCTGATACCAATTGAAAGGATTGAGAAGAGGTGTCTCGAGGGGGGTGATTAGACTCTAAACAAAGAAAAGTTGCAGTTTTTATTTTCTTCATGTTAAGGTAGAGTTTTAGCACAAGTTTAAACATTCACAACACATTCAAGCAAGCATGGCAAGAGTATATGAGCAGCGGAAAGTAAAGCATGCAATTTGCGAGAATGTAAAGGGATGGGATTGGAGTGTGCAAACGCAATTGGGGACACAGAGATCTTTGGCGTGGTTCCGATAGGTGGTGCTATCGTACATCCACGTTGATGGAGACTTCAACCCACGAAGGGAAACGGTTGCGCGAGTCCACGGAGGGCTCCACCCACGAAGGGTCCACGAAGAAGCAACCTTGTCTATCCCACCATGGCCGTCGCCAACGAAGGACTTGTCTCACTAGGGTAGATCTTCATGAAGTAGGAGATCTCCTTGCCCGTACAAACTCCTTGGTTCAACTCCACAATCTTGACGGAGGCTCCCAAGTGACACCTAACCAATCTAGGAGACACACTCTCCAAAAGGTAATAGGTGGTGTGTTGATGATGAACTCCTTGCTCTTGTGCTTCAAATGATACTCACCCCAACATTCAACTCTCTCTCACAGATTTGGATTTGGTGGAAAGATGATTTGATTGGAAAGCAACTTCGAGAATGCTAGAGACCAAGATTCATATTGTTGGAATGGAAAATCTTGACCTAAACACATGAGTAGGTGGTTCTCTCTCAGAAAATGTATGATGGAAGTATAGGCATGTTCTGATGGCTCCCTCCATGAATGAAGAGTGGGTGGAGGGGTATATATAGCCTCCACACAAAATCTAACCATTACACACAAATCACCAAACTCGGTGGGACCGAATCACAAAACTCGGTCGGACCGATTTAGTTCATAATGTGACCGTTAGGCATTTTGGTGGGACCGATATGATCAACTCGGTGGGACCGATGTGCTAGGGTTAGTGTCGGTGTACAAAAGAGGGGGCGGACCTTTGTACCCCTTTACCTGTGCACACACAGTCGGAGCCGCGCCCACGGCCACACCAAGCAGAACAGGGGAGGTGAACCAAGGTAAAACCGAAGCCCAAGACAGCCAAAGCAACACCAAGGCCAAGAACACAAAGAAGAAGAGAGGAGAAGCAGGTTTCCCTGGCAAGATCCTTGCCGGGGGCAGCCTCAGCGGCCCCGGCAAAACCCTTGCCGGGGTGGCTCGCCAACACCAGCGGAGTGAGCCACCCTCAAGCCCACGGGTTCCAACTCAACCAACCACGTTGGAACTAGTGCTCGGGAGGTACCTCCATGGTGGCATGGAGATCTTTGTGAAGACAAGGGACATTCCAGATCAGATGAGGATTGAAAGACAACGATCCTCGGCAAGATCCTTGCCGAGGAGAACCACAAGACCCCCGGCAAGATCCTTGTCGGGGACGACAGCGCGCCACGACAAGAACCTTGCCGGGCCACCCGACAAGGCTCTCGCCGAGGATGCCAGTAGGCCCACCGCCAGGCCAGCACCAGCCAAGTCTCCATCGCCGTTCGCATGCAGCTGCCAGCCCAACCAACTGGGCAGGCACCTGCGTGGAAACATGCAGCTCCCAGGCCAACTCATCAAGCACCTGCGTGGTGGCATGCAGATCTTCATGAAGACCCCACCACCGTGCCATCTCAGCTGCCTGCATGCCTACATGGCGCCACACGCATCGCTAGCCAGGGCGCGTGTCAGAGCGAGGAGGAGCAGCGACGGACGGGACGGGCCTCGCTCCCGTCCCTAATAAAGCTAGGGGACACCTCAGCAGTGCATTAAATGCACCTTGTCCTGTAATACGAGCGATAAGCTCGTAGCACTGTATGCCTTTCCACCTCATGTGTGCCACTGTGGCCGCCCCTTTCAACTATAAAAGGAGGCCCGTGGCATACCGGAAAGGGATTCGGCTCTATGAACCGGCACAGCCACCGTAGCTAGTTCGAGAGCTCAACAACACTCAATACATCCACCAAAGCAGGACTAGGGTTTTACGCATCCTCGCGGCGCAAACCTGGGTAAACGATCCTTGTGCTGATTACTAATCCTGCTCTTCTCGCAAACCTGCGCCCCGAAAACCGTAGTAGGGATTCTTGTGATCCCATAGGTGTCGTTCCACACCAACATCTTTGGCGTGTCAGGTAGGGGCGCAATTGTGAGAATCTGGTCTAGTAGTTAGCCTAGCGTTTCTTCATCGCCATGGATCCCAAGAAGAAGACGGCCACGGCGATCAGCTTGTTGCGAGCCAAACGTCCCTTGCCAGTGCGGACGAGCAGCGGGCTGGTCGCGGACAGGACCCGGGCCGCGGTCCGCGAGCACCAGCAACACCCTGGCAGTTAGAGCCTGGCGAGCGGCGTCGTTCGCGTGCCAGACGACCGGCCGCACGTTGCCAGATCCAAAGACGGAGCTGGGCCCCCAGCAGGCGGCGCAGGGCCCTCCAGGAGTGTCGTTGCGCCACCCCCGGGCAATGCAGCAATCTCCAGGACGCCCACACCGGCGGCCACATCGCGCTCTTCCCAGGGTGCGCGCAATGAGCAGCGTCACCACGCTGAAGACCCCGGACACGGCAGTGGGAAGAGCCATGTGCATTGTCCGCGGGACGAAGGAGTTCAGCATGCCCGCCGCAATGCTGGTGAAAATGGCACGCAACCGCTGGGTCGTGAAAGAGCTCCTTCAAACATGGTTAGAAGTCAAAGCGTGCCATGGTCCATGCAGCTGTCGCCGCCACCCACGCAAGTAGAAGCTTTGGCGTGCACGCAGCTGCTCCTCGACTTCCCTCCTGCGGCGGAAAAGCTCGATGAGTGGAGGGACATCATCCGGAGCCTCGTCGCCATCGCCAACAAAGATGATCCGCGACCGGAGGGACCCACGGGCCGGCGCCCCACCGAGCCACCACATGACAATGCTGGGAAGACCGGGGGTGCTGCGGTTACGGTGCACTATCCTCCTCCTCGCCAGCCCCGCGGGCGTCTGCCTTACATGACGACGCTTGTGATGACATCTCCATAGCGTCATCCGACCCGTGGATCCGCCGCGACCAACGCCAAGTTCTTCGAGAACGAGCTCACGAAGATGCTCGAACCACTATCGAGCGCCGGCATGATATACGCCACTAGTCAGACAAGCAGGCGGGACCCTCTATGGACCACCCAGCGCCGGGGGGCTCCGGCGGCCTACCTTACGAGGTGGGCTGCCCAGCCTTTACCCGTGAGCTGCGGCAGTTCCAGTGGCCGTCCCACCGCATGTTCAACCCCGATGTCGGCGAGAAGTATACTGGCAAGACCCATCCATCCGAGTGCTACACCATCGCGATGTAGGCTGCCGGAGCTCGCGACGACAAGGTGCTTGCCAATTACTTCACGCTGGCGCTGAAGCCCAATGTTATGTCTTGGTTGATGCACTTGCCGGCAGATTCCATTTCTTCTTTGTCGGATCTATGCCATGAGTTCGTTGGCGCCTTCACTGGGGGCCACCAAGCTCATGGCCAGGCTAGTGATCTACATATCGTTCCCCAGAAGGAAGGGGAAACCCTGCGCAAGTACATCCAGAGATTCAGCCGAGTGCAGTACAACATCCCCGACGTTCATCCCGCTGCTGTGAGCAGCTCGTTCCATCAGAACGTGCGCAACCGCAAGATGCGCGAAGAGCTGGCGATGACCAAGGTTAAGGATGTGGCCGAACTCTACGTTCTGGCGGACAGGTGCGCCCGGGCTGAAGAGGGAAGGAAGTACCACGGCGAGGACATCGGCGCGGAAACCGACTCTAATGATGAAGACACCGCCGCCCCGACGAAGAATGGTCGGCGTCGCAACAGGAAACGCAAGGGCAAGGCCGTGCTTGCCGTTGAAGGGTCTGACGACACCGGCGCTGCCAAGAAGGTCAAGGCAGATGACCCCGGCAAGGAGATTGCCGGGTGCGTCGCCTGTCGGGCCTTAGCAGCTGCCGACAAGCCAGGGGGCTCCGGCAAGCAGTACTGCAAGATCCGCCGCATCAAAGGCCACGACCTCCAGAACGGCAAGTCGAGCTGCTTGCTGAAAAGAAAAAGGCCAAGTATGAGAGGCGGGACAAGGAGAAGGGCCAGGACGGTGCCGAGGGATTCGGCAAGAAGCGTGGTTGCCAAGGAGGCCACCGCGACAAGGACAACCAGCAAGAGAGGCCCGCCCGGGGCCATGACAAGAAGCAAGAAGACGATGATCATGACGAGGACGATGAGTCCGGCAAGCAAGAGTTCTAGAAGAACACAGAGGCCATGTGCGTCGACGGTGGCGCCTCGCCGCATACTTCTCACCGCCAGCTCAAGCAGTGGGCGTGTGAGATTATAGCAGCGGAGCCGTCGTTCGATGCTCAGAAGCCGCTGAAGTGGTCCAGCATGCCCCTCATCTTTGACGCCGAGGACCACCCTGACCGCACAACCGCGGTCGGGTGTTTGCCGTTGTTGGTCTCCCCAACGATACGCAACCTCAAGGTGAACAAGATGTTGGTCGACGGCGGGGCCGGCCTGAACTTGATCTCGCCCGTCATGATCAAAAGGATGCAAATCCCTGATGGAGACCTCGAGGAAACATGTACGTTTCAAGGGGTCAATCCGGGGAGTAGCCAGCCGAAGGGGAAGGTCACGCTGCCCGTGACGTTTGGAGGGGAGTTGAACCACAGGACGGAGAGGATCGTCTTCGACGTGGACGAGATTCCCTTGCCCTACAACGGGATCCTCGGCCGCCCGGCACTAGCCAAGTTCATGGCGGCGTTGCAGTATGCCTACAACATGCTAAAGATGCCTGGGCCGTTGACTATCATCTCCGTCCCCTCCGATAAGAAGGACGCGCTGATTTGCGCTGACCAACTCTACTGGGAAGCAGTTGCAGCAGCTGCCGCCAAGGCACTTGCTCCTGCCGCTGAAGCCCGGGAGGGAAGAAGAAGCCCGGAAAGACCTCTCGCACCCACTCTGGCAAGCGCACCTCCTCGTAGTGTTGTGCTACCGTCGAGGACATGCCAGAGAGCTCTACCAGCAAGAGCAAGAAATCCGGAGCTGAGCCACCGTAGACCAAGAAGATGTCCGTCAGAGAGGATGGCACGGGAGAGGCTTTCACCATAGGCTCCACCCTCGACAGCAAATAGGAAGGCGCGCTCATCACTAGGGATGAAAATGGAGTGGGAAGTTTCCGCTTTTCCGGAGGAAAAATGGAAACGGAGAGGAAATATGAAAACGGAAACGGAAATTTGCAAAATGGAAATGGAAGTGGAATTTTTTATGCAGAAACAGAAACAAAAATGGAATGGTGTTTTCCGGTGGAACAGACGTGGAAACGGAACTTTTCGTTTTCGTGAATATGGAATATTCGTTTCTACTATAGGCCCTGCTTTGTAACCCAATTACCAAACAACACACAATGAAACAATGAGCAGACTGGATCGTTTGAGGACCAACTTTAACTTCCACACACATTCTCAACTAGACACAATACAGAATTGTCATGTACTATTACAATACTACCCTATGTTGCCAACACAACCATATTATCATATAGCCATGTTAAAAATTTCTTAAATTTCTTTGTTTTTTGTGTGTACTTCTCTATGATTCAAGGGGGTTTTAAGTTCTGGTCAACACACCGTTTTGTTTCCGTGTCCGCTCTGTATTCGCTCCATGTCTATTTCCGGTATTATTTGTTTCCGTATTCATTTCCAGGATTTCCGTATTTGTTTCCGCTTCTGCAAAAAAATATGAAAACAAATATGATAGCACCAAGTTCCATCCGTTTCTGCTCCGTTTTCATCCCTACTCGTCACCTTCCTGTGGGCGAATGTCGACGCGTTTGCGTGGAAAGCATCCGAGATCCCCGGTGTTCCCAGGGAGCTGATTGAGCACCACCTAGCGGTCTGCCCTCATGCACGGTCCGTCAAGTAGAAGGTCAGAAGTTCATCATAGAGGAGATCAGGAAGTTGGAAGAAGGTCAGAAGTTCATCATAGAGGAGATCAGGAAGTTGGAAGCAGCGGGTTTGGTGAGAGGAGTGCTCCATCCGACGTGGTTGGCCAATCCGGTAGTGGTGCGCAAGGCAAATGGGAAGTGGAGGCTGTGTATTGACTACACACACATCAATAAGGCTTGTCCTAAAGACCCCTTCCCGTCGCCGCGCATCGACCAGATTGTCGACTCCACGGTCGGGTGTGATCTGCTGTCATTCCTCGATGCCTACTCGGGATACCACCAAATGTTCATGGTGAGAGAAGATGAAGAGAAGACATCATTCATCACCCCGTGTGGTACATATTGGTTTTTATGGATGCCTTTCGGGATGAAGAGTGCTGGCTCGACGTTTGCAAGAGCAGTCCAAATTGGTTTTAAACCCTAGCTCCATAGAAATATGGAGGCATACATGGATGACACAGTGGTCAAAACCAAGGATGGGGCAACTCTTGTGCAAGATCTGGAAGAGACATTTGCCAACCTATGCAAGATCAACCTTATGCTGAATCCTGAGAAGTGTGTCTTTGGCATTCTGTCCGGCAAGCTTCTCGGATTCTTTGTGTCGCAGCACGAGATCGAGGCAAACCCAGACAAAATCAAGGCTATTGAACAGATTGAGGCGCCCAAGAGGATCAAGGATGTGCGTCGGCTCACCGGCTACGTCGCCGCCATGAGCCGATTCATCTCCAAGTCCGTCGAGCGCACTCTTCCCTTCTTCAAGATCTTGAAGAAGGCAGGCCCGATGGAGTGGACCCCCGTAGCCGAGGCGGGGTTGCAGGATCTGAAGAAATACCTTTCCTCCACGCCAATACTGGTTGCGCCTAAGCCACAAGAACCGTTGCTGTTGTACCTAGCAGCAACGAAACAAGTGGTCGGCGCCACACTGGTGGCACAGAGGGAGGTCGATGAGGAGGCAATGGCGATGGCAGAACCAGCGGACAGCGAGCCAACGATTTCCCCGGCACCCGGTTTACTTTGTCAACTCCCTCTTGCAGGGGGCTAGGTCGAGGTACTCCGGCATGCAGAAATTGCTCTTCGGCCTCCTTATGGCCTCGAGGAAGCTGCGTCATTACTTCCAAGCAAACGAGATCATTGTCGTCACCCGCCTCCCACTACAACGGATACTGCACAACCCAGATGCAACCGGAAGGATTGTGGAATGGCCTTGGAGTTGTCGAGCTTTCGGTTGAAGTTTGAAAGTACCTCAACCATCTAGAGAAAAATCTTGGCGGAGTTCATCGCAGAATGGACCTCAACACCTGACGAAGAAATCCAAGAGACCGCTCTCCCCGGCAAAGAAGCGGATCGTGACTGGATCATGTACTTTGATGGGGCCTTCTCGCTGCAAGGCACCGGTGCCGGTGTGCTGCTTGTCGCACCCACCAGAGAGCACCTCAAGTACGTGATCCAGATGCACTTTCCCAGGGAGATGTCGACAAACAACACTGCTGAGTACGAGGGGCTGCTTGCCGGTCTCAGGATTGCGGCAGAACTCGGGGTGAAGAAGCTCATCGTCAGGGGTGACTTGCAGCTTGTCGTCCGACAAGTCAACAAGGATTACCAGAGCCCATTGATGGAGGCCTACGTAGATGAATTGAGGAAGCTGGAGGAGCGCTTTGACGGTATCCAAGTGGAGCACGTTCGCCGAGCGGAGAACAACATCGCCGATTTCCTGTCGAAGTGCGCTGCATTCAAGCTACCTGTGGAACCAGGTACCTTTTTGCTCCGGTTAACTCAGCCATCCGTGGAACCATCAACGGGGGGAACAAGCGAAGGAAGTCATGTCCCGGTGAGTACTTTCCTACCGAACCCCCTGGGGCTGCCGGCAAGGATGCTGCCGTGGACGCTGAGCCTGCCAAAGGGCAATTGGCTCCGGCAGGGCGTCAAGCCCTCGCCATGGAGACAGCCGCTCCGATGGCAGAGGAAATTCCTTTGGTCCTTGCCGCCGAGCCCCAGGCTCCGGCGTGGGCCCAGCATACTGTCCGATTCCTCCAAACAGGGGAACTTCCTAAGGAGCAGGAAGAAGCGGAAAAAGTAGCCCGTCGGTGTGCCCTATACCAGTTCGTCGATGACGTCCTCTACAGGAGAAGGCTGAACGGTGTGAAATTGAAGTGCATCCCCCGGGAGGAAGGACTGGAGATCTTGGCAGAGATACATGGAGGCATATGTGGATCCCACATAGGGTCGAGGGCCCTTGTCGGGAAGGCATTCCGGCAAGGTTTCTTCTGGCCCACCGCCCTCCAAGATGTGACGGCACTAGTAACCAAGTGCGAAGCGTGTCAGTTCCATTCAAAGAAGCTTCATCAACCAGATCAAGCCCTTCAAACGATCCCTCTCTCCTGGCCATTCTCGGTCTGGGGGCTCGACATACTGGGCCCCTTCCCCCGTGTTGTCGGGGGCTTTGAGTACTTGTACATCGCAATCGACAAGTTCACAAAGTGGCCAGAGGTGGAACCATTGAGGAAGGTGGCACCAGAGTCAGCCGTCAAGTTCTTCAACGGACTAGTCTGCCGTTTTGGTGTGCCAAACAAAGTCATCACCGATAACGGCACGCAGTTCACAAGCCACACCTTCATGCAGTACATTCAAGATCTCGGCAGCAAGGTCTGTTTTGCTTCCGTGGCACACCCCCGGAGCAACGGCCAAGCAGAGAGGGCGAATGCTGAAGTGTTGCGAGGCCTGAGAACGAAGACCTTTGATAGGCTGCACAAGAGCGGAAGGCACTGGATTGATGAGTTGCCGACGGTTCTTTGGTCGATCAGGACGACACCAAATCGAGCCACCGGTCCGACACCCTTCGCCCTAGTATATGGGGCGGAGGCAGTTCTCCCCACGGAACTCATATACGGGTCACCTCGAGTGCTCGCTTATGATGAGCTTGAGCAAGAGCAGTTGCGGCAAGATGATGCGACGCTCCTTGAGGAAGATCATCTTCGGGCGGCTGTGAGAGCAGCACATTACCAGCAAGCCTTGCGCCTCTACCATAGGCGCAAGGTTAATGCCCGAAGCTTTTAGGAAGGCGACCTTTTTCTTCGGCGCGTTCATCGGCCAAGAATTCCAACAAGTTGACGCCAAAGTGGGAAGGCCCTTGTCGGGTAATACGAGTCACCAGGCCTGTCGTAGTACGCCCGGAGACCAAAGATGCCGTGACAGTGAGCAACTCCTGGAACATCTAGCATCTTCGCAAGTTTTACCCATAAGGCGCGGCTTGTCGGGCCCCCGACAAGCTACCTTTTGTACAAGCCTTGCCGGCAAGGCATGTAACTCTTTGTACAAAGCCAGGCGCAGACCCTGAGCACAAATAAATGAAGCGCTGGCACCCTATGTTTTAGCATGCATGCTAGGTCGAGTCTCTTCCTTGGTTAGGGTTGATAGTGCTTAGCAGCGACTAACCCCTAGCCTAGAAGTCGAGTGCGCGTCTCTCTGTTCTTTTTCTGTCCTCCTTTGGGTCGCAGGGCACATGAGCACTTCTGCTAAGCTACTTGGAAGAAAGGGAACGGACCGGCGTCCCGATCCCGGCCAACCAGAGTGCCGGGGGCTGCAAGTACAAGGATCCAACCGCGGCAAGACAAGGTTGCCGGGGGCTGCAGATCCAGATAAGTGTCTCATCCTCTGTCATGCATTTCAGAACGGAGCTGGGGCATGTGAAACCTCGTTTTATCTCCAGGCTACCGTGCTCCCCTTTTTTCTAGACCTAAGGATTATCTCCTGGGTCCGGATTTGGTTGTAGTCGCGGCGGCAAGGAGATAGAACGAGGAGCCTAAGCCCACTTCATCCCTGCCTCTGCCAAGAGCGCGAGAAAGGTCGAGCGAGGTGAGGGGGACGACAAGGCCTGTTGCCGGGAAAAAACCATTTATCTTAAATAGTAACAAGGATTCGCTCCTTGTCGCGGGGTCTACCCGCGAATGAAAAACACGGTAAACATTCCATTTTCATTAAAAACATCCCATACATGTACAGTTCATACGGAATGAAAAACATGAGCAAGGGGATTACAAGTTCTAAATTTAACGAAGGCCCGAAGGCTTACAAACTAAAAAAGAGATGAGATGCATGTGATCCCTTTGTTGTCCCTCTCCTCAAGAGGCAGGTCAAGAAGGCAAAAGGGCAAAAGGGGCTCCTAGGTGAGCTACGAGCAGCAAAAAGCACCAAGAGAACACCTCGGTGACTACCCAAGGGTGGGTCGGTGATGATGGTGCCGGGAAAGGAGCTGGACGACGACGCGGCAGGATGTCGGACACACGACGAAGGCGTTCGTGTCCGCATATTCCGATTTGACGGCTTTGCCGCCCGCCCTCTTCCTCTTCCACAGCCACCCGACGCTAGCCGCCCAAGGAGATGGCCCCGAGAAGTTCAAGGAGCTGGCCCCTCCCCCGGCAAAACTCTGCCAGAGGAGCAGCCAGGTGCAGATGCTGCTGCTGCCGCACCCGCCTAGGCGCGGGGCGTCCGACGCCTAGTCGGACTCGTCCCCATCATATGCCCCGTTGTCCTCCTCGTCACTCTCGCTCGAGGAAGAGCTTCCATCGCCGGAGTCTCCATCGGAGGAGCTCTCCACGCAGCACTTCAAGCGAGTCCCAAACTCTCCGAAGACGTTGATGGAGAGCAGGTCGTCCTCCATTAATTTGAAGTAGAGGACGAGCCCCGCCGTCAGGCTGTGGATGCGAGCGAACGTCTTCCATCCACGACGGAGGTACATGACCCGAGGAGCCGAGAAGTCGATGTCGACCCGCGTGCCCCCATTCCCGCAGCCCCTCATGTGCAATCTGAGGGTCTGGGGCGGGTCACGCTCCATCTCCCGAGCAAACGGGGCGGGAAGGCATAGACGGCGAAGCGGAGGCCGGCGCAGCCTGATGAAGAACTCGCGGGGCTGGTCTCCAACATGGCGCTCCATGGGAAAGGCATCATTGGCGGGGACGAGGCCGGCGCGCCGCCCCGTCCACCTCTTCCCCGAGCACCACGACCTCTGCCATGGCCTAGCCCACGGCCTCGCCCCCTCCCCCTTCCCCTCGCGGCGGGCTCCACCACCGTAGGCTCAGGAGGAGGAGGGACGCGCTGTCGAGCGGCGACTCTTGCCGACACCGTCGAGGGACCGGGATTCCCCTTCTCCATGGTGGATGAAAGGAAGAAGCATAAGCAGGAGTAGATAGATGACAGAAGAGTGCTGGATGCCATCCCCCTTCCCTCTCCTTCTAAACGGACGGGACCAGGGCTCGGCCGCCCCGCTTAGCCAATCCATGATCAGATTGGGCGCAATGTTGACGCTTACGTGGATGACATAGTGGTGAAGTCCAGAGAAAAGGAAACCTTGATATCTGATCTAAAGGAAACCTTTGATAATCTCCGGGTTTATAAGATGATGCTTAACCCGGCCAAATGTGTGTTTGGTGTGCCTGCAGGCAAGCTTTTGGGTTTTCTGGTCTCCAACAGGGGTATTGAAGCTAATCCGGAGAAAATCAAGGCGATTACCTCTTTGGCTAAACCGTCGTGCATCAACGATGTTCAGCGACTGGCGGGTCGTGTTGCTGCTTTAAGCCGGTTTATAAGCCGATTAGGTGAGAAGGCCTTACCACTGTATCAGATGATGAAGAATACGGACACTTTTGTCTGGTGTGATGCTACTAATACTGCCTTTGAAGATCTAAAGAGATAGTTATCTGAGCCGCCGGTCCTTGCGGCTCCCATTGATAGAGAGCCATTGCTTTATACGTGGCCGCTAACTCACGTGCTGTCAGTGTTGCAATCGTGGTGGAGCGCAAGGAGGCTGGCAAGGAGCATCCGGGTCAACGCCCGGTTTACTACATAAGTGAGGTGCTCATTGAGTCTAAGCAAAGGTATCCACATTGGCAGAAGCTTGTTTACGGTGTGTTCATGGCGAGCTGGAAGCTTAAGCAATATTTCCAGGGTCACCCTATCACTGTGGTAAGTTCTGCCCCCTTGGGAGACATCATCCAGAATAGAGAGGCCACAGGACGAGTTGCCAAGTGGGCCATTGAGCTTGGACCTCATGGTTTGAAGTACGTGCCCCATACTGCTATTAAGTCTCAAGCCCTGGTGGACTTTATCAATGATTGGACAGAGCTGCAGACACCAGAGGAGAAGCCGGATAACACGTATTGGACTATACACTTTGATGGGTCCAGGAAGTTGGAAGGCTCGGGGGCTGGAGTTGTTTTAACTTCCCCTCGAGGTGACAAATTTTGTTATGTGCTCCGGCTTATGTTTCCTTGTACTAATAATGCAGCTGAATATGAGGCCTTACTCCATGGTCTTCAGGTGGCCAAAGAGATGAATTTGAGCCGGGTAAGGTGCTTGGGCGACTCAGATCTCTTGGCTCAGCAGGTGTCAGGCAAGTGGGACTCCAAGGATCCCCGCATGGTGGCTTACCGTCGTGAAGTTGATGCTGTGGCTGGGCACTTCAAGGGTTATCAAGTGGAACACATTGATCGAAGGAAGAATGAGGCGGCTGATGCTCTAAGCCGGCTGGGATCTCAGCGTAAGCCGGTACCGCCTAACACTTTTCTGGATGTTTTGCATAACCCTTCTGTCAAGTTACCCATGGAAGAAGACTTAGCTGTTCCAGACCAGGAGGCATAGTTGGTGGCGGCTCTCCATGTCATCCCGGATTGGACAGTGCCGTATTTGGCTTATATGACCCGGGGAGAGTTTCCTGAGGATGAGACCTTGGCGAGACAAATCATCCGGCGGTCTAAATCCATGACTGTTCATGGTGAGTTACATCATCGCAGCGTCACTGGAGCGTTTCAACGTTGTGTGTCACCTGCGGAGGGTCAGGAGATACTTCGTGAGATCCATAAGGGGATTGCGGTCATCATGTCGGCTCAAAATCTCTCGTGGCCAAGGCTTTACGTCATGGTTTTTATTGGTTGACGGCTCATGCGGATGCGGAAGATCTGGTCAGTAAATGTGACGGTTGTCAAAAATTCTCACGGCAAGCTCATGTGCCGGCTCAAGAGTTGAGGATGATTCCAATTACTTGGCCGTTTGAAGTCTGGGGGCTTGATATGGTCGGGCCTTTCAAAAGGTCTAAGGATAAAAAGACACACCTCTTGGTGGCGGTTGATAAATTCACAAAGTGGGTTGAGGCAGAGCCAGTCAGTAAGCGTGATGCAGCCACGGCGGTTCAGTTCATGAAAAAGGTGATCTTTCTTTTTTGTTTTCCACACAGTATCATAACTGACAATGGTACTAATCTCTCCAAGGGTGCTATGGAAGAGTTCTGTCAGCGAGAGCATATCTGGCTTGACGTTTCGGCCGTAGCTCATCCTCAATCCAATGGTCAAGCAGAACGAGTCAATCAGGAGATCTTGAAAGGTATAAAGCCTCGGCTCTTGGTCTCCTTACAGCGGACACCGGGTTGTTGGGTGGAGGAATTACCCTCTGTGATTTGGAGCATCAACACTACACCTAACAGATCTACGGGTTATACACCTTTCTTCATGGTGTACGGAGAAGAGGCGGTCCTGCCAAGTGACATCCGTCATGACTCGCCCCGCGTGGCGGCTTACGTTGAGGCTGATAATGAACAAGCTCGTCAGGATGCACTGGACTTGTTGGATGAAGAGCGAGACTTGGCAATAGCCCGCTCAGTGATTTACCAGCAAGACCTGCGCCACTACCACAGCCGCCGGGTTAGGTCCAGAACCTTTCAGGAAGGTGATTTAGTGCTCCGGCTCATCCTGGATCAGTCTGATATGCACAAGCTATCCCCCCTTGGGAAGGATCCTTTGTGGTCAGCAAGAATCTGAACAATGGGTCATACTACCTTATCGATGTTCGAGAGCACAAAGACTCACGTAAGTCGGAGGATGAGACCCGCCAGCCGTGGAATATCGCTCATCTTCGGCCTTATTATACTTGAGCCACCGGCTCTCAGGATGAACATATTTCGACGATGTATATATTACAAAAAGCAATAAAGTAGGACCTCTGTCCTTTTTTCCACCCACAAAAGTTTACATGTCTTTCTTATCATGTTGTTGAAACAACAAACAGGGAGCGGATCATATCTGAATCCGGCTTTCCCTTTGGTCCGGCTTATGATCATATCTGAATCTAGCCATGATCACTTGGGGGCTTCCTGTTCAAACATAGGTCGTATTCGAACCAAAGAGAACATCGCAATCGATACCCACTTGATCGACATACTGCCAAACCCACTAGGGGGCTTCTTGATCATATCTGAATCATAGCTTAACCCCTTTGGGTCTGACGTGGATCGTATTCGAATCAGCGTCATTAAACAACTCTTATGGTCACTTGGGGGCTTCCTGTTCAAACATTGGTCGTATTCGAACCAAAGAGAACATAGCTGTCGATACTCACTTGATCGGCATCGCCAAAGCCACTGGGGGCTATATGATCGTATCTGAATCTTAGCTTAACCCCTTTGGAATGGTTTACTGATCGTATTCGAATCAGAAGCCTTTGAATTTGGTCTATTGTTCATCACACTTTGCAATCACAATTATTTGACTATTCTGAGATCATTTTGAAAGCATTGGTGGGGTCATCTTTATTCCACCGGTTTAATATTGATCAAATAAGATTGTTAGCGCATAAACAAACATTATATGCCAGGTTTCAGGATTAATAAAGTTTACCTTCATTGTTCGGGTCACATAAGCCGGCAAGGTAATCGAAGGATCACAGGTCTGCTGTTACGATTGTGTCTCAAGGATATAACTGAGAACCAGCTTTTATGATTTTTGATTCATAATCCGGGTTATCAACACATTATGTGACCCCCTATGCGGTAAGTCGCCAAGGGACTTGTGTTTTTTCTATATGCAGGGCAATGCAAGTGATTTCTTTCAACATAAAGGAAGCAGAAGACCAATATGAACTGGAAGCATATAATGATGGCGGCTTAGGAAAGCGTTGAGCGCCATAAACGTGCGCGAAGGCATGGCAAAAATCAAGTGTTTTTTCTACCCTATTACAAAGACTCCTCGAGTCTGGATAATGAAGCATTGTTTTTCCACAAGACATAAACATACGACGCCTGATGGTTCACTCGTTTTGCTGGCCCGAAGCTTCCGGGTTATCCTTCTCCGCTCCTCCGTCGGCTGCCTTGTCCTAGAAGGTTGATGACGACCAGTCAATTCCACTCAAAGCTTCAAATTCAGCTTCATCGTCAATTAACCCGGCTGGATTGACTTTAGGGGCAAAGGTATGCTTATGAATTGGAGGGATCAGGCTGACTGCATCATAGTGAGGTGTGGGGAGTCTTTGATACTGGCTGTCGTAACCCGGCTGATACTTGGTAATATCAGTATCATTCCCAATAAGAGTAGCCACAGGGCGTACCTCCTTCACACAGGCGGTGAAATACTTCTCATCAAACAAGGTACCATCCTCCTTCAAGCTTGGATATCCAAGGGCAAGGTCGGCCGGGTCTAGCTCCGGTAGCCACGCCTTGGCCCGGCTCAATGCGGCTATAGCTCCGGCTCTTGCAGATGCCCTCCTTAGCTCTTGGACCCACTGAGGTAGCACAGCGAGCCGCTTTAACATGTCAGCCAGGAGGTGGGGAACGTCATTTGACAAAGACACAACGGCCAAAGCATGTTGTGACCTGGTGTAAAGTTTTTCCACCAAGGTATAAACCGCCTTTAGCTTGATCAACATGCTTTTATTAAGATTTGAGCTCCTGGGGCCTGTGTTAACAAACATCAGGTGAGCCGGAGGTAACGACTGAAATAATCATCAGAGGAAGGTTGGAAGTATTTAATGTTTGCACAAATAGCTTACCAAAGATTGCAGAGACCATTTGAGATATTTGGCGCTTTAAGCCGGATAGCTCCGCAGTTGCTTCTGCAAGCGATGCCTCTGCTTCCTTGGCCCGGGTGACCAAAGAGGCCTTTTCATCAGCCCATGATTTCTTATCTCCTTCAAAGCTTTTCTTCAACTTCTCTTGTTCAGATATGCTGAACTCAAACTTGGAGTTGGCCTTTTGAATTTCAGTCTCTTGAGCTTCCAGGCGATTCTTCAAATCAGCAATCTCTGACTCAAATTGACTTATGGTGGCCTGCAATGCCGGGTTATAGTTAGGGTTATTAGAAGATAGTATTAAGTCCCAAGCACTTTGCAAGCAAAGATACTTGTCACTTGGCGGCTAATGATACTGAAGAGATCTGAATTACTACGGCGGTTCATGGAAATTAAGTCCCAAGCACTTTGCAAGCAAAGATACTTGGCACTTGGGGGCTAATGCGTATTGCAAGTTCAAAAGTATTATACTACACCAGGTTAAATATCTTGTTCTAAAGCCGGCCTTCGAGATAAGCAGGGTGTTTGACAGGAAGTGATAAGCAGATTCTAAGTCTACATCATATTTTCTTATAAGCAATAGACTTGGGGGCTGGTATAGTAAGTAGGAATAAGGAAAAGTAACAAAATTTATACCTCAGATTTTTGATGTATTTGCTTCACCATGTCAATCTCCAGGTCACGATTGCTGTGCACTTGGCTTATGTAGCCAGAGACAATATCTCCAATGCTCAGATGAGTGTAATCAGTGAAGTCCAGCATGGTCTTTCGATGCGCCAAAAGTTCCTCCTTGGCAGAGCACTTGGCAAGCACCGTGGGATATCCCGGTTCAACAAACTGAGTCTTGGTGATTTCGACTTCCGGGTCATCTGCCTTGGCCGGGCTGGGAATCTCCGGGTTATCAGAACCGTCGAGAGTTTGTTCAGCAGGTGGATCAGAGATAGGCGCTGGAACATCGTGAGATGGTTCGGGCGGCGGCTCGTGAGCAGAAACATCAGGAGCAACCGTTCCGAGCTCCGGTTCAGTTACACCCGGCTCTTTGGATGGTTTATTCTTCTTTGCCCTCTTACTGGGCTTTACTTGTACACTGTGGACAAGTTAGAGGGATTAATACAAAAGCATGAGTAAAATAAGCATAAGGTAAGCAAGTTGTCATTACCCTGGTGCGATCTTGAAAGCCGGCATGTTGGATTGCATAGACTCGCCAGAGGAAGGTGAAGTATCCTGATAGTTGGAATCAGATGAATTGAGAGGTTGCCGAATGAAACCCGCCAAAGGTAAAGAAGAACGTAAATCGGAGATAACCTCAGCCCGGCGTTTCCTGGTTACATCAGGTAAGCTAGAGGAGAGCTCCGCGTCTTTGCTGTTCCGGGTCTGCCTCCGGCTCTCGTGTGTCTGTTGCTTCAAAAGAAATTGAGGGTCTTGGTAAGCTAAAGGATGTGAAAATCTTACATTCCGGGTCACTCTTCGGACTTTCTGCCTCGGCAAAGGCTCGGAGTCAGAGGAAATTATAGTTACCTCTTCCTCAACTGCTTGGCTATTTCCTGTGTCCTCCTGAAAGGAAATTAAAGGTCGGTAAGGTAATGATAAAGGTGTCAGGGGAGTTAAGGATTACCTCTTCTTCATCGTCATCGGTGTCATCCAGCTTGAATAAATCAGAAGTACTGGGTTTATTCTTCCTCTGGGTCCCTGTTTTGGCAGCCTTTCTCTCGACTCTCTTGGCCACTCTGGCTCGTTTGGAAGCCTCATGGTCATACTTGACCTTCCAGAAATCGTCATTTTCCTGCAAATAATATTTAAAATCTATGAATAAAAGCAAGTCATTCCACAATAAGGGTATAATTGTTGAAGTTGATGACTTACTGCAGGAGCCCGGTTATTCTTGCAGAATGAAAGTAAGCCGAAGGCATTACTGACCACTGAGCCCTCTTTCAGCATAGATTGGGTCATAGCTTCAACCATGTCATCTGCTAAGTCGTCAGGACTATGACACAACGTGAAAGTGCGTTATATCGACTAGAGGGGGGGGGGTGAATAGGCGGTTTTTATGAATTCTTCATTGAGGAATTTGCCGGTGAGGAAATTCCTAAGTGAAGAACTACTTGCAGCGGAATAAGTACTAAGAAGGAAGCATAACAAAATACATGCACGGTCATCATGATGAAATGAAGATAATCACAGAGTACAGAAAGCGTAAACACAGGATAACACAAGATGAAGACAAACAGACTGAAGAAATTGAACTGAGGAAATTGAGAAAGTCTTCAGTCAAAGTCTTCAAACACAGATATGAACAAACACTCAACACAGTTATGAGGAAATGAAAGAGTTGAGGAAATAGAACCAGTTAGGTTGATGAAGACAATGATTTGGTAGACCAGTTCCAACTGTTGTCTCGGCTTGTACGCCCTGGTTGGAGCGGCTGAGTATTTAAACTCGAGGACACACAGTCCCGGACACCCAGAGCTGAGCACGCAGCTCAGGACACCAAGTCCTCATCGTATTCTCCTTGAACTAAGGTCACACAGACATCGTCCAATCACTCGTGGTAAGTCTTCAGGCGACTTCCAAACCTTCACAGACTCGGTCACTTGGCTATCCACAATTCCTCTTTGATGCTCTAACCATGATGCCTAACCGTCTGGAAGAAGCACAGTCTTCAAAGGTAACAAGCGTCGGATCCACGCAGGATCAATCTCTTCAGTGATGATCAATCACTTTGGGTTTGTAGGGGTTTGGTTTTGGGATTTTCCTCACTTGATGATTTTCGCCAAAGTCCCTTGAGGATGGGTTGCTCTCAAATGACAAGTGTCAAGTTCTCTCTGAGCAGCCAACCAGCTAGTAGTTGTAGGAGGCGGCTATTTATAGCCTAGGAGCAGCCCGACATGATAAGACATAAATGCCCTTCAATGATATGACCGTTAGGTGGATAAGATATTTTTGGACAGTGGCAAGAACACAAGAACGGTCGGAAATTTGACTCTCAAATTCCTCGTGGCTATCATGTTCCTCATCTGTAGGCAATCCACACCGGCGAATTCCTTAACTCCTCGGCCGAACAAATTCTCACGACCGTAAGAACTTCGTCTCAGAATCAAGAAATTGACGAACTGTATGAGATTTCAAAGGCTTCACTCAAGGGATTGGTAGGTGTAGGATTTTGAGTTGAGCATCACATGGAAATTTTTCCTTAGTATTTCTCGACCCCCTTTAACAATACGGTGTTTACTATGACTCAAGAAAGAGAAAACGAAACTACGAAAACAAAAGTCTTCACGCTTCATGTTCCTCAAATGAATACCAAGTCTTCAAGGTCACACCTATTTCTTCACTTTCAAAGTCTTCAGAAAGTCTTCAGAATACCAAAGTCTTCAATCGAAGAACTTCTTTTCTTAGGGGTCGACTTTCTCTGTAAATATCAAACTCCTCATAGACTTATAGACCTGTGTACACTCACAAACGCATTAGTCCCTTAACCTATAAGTCTTCAATACACCAAAATCACTAAGGGGCACTAGATGCACTTACAATCTCCCCCTTTTTGGTGATTGATGACAATATAGGTTAAGTTTTCAATGGGGATAAACATATGAAGTGTAAATACTGATATTGAGGAATTTGATTGCAAGATATAGAGGAACTCCCCCTGAAGATGTGCATAGTGAGGAATTTGCTTTTGAGGAAATGCACATTTGAAGAGTTGAGTCATGGAGATCTCCCCCTATATCTTGTAATTCATACATGCATTTGACATATAATATGAAGAATTTGAAATGCATGATGAAATATGGTGACTAATGTAATTCAGCATGCGTATATTAACATATAACAAGGAATAAGCATGCAGAGGAACACATCAAAAGTATCAGAGCACCATCGAGTTTAAGATTACAACTCGATCCAATAAAAGTTTCAGAAGAGAGAGAGTTGTAACTTAGCAAAAAAATGCCCATATATTAGACCCGCTTGAAGACTAACTGAAATTTCTCCCCCTTTGTCATCGAATGACCAAAAGGATCGAAACTGAGGACTAACGCCCCTGAAGAATTTCAAGTTTATGAAGGAGCGCCAGCGTTGTCGGGGTCGGTTGCCGTAGTAGGGCCTGCCGCAGTGTCGTCCAAGTCTTCATTTTCATCAGCGTCGCGCGATGAAGAATAGGAGCTGGCCACCAAGGAAGGAACCTTACCTTCTTGAATTTCTTCGGCGGAGGTGCACAACAGTCAAATTCATCCTTGAGACCCATTGTCTTCAGTTCGTCTGTGTTGTAGACATGGAAAAGAACAGCCCAGGTACGGTTGAAGGTTTCATGGAGGTAGTATTGGTTTTTCTTCACATCATTGTGTGTTGAGGTCATGTTGTGAAGAATTGAACCAAACTGACGCTTGACCCATTTATGATTTCGATCAACCTTCTGATGAAGACTGAGGAGTAACTCACGATCAGTCATCACCCTAGGTGCTGTGGCCTGAGGATTTTGCTTGGCTGAGGTATTGGCGGCAGAGTCATGTGTAGCAGAGTCATCATTGGTGGAGTAGGATGCAGCTTTGCAAAATTGACCATCCAATGGACGAATGCCTTCATCTATCACAGCAGTTGCCTTGCCTTTGTCATCAGCGGAGGAAAATGTCCATTTGAGGACTTCAATTGGAGGCAAGTAGCTGCAGTGGTTCAGAGTATCAGCCTTGTAATTGAGTGAAGACCTTGTCCTGATGAACCTCATAATCCATGGTGCATAAGGCTTCAGCTCAAAAGGTGCAATAGCAATGTTTGCCAGAGTCCTCATGAAGAAATCATGGAAGTTGACGGGAACGCCATTTATGATATTGAAAAGCATATTCTTCATGATGCCAACGACTTCTTCATCATTTGAGTCGTGGCCTTTGATAGGACTCATTGTCTTCGTCAGAATGCGATAGAAAGTCCGAGTCACATACAGTAATTCCTTGACGAAGAATTTGGTTCGAGGTACCTGCCCTGGCTTCAAAGGCTTCATCAGCACTTGCATGTAATGATTTGAAAGCTCAGGTTCGTTGTAGATGCAACGAGCACCATCAAGGGAGGATCGAGGGAGGGCACGAAGCAATTCAGTTGTTGGTGCCTTGTAGTGAGTATTTTCTGTCATCCAGTCCAATACCCATGAGTTCACATCTTCAGAGTCTCCGGTAATGTGCAGCGTCGCATAGAATTGAAGAATGAGTTCTTCATTCCAATCACAGATGTCAGTGCAGAAATTTAGCAATCCTGCATCATGAAGAACACTGAGGACTGGCTCGAAGCCCGGCAGCGATTCCATGTCCACATGAGGAATATGTGCATGATCCAAGACTTTGTCTTTGTTGAATAGCACAGAGGAATAGAAGTGGGCTTGACTAGCAGTCCAAAAACGCCTCTTCCTTATGCGAGAAGAGTCATATGGGTTGTAGTCAGTGAAGAATACACACTCGCCGAAGAAATCTTCAGCCTTGAACTTTTGCTTTGTTGAGAATGGATTCTTTGGCTTTGGCAGTGGAGTGTCAGTGAGTTGCATCACGACCTCAGGAATCGCAATCTCAGGTTCTTCAGGCTGAGAATTTTCTGGTTCCTCTTCATATGCAGTCTGCGTGTTCATAGGATCAGCAACAGCAGGTTCTTCAGCACTAGTGGCTGGAATTTCTTCATGCACGGATGAGTTGGGATGAGTTTCTTCAGAGCCCATTTGAACCGTTGGTGCAGGGGACTGAGGAATTTGTTGGATTGGGGTGAAGAGTGGAGAATTTGGATGCTGACTGTCCCAAAAGTCATCGTTCATCACTGGCGTTGTGCTTCCAATATCCACATCTTCGTCTTCAATTTCCTCAACACCAGCCTCTTCAGCTGTGAACGGAGGCATAGGCGAGGAAATGATTGGTGTTGAAGGGATTGCATCCACTTCAATTTCTTCATCAATCTGCTCTGATGATGCAGCAGAATGATTTTCTTCATCAGATCCGCTTGGGATCCCATACTCTTCACCAAAAGGAACAAGGTCCTTTGATGGAATGGAGGAAATTGGAACACCATCGATTGGATTTTCAAAAGAGCTTGTCATAGGCTTCATTTTCTTCGGGGCTGAAGAATTTGAAGCAGTGATGCTTTCCTTTTCTTTCTCGCAGCTCGCTCTGCAGCCTTTGGTCTTCTTCACATCCGATGCAGATGGAAGGATAGGAGTTGGTGTAGGCGCAGGAGGAGCTGAGGAATCTGTTTGAATTTCCTCAGGCGCAACGAATGCAGTTGCCCTGACTTCTTCAGTTTCTTCAGGCGCACCACTGGTGGATGCCCTGGCAATTTCATCAGTGGCTGGAATGGAGTCATCAGCCCTGGAACTAGCATTGTCTTCAGCAGGCTGAAAATCATCAGTGGTGCTGGCATGTTCTTCAGCAGGCTGAGTAGAGGCTCCAGCCTGAGGAATTTCTTGTTGCGTTGGGGCTGCAACATTTGTGAACTTCTTGCCAGATTGACAAATCTGACTTTGGCTCCTTGCCAATCAGCATAATAGGAATCAAAGTTATCATTGAGGGCTTTGATTTCAGACTGGATCTTGAGGAGTTCCTCAGTTGTCATTCTAACAACGTTTTTCTTCAGGAACTTCTCTTTCCTGAACTGAGCCTTCTTGATCTGCCTAGCCTTCTCAAATTTCCATTTCTCTTCAGAGATGAAATGGGTCAGCATGTGACTTTGTCCAGGAGTCAAATGAAAATCAGGCATAGGTGTCTCTGGATCCTTGTGCCATAGATCAATGTATTCAAGGATCGCCCTTGGATCCAATAGCAGTGGCACAGGTGTGCCTTTGGCTCTAGCGGCCCTTTCTTGTCGGTCTCTGATGATTTCTGCAAGTTCATCATCATCAGATGGCACTTGGAAGGCGACCTGTTTCTTCTTCGGACTTGGCCGAGGACCTCGTCCAACAGTTGCCTTTTTCTTCAACAGAGTGGGGCCTGATTAGGAATTTGGTGCAGCTGAGGAACTTGCTGAGACACCAGAGGCAATAGAGATGCCAGCAGTCCTTTGGCACGAGGCCAGATGCACAGGTGCTGAGGACTTTGGAGGAGCTGCTGAGGACTTTGTAGGAGCTGAGGATTTTGGAGGAGCAGGAGCAGCATGAGGAATTAGCCGTGAGGGCATTGAAGATTCTGGCCGTGAGGGCATTGCTGAGGATTTTGGCCGTGAGGGCACTGTTGGTGAAGGACCTGGCTTGTGTGCTGGCTTCTTTGCCATTGATCTTCTGGGCTGAACAGGGGCCTCAGTGGCAGCAGCATTAGCAGAGTCTTCATTGAATTTCCTCACTGCTTCTTTGGCTTGTCTCGCCAACTTGGCTTGGCGCTTGGCCCATTCTTCAGGAAAATCCTCACCACGCTTGATGTCGGGTCGACTTCTTGGCCAGGTGCCAATGGAGCTCTTGGGCATGGAGGATTGAGTGCGAATTTCTTCATGTACTTTGGAGTAACATACCAGTACTCCCTCCATTCCCTTGCCCATCTCCTTTCAATCCTCGGAATGCGCACCTTGCGCTGATTTTTGTTTTCCTTGCCAAACTTGGCTTCATCAGGTATACAATAGTCAGCGTATATTTCCTCAGGTATCTCGAAAGCAGTCATGACCTCAGGCCTCTTTCCTCCTTTCGTGGCTTCTTTCCTTCGCCATATTCTTGGTGAGGAATTTGAACAATCAAATTCTCTGAAGAAGTATGCAACTTTTCTTCGAGGAACGCTGCAAATGAGTTAAGTTGATGAGAACCTAGTGATTCAGCAGCGGACATGAGTACCTGTGAACAGAGTATAGTTGGGAGGAATTTGGAGAGGTCATATGCGTTCTCAGAAGGTTTTTCAAAAAGAACTAGTTTGAGGAATTTGACCAGATGAGCCTTGAAGAATTTCACTAAGCGATCTTTGTCTTAGGTTCTAGAGTTGTATAGATCGAGGATCCACACAATTGAGGAATCTTGAAGAAAAAACATTGCTTAGAGAAACGAATCAAGAGCATATTTCGTTTGAGGTGTTCATATGTGTGAAGATTTGAAGAATAAACACCTTTGAAGATTTTTAGGAAGGTTTGAGAATCAAAGCGAGAAATAAAAGTAACTTTTAATTACCCGAATGAAGAAAACGATTTAACTAAGAAGTGTAGATTAGAAGTTAAATCGATTCAGATCTCCCACGCCCTAACTCGGCGGAGGAAGACAACTACGGCGGTGGCGGAGTGAAGGTTTCCGCTGTCGGCGCGAGTACGACGGCGACGAGGTCGAGGCAGTGAAGCTCTTCCTCACCGGCGATGATGGAGTAGCGGCGGCGCTAGGGTTTGAGAAGCTCGAGCAAGAGAGAGGGCGGTCGAGCGGAGTAAAGGAAGTGAGGAAGGGGAGAGGGGGTATATATAGCCACGGTGAAAAACCGTTTGCCCGAAGATTTTGGACGAACGTGCCCCTGACCCTTCTCATTCTCTTGACATGCGTCACCCACGTACTGAAAAGTGGAGATCGTGTTAGATCGTGGGTGAGTAGATAAGTCTATCGTGGGATGCGGAACGGTTTGAGCGGCAAGGCCGAAAATTTGGATAAGATAAGTTAAAAGTTCTGTTCGCAATTTCTTGAGCTGACAAGGACACAGTGAAGATTTTGAACGAGTTTCAAATAGAACACACATGAAGAATTTGTGAATAGATTGGGTTGAGTATAGCATAGAGAGGGAAGGGTCCGATCACATTCACTTAGCAGAAAAAGCAACTTGAAGAAATAGCCATAAGTGAATGCTGTAGAGGACATAAACCCATACATATATATAGTCAATGAAGAAAGACAACGGAAACAGTGAAGATTTTACAAAGTTGAAGAATTTGAAAAAGTGAAGAATTTCAGAACTGAGGAAAACTGAAATTGAAGAGTTTCAACTTTGGTGGTGGCGTGACCCACCGTACAAGAATGATGATTTCAGACACCGCGTACAATTGTTGTAGGGTTCTGAGAATCAAATTCTTCATTAATTTCTTCACACTTAGAGTGTTATTCTTCATTGATTGAAGAAAAATGTTTCTTCATGTGTTGCACATCTAAGTCATCAATTTTGCATAAGTGTCAGGATGTGTGTCCTTTTCAAAGAACATTCGAAGATTCTAAGATATTTAGCTCACACCGCAACTTGCTAAATCTCTTCTCATCCAAGGGCTTTATGAACATATCGGCTAGCTGTTCTTCAGTCTTCACATGCTCGATGGAGATGTCGCCCTTCAACACATGATCACAAAGAAAATGATGAAGAATCTGATGTGCTTTGTCTTCGAGTGCTGAACTGGGTTGTGAGCAATCTTGATGGCACTCTCATTGTCACAGTAGAGAGGAACATTCTTCACGTTGATGCCGTAGTCCTTGAGAGTCTGCTTCATCCACAGCAATTGAGCACAGCAAGAACCAGCAGCAATGTACTCAGCTTCCGCAGTAGACAGTGATATGTAGTTCTGTTTCTTTGAGGACCAACAGACCAAAGATCGTCCGAGGAAATGACAAGTACCAGATGTTGACTTGCGGTCCACGCGATCACCAGCATAGTCAGAGTCAGAATATCCAATGAGATCAAAAGTAGAGCCCTTGGGGTACCATAATCCTAGTGTTGGTGTGTGAGCTAGATATCGAAGAAGAATATGCTTCACAGCCTTATGGTGTGATTCCTTCGGTGTAGCTTGAAATCGGGCACACATGCAAACACTAAGCATTATATCTGGCCTAGATGCACATAAGTACAATAAATAACCAATCATGGAGCGGTATACCTTGTGATCAAGTCAATACCATTTTCATCGATTGCATAGATGGCCATTTGTGGGCATAGGAATTTTGATGCCTTTGCAATCTTGCATGCCGAATTTCCTCGTAACATCCTTGAGGTATTTCTCCGAGATATGAATATGCCATTGTGTTGTTGATTGAATTTGAAGACCTAAAAGAATTTCTACTCTCCCATCATAGACATTTGATATTCTTCACTCATCATATAGGCAAATTCATCACTATAACGTTGGTCAGTACAGCCAAAGATAATATCATCAACATATATTTGGCACACAAACAGTTCACCATCATATGATTTAGTAAAGAGAGTAGGGTCGAGTGAACCGGGTGTGAAGCCATTCTTCACGAAGAATTCCTTCAATGTATCATACCACGCCCGAGGGGCCTGTTTGAGGCCATAGAGGGCCTTGTTGAGTCTGAAGACTTTGTCGGGATTCTTTGGATCTTCAAAACCTGGGGGTTGAGCAACATATACTTCTTCCTCAAGCTTACCATTGAGGAATGCACTTTTCACATCCATTTGGTATAAAGTGATATTATGATGGTTAGCATAAGCAAGTAATATGCGAATGGCCTCAAGTCTAGCAACAGGTGCAAAAGTTTCATCGAAATCAATTCATTCAACCTGTGTGTAGCCTTGAGCTACAAGTCATGCCTTATTCCTCACCACAAGGCCATTTTCATCTTGCTTGTTGCGGTAGATCCACTTTGTGCCAATGATATTATGCTTACGAGGATCTGGATGTTTGACCAGTTCCCAGACGTTGTTGAGCTCGAACTGATGTAATTCTTCTTGCATGGCCTAAATCCACTCAGGCTCCAGAAATGCCTCATCTACCTTAGTGGGCTCTGTGATAGAGACAAAAGCATAGTGCCCACAAAAGTTAGATAAATGGAAGCTTTTGAGCGTGTGAGAGGACCTGGTGCTTCAATGTCATCGATGATCTTGTCAACTTGCACTTCTTTTGCAACACAAGGATGGGCTGGTTGTCGTCGAGGAATTTGATCAGCATTTTCTTCAGCATTATCTTCAGGTGCATCAGCTCGACGTTCTTCGCGTACAGGAATGAATTCTTCAGCAGATTCTTCAGTAGGAATGACATCCTCAGTCGCCTTGAACTTGATAGAATCCTCAGGTGCTGGTTCATCTATCACAGAAGGTAGGTGCTCTCTTTGCGAGCCATTAGTTTCATCGAACCACACATCTACAGTTTCAACAATCTTGTGAAGAGCGATGTTGAAGACTCTGTAGGTGTGCGAGTCCTTTCCATAACCAAGCATAAAACCTTCATGTGCTTTCGGTGCAAATTTAGCATTGTGATGAGGATCTCTAATCCAGCATTTAGCACCGAAGACTTCGAAATAACTCACATTGGGTTTCTTGTCGTTGAGGAGTTCATAGGCAGTCTTCTTGAAGAATTTGTGAAGATATACTCTGATGTGGCACGCGGTATCAATTGCATCAATCCAAAAACGACGAGGCGTTTTGTATTCATCAAGCATAGTGCGAGCCATCTCAACAAGAGTTCTGTTCTTGCGCTCCACGACGCCATTTTGCTGAGGAGTAGAAGGAGCAGATAACTCATGAGTAATACCAAGTTCATCAAGATAGTCATCAAGACCGGAATTCTTGAACTCAGTTCCATTGTCACTCCTGATGAGTCTGATCTTCACACCAAAGTTGGTTGAAGCCCTCGAGGAAAATCATTTGAAGACTTCCTGCACTTCATGTTTTTAAGTAACAATGTGTACCCATGTATAACGAGAGTAATCATCAACAATAACAAAGCCATAAAGAGATGCATCATTAGTGACTGCTGAGTAATGATTAGGACCAAAGAGGTCCATGTGAAGCAATTCGAATGGACGAGTAGTGGTCATGATAGTCTTTGCTGGATGCTTGGCCTTGGTCATTTTTCCAGCTTCATAGGCTCCACACAAGTGATCCTTGAGGAATTTGACATTCTCAATGCCAATGACATGCTTCTTCTTCGAAAGCGTGTGCAAATTCCTCATGCCTGCATGACCAAGTCGTCGATGCCATAGCCAGCCTTCTGAAGCTTTTGCAAGTAGACACACGGCTAGTTGTGGTCCTGTAGAGAAATCAACAATATACAGGTCTCCTCTCCTAAAGCTTTCGAAGACTTTGGAATTGTCAACTTCCATAATCACAACACAACGATACTTGCCAAAGACAACAACCATATCAAGATCACAAAGCATTGAGACTGACATGAGGTTGTATCCTAAGGACTCAACAAGCATGACTTTGTCCATGTGTATGTCCTTAGGGATCGCAACCTTACCAAGACCCAATACCTGAATTTTTCCTTTGTCAGCAAAGATGATAAGCTTTAGATGTGATGGTGATAAGGGAGCATCCATCAATAGATTCTTGTCACCAGTCATGTGATTTGTACATCCATTATCGAGGACCCACTCATTGGCTTTGGGTTGATCATCCTACTGATGAATTAGTGCATCTTACGATCTCATATACTTCATCCGTGAAGAATATGATATCAATTTCATCAGATGAATTTCATCAAGCAGTAAAATAGATATAGCAGTATGAGGACGTGTGAAATGAATGTTCATTTATTCATGATTAGCCTGCGTCCTTTCAGGCAATGTTGTCAGGTCCCCAGCAAATTCTTCAGACGTTAAAGCACGTCTGGAGACCTGACCCTGCAGAGGAAATTAGTTCTTTTTCTTCACCACCCACATCTGAAGGGGTGGCAAAGAGTTCATCACTCCGCGAGCTCCATATGATAATGGTGGCATAGAGGCCAATCCATTCCGTTTCACATAAGAGGGGTTAGGGTAAGCATATGAATAAGGAGAGAAATTCTTCGAGGACTTATGAACATATTGGTTTGAAGAATAATGCACATATTCATAGCCCTTAGCTCTACCCTTTGAAACAGAGTTGTCAGCACGATGATAATCATATGAGGACTTTGATCCTTTTGAGCAATTTGATCCACGTGAGGACTTTGGTCCGTATGAGGACTTGGATCCATATGAAGAATTTGGTCCATATGAAGAGTTTGATCTGGGGTTCCTATTCTTCACAGGTGGTGTCATGAGGACATTCACCTAAAGACTTTCAAGGCACTTCTTAGGAACCCAGATTTTCTTCATAGGAGAACCGTTCCTGCAATTAGTGCCAACATATCTAGCAAATACTTCACCATTCTGATTTTTGAACAGTTTATAGTTGGAGTCAAATGACTCATCAGAAGAATGAGGAGATTCACATGTAAAGCCAGATAAGTTAGATGGATCAACTGGAGGTCCCTTTGCAGCAACCCATGAGGTTTTGGGGTACTCCTCGGGCTTCCAATATGTTCCATCAGCATTGAGTTTCCTCTCAAAGGCAATACCCTCTTTCCTAGGGTTCCTGTTGAGGATCTGCTTTTTGAGCACATCAGAAAGAGTCTGATGCCCTTTGAGGCTTTTGTACATGCCTGTCATGTACAATTCCTTCAGCTCTGCATCGTCAGTGATACTAGCAATGTCCTCAGATGAGGAATTAGTAAGAGCAGAGGCAGGTGAAGAATTTGTAACAGTTGAAGCATTTGAACATTCAGGTGAAGAATTAGCAGATTCACGTTCAATGCACTTTAAGCATGGAGGAACAAATTCTTCCTGAGAAGCGCTGATTTGTTGAGCAAGTAATGAATCGGGCTCCTTCTGAAGATCTTCATAACTCACTCTAAGCTTCTCAAGATCTTGCTTTCTTGGAAGAAATTCATAAGAAAGTTTATCATGATCAGACAAGAGAGTGTTATGATGACCCTGAAGGCTGTCAAACCTAGACTGAAGTCTTTGAAGATTTTCAGTCAGGGCTTTAGTGCAATCCATTTCTTCACCCAACATATCATCACTTTTGTCTAGCATGTTTTGAACCTTTTCCAAGGCCGTTTGTTGTTTAGTGGCAATGCAAACAAGTTTGGTATAACTAGGTTCAACATCATCATCAGATTCCTCGTCACTAAACTCGGATGAGGAACATTCGGTTACCTTGACACCGTTTGCCATGAGGCATGGTGCAGAAGATGATGGATCTGGTTCGAAAGTCATCGTTTTGAGAGATTCCTTGAAGTCCTCAAACCAAGGATCATGACGGGTTCGATGACCTTCATAGACGTCAGAGATTCGGTCCCAGATAAGCTTCGCATTGCAAAGATGCATAATGCGCTTGAATTCATCTCGGATAGGAGGAGCATGATGATGTCCTTCGCCATGATGTCAAGTCGAGTGTACTTGCGAATGTCATCAGCGCCCGCCTTCTTGCATAGATCGGTAAGACCAATCTCAGTGACGATCCACAGCTCGCTGTTCATTACCATGACGCGCTTCCTCATCATGGCCTTCCACTTGGGATAATCATGACCGTCAAAGATAGGGCATGTCACTTTCTTTATACCTGCGGTCGACATAACTAAAACTCCAGGCGGTTAAACCAAAATCACACAGAATAAGGGTGTACCTTGCTCTGATACCAATTGAAAGTGCGTTATATCGACTAGAGGGGGGGTGAATAGGCGATTTTTATGAATTCTTCATTGAGGAATTTGCCGGTGAGGAAATTCCTAATTGAAGAACTACTTGCAGCGGAATAAGTACTCGGAAGTAAGCATAACAGAATACATGCATGGTCATCATGATGAAATGAAGACAATCACAAAGTACAGAAAGCGTAAACACAGGATAACACAAGATGAAGACAAATAGACTGAAGAAATTGAACTGAGGAAATTGAGAAAGTCTTCAGTCAAAGTCTTCAAACACAGATATGAACAAACACTCAACACAGTTATGAGGAAATGAAAGAGTTGAGGAAATAGAACCAGTTAGGTTGGTGAAGACAATGATTTGGTAGACCAGTTCCAACTGCTGTCTCGGTTGTACGTCTGGTTGGAGCGGCTGAGTATTTAAACTCGAGGACACACAGTCTCGGACACCCAGTCGCTGAGCACGCAGCTCAGGACACCAAGTCCTCATCGTATTCTCCTTGAACTAAGGTCACACAGACCTCGTCCAATCACTCGTGGTAAGTCTTCAGGCGACTTCCAAACCTTCACAGACTTGGTCACTCGGCGATCCACAATTCCTCTTGGATGCTCTAGACCATGATGCCTAACCGTCTGGAAGAAGCACAGTCTTCAAAGGTAACAAGCGTCGGATCCACGCAGGATCAATCTCTTCAATGATGCTGAATCACTTTGGGTTTGTAGGGGGTTTGGTTTTGGGTTTTTCCTCACTTGATGATTTTCGCTCAAAGTCCTCGGAGGATGGGTTGCTCTCAAATGACAAGTGTCAAGTTCTCTCGGAGCAGCCAACCAGCTAGTGGTTGTAGGGGGCGGCTATTTGTAGCCTAGGGAGCAGCCCGACATGATAAGACATAAATGCCCTTCAATGATATGACTGTTAGGTGGATAAGATATTTTGGGACAGGCAAGCAGAAGACAAGAACGGTCGGAAATTTGACTCTCAAATTCCTCAAGGCTATCATGTTCCTCACTGTGTAGGCAATCCACACTGGCGAATTCCTAACTCCTCAGTCAGAAGAAATTCCTCAGTGACTAGAAGAAGTTCGTCTCTGTCACTGAAGAAATTGACTGAACTGTATGAGATTTCCAAAGGCTTCACTCGAAGGGATTGGTAGGTGTAGGATTTTGAGTTGAGCATCACATGGAAATTTTTCCTTAGTATTTCCTCGACCCCCTTTAACAGTACGGTGTTTCCTATGCCTCAAGAAAGAGAAAACGAAACTACGAAAACAAAAGTCTCCACGCTTCATGTTCCTCAAATGAATACCAAGTCTTCAAGGTCACACCTATTTCTTCACTTTCAAAGTCTTCAGAAAGTCTTCAGAATACCAAAGTCTTCAGTCGAAGAACTTCTTTTTTTAGGGGTCGACTTTCTCTGTAAATATCAAACTCCTCATAGACTTATAGACCTGTGTACACTCACAAACGCATTAGTCCCTTAACCTATAAGTCTTCAATACACCAAAATCACTAAGGGGCACTAGATGCACTTACGCAGCGGGTCATCTTTCTCGCCTGAATAAGTGCACATTAAGCCGGGGCGGCGGCTTAATGGAATCACCCGCCAAGAAATCCAGACTCGGACCAAGTCGATGCCATCTAAGCCGTTCCCCAAAAGGGCCTTAATTTTCTTCATGGTGGGGGCGAGTGGCAGACGTTCAACAGCAGATAACTTATCCGACAGCGGGTGGTTGGATTCAAGGCGCAGAGCGCGAAAGACGGGTAGCGGGTTCTCATCAGCCGGAGAAGTATCCTAGCAATAGAACCACGTCTGGCTTCAATCCTTTGGGTGGCTTGGTAGTTCAGCGTATGGGAAAAGGCAGTCTCTCCGCGGCTGAATTGAGATGCCGCCAAGTTCCAGACTGGGCCCGTTGGCACGTTCATTCTGCTGGTTTAAGTAAAACAACTCTCTGAACAAAATTAAGTTGGGCTCTTCTCCAAGGTACACCTCGCAGAAGACTTGGAAGTTGCAAATATTTGATACAGAGTTGGGCCCGATGTCTTGAGACCAGAGGTCAAAGAATTGCAAGACATCCCTGAAGAATTTTGAACCGGGTGGAGCAAAGCCCCGGTTCATATGATTAGTGAAAACTATCACTCCCCCCTCCTTGGGTTGAGGTTTTTCCTCTGCCGGGTTAGGAGCACGATAATACATGACTTCCTTCTTGGGCAGATGGCCACTGTTCATGAACTCCGACAATGTGCTTTCAGTAACAGTGGATCTGACCCAGTTACAGGTCACAGGAGCTTTGGGAGCCTTGGGTGCTATGATGCAGATGGAAGCCTATGACAAGATAAATTTTTTTCCGGTTCAACTCTAACCTGGAAAGAGAACATTTTTAAATCTATTCAAGATGGCGGCTTAAGATGGGGCCTAATGACATATGGCTAATTATGTTTTGACATTAGCCACCACGGGTATCAGAAGCAGTTAAGTTATCTTAAGTCACTGGAAGCAAGCAAGGCTCAAAATTAGTGTTGCCTTCTTAAACCGGTTACATAGACTACCGTGGTTAAATAGATCTAACAGATGCTGTTTTTTAGCAAAGTATGGAACAAACAGGTTTCACAAGTGGCAGCTATTATTTTGAATCAAATGGTTGTTCTGAAAAGAAAATTTCTAGACCTAAAACTAGGGCAGGTAAGTTCATATGCTCGAAGGAAGCCTCTGAACAAAGGAAAAGGGATCTATTTGCATTCGAAATGGGTGTGAAACAGCCACCATAGCAGTTCTACACTATCTGACGATCAAAAAGGGGCGTCGGAGGTGAAATCTATCAAGGGTTTGTAACGGGCGGCGACGAACACCGACGAACTCGAGAAGCCATAATGCAGATCTAAGGTGGGGAAGGAAAGGAACTTACGGATGCAGACTGGCTGCGGAGGTCCGCCGTGGATCTCTGGTCGGATTCAGGTTGATGCAGCGGCTTGAGTTGGCGAAGACGAGGAGCTCGGCGGCGGCGGAGCTCGAGCGACAGAGAAATAGTGAGAGGAAGAAGATAACCGAAGGGGGGAGAATGGAAAGACCTAGGTCGTGCCTATTTATAAGGAAGGGGTGACTGGGAAGGCACGAGAAATGAGGAGGCAAGGCATCATTATCCAACGACTCTGACGCCTCGGTTTTCGGAATGGTCAGTAAAGACAGAGATCTGTTCAAGATATGACAGAATAAAATAAGAATTTAATGGAAGATGACGTCACGGCGGGATATCACGGATCCAGAAGATGACGTCACGGCGGGTTATAACTTTTGCACAGACAGGAGACAGAAAGGCTTGTTTCTTAAGGTATTTTAAGATTGACATGAACCGGTTCAAATCAATCTGGGGCCTAATGTTGGGGATATAACTATTTGTGTAAGCTGCCCATAAGGTGTCGGGTTATGCAAAGAAGGATTCGTCATAAGAAGCCCAAGACCAAGCATGAAGATGGCGGTTCAATAAAGGGCCTAAGGCCCATAGGTGACTTAAGGCCCGTGGTGGTAAACCGTCCTAATGGCATGACTTGTATCATAAGGTAGAATTAACTAGTCATCAAGCCGGACACTGTTTATGAGCCGACCGGGACTCTGTAGGCCGCAGGGCGTCCACCCATGTATATAAGGGTGTCAGGACCCCGATTCCAAGTCACATCGACCTAGCCGGTAACACCTCATATCACTTTGCGGCCTCACGCACTGTATTCCCACGGGTGTAGCCTTCCCATGGCCCGAGACTGTTTGCTCCTTTTGGCTCACGTATATGATAGTGCCGCTAGCATCCACATGATAGAGAACCCGGGCCGACATGGCTAGTCGTGAACCCAAAGCGGCACTAACCCATGGGGAAAGGCATACATGAATCACACGAGCATGTCGGTCATCAACGTATGAATCTGGGCTGTAGCACTAGGCTAACAGGACTCCGGTAACCCGAGCTGTAGCAGGCTAGGCAGGACTCCGGATGTCACCGCGTGACATTTCCCCGAAGGGACAGACACGGGAACGACGTGAAACACATGCCGGCCAGTCAAGTGTCCAGAGCAGTAGTGCTGGGCTAGCAGGACTCCGGTGAACCGGGCTGTAGCAGACTACTATCGCTCAGGAAGCACTAGACTACATTTCCCCATATGAGAGGCTGCCAAGGATAAACAACTATATTGTCGGATCCCACTCATACCAAGCATTTCAATCATACACACAATATGCCCGATATGAGTACATACAACATGGCATCACAACAGAACTCTACAACTCAAAGTACTTTATTTAAAAGGCTCCAAGGAGCCATACATAACATGTTCATACAGATAGGGGTCACATGACCCGACACTCAAGTCATACAAACATACAAGCACATGCGGAAGCAAACTAGTCTGAGTACAGACACTAAAAAGAAAAAAGGCTTGACGAAGCCCTTCTATCTACATCGGCCCTTCACAAGTCTTGGACCACCACCTGGGTGGCTAGTCACTCGTTGACGTGAAGGTCTACATAGAACCCATCGGAGGCGGTGTTGTCGCCTCAAAACATTAATTAAAGCAACATGAGTGCGGAGGTACTCAAGAAGTCTTACAACAGAATCCTACTATACATGCACATTCTCAAGAAGGTAGTGGAGTTATTTGCGATAAGCCAGCTTTGACTCTTGGCTAAGCTATCCCACGTGACACCACTTGAAAAGCATTTGTCGCTTTGCAGTCCACTAATCACCAACACAATACACCACCGTGGATCCTCTCGTCAACCCACGAGAGGGCCATCCACGGTACTCACACTATCTTGAGGCTTTTAGTAGTATCCATTTACTTGTCTCTGAACTGTATAGGTGACCAAGTAGTCCTTTACCGCGGACGCGGCTATTCGAATAGTTTTATACCCTGCAGGGGTGTACTTCTTCACACACACTCTCACCACTTATCGCCCTCAATCAACTCCTAGATATACTAGTGGGTTTCATCTAGTTACCGTGGCAATGACAGGTCATGCAAAGGAAATGGGTTCAACTACCGCAACACACAGTAGTTTGAAACGCGTTGCCTTAATGCAGTAAACAAGAGCAGAAGCGAGATCATGGGTTTGTATCGGAATGATCAATGGTTGCTTGCCTGATGTAGTGGTAGTAGGGTACTGCCCTTCAGACGGATATTCGGGGTTATCCTCGGAGACAGAACCTACCACGAAAGACACACCGAACATAATCAACACATGACGATATGCAACAATATGATGCATGCTATGACATGGCAATATGAATGTGTCTTGGCCTAATGCAAGCTAGAACAGAAAGGAATGAACTCATTTGAATCAAAGATTCAAATGTTAGTTCTTTTAACATAGTCATAATAGTGCATTATCTTATTCTGCTTAAACAGCAAGGTTAACTTGTTCTTCCATGCATGAAACTATTACCAATGGATAGATTGAATTTTTCTGATCAAAATTCATATATAAATCTTTGCATTTGGAGTTACAGATTAGTTTCTATGAATTTTGGAAGTTTGCAACAATTTCTGGAATTTTCTGTATAAAAAATAAATCCAGTAATTAGTTATTGCGTCAGCAGTGCGTCAGGGTGACGTCAGTGGTCAAAGGGGACGTCCAGGTCAACCTGACCAGTGGGTCCTGCATGTCAGTAGTTAATTAAACTAGTTAAGTTTTGTTAAAACTAATCTGGGTTAATTAGCAGAGGGGGCCCCCACTTGTCATAGACTCAGGGGAGTCAACCTGGGCCCACCCTAGTCAAAGTCAAAGGTCAACACGCCGGCGTTTAGCCGCCGGCGAGGCCAGACGCGGCGGTGAGAGTGCATTTGTGCATTCCAGCGACCAAATGAGCAGCGGAGGCCATCTACGTGTAGCTGGGAACAAGCCGCAGCGTTTGGTGGCGATGGTTGAGCTCGGGGTGCCCGGAAACGTCACCGGCGACAACCTTGGCGGTGGCCGGAGTCGGGTGAAGATGGACCCGTGGCTAAGGGGCACGGCGAGGCGCGTGGAGTGGTGTGTTGGACTCCTCACGATGCGGTGAGTGTGTTAGACACGGTGGTGTGGCCGGTGGTTGGCCGGAGACACGTCGGCGACGAGCTTGGCGGTGGCGCATGCGGTGAAGCTCCATGGGGTCGCTGCGGTGTTCGGGAGCGAGAACGAGAAGGGGGAGGAGGTAGCTGAGCTCACAGTGGTCACGATGGTGTAGTCGACGCGGTCGGGGACGAGCTGGTGCGGCGGTGACGGCAAAAGGGATCTCCGGCGGTGGCGGTGTCGGGCGAGGTCGGTGCAGCGGCTCCGAGGCAAGCGAGCGCTCGGGGCTTGGCTAGCTCGAAGGAGAGGACGGCGGCGGAGCTCCTAGACACGGTGGCGCGGCGCAGGGACGACGGAGAGCGCGGGTTTCACGGTGGCACGGGCGTGGCAGCGTCGGCCATGGTGAGGGCGAGCGAGGGAGAGGAGCTGGGGAGGAGAGAGCGTGTCTGCGAGCTCGGGGGAGGAGTGGGTGATCGACTTAGTGCGGCAGAACGGTGAGAGGAGGAGGCAGGGCGGCGGGCAGCTGCGTGGCGCGCGCTGGTGCCGTCGTCGAGCACCTGGCTGCCTGCCTGGCCAAGCCAAGCAGCTCTCTGGAGCGGTGGCTGGGCTGGGCCGGTAGGTGGGCTTGCCAGATGGGCGCCAGGTAAGCCTCTGCTTGCTTTGGTTTTTCCTTTTCTATTATTCTGTAAGTTTGTGGACTTATTAAAAATAGTTAGGCACTTCTAAAAATCCTGAAAATAATCAGAGGCTCTGTTTAGAAAATCTCCAACAGCCCACACTTATTTTCAGAATTATTTGAGCATTCAAAATATTTACTAGCATTTAAATGCCCAAATGCAATTTACATATGATTTAATTCAATGACCTTCTGTTGACCTAGAAAATTGTGCACCAATTTTGCCAGAGGTTCTATCCCAAGACAAAGGGGGTGAACTTTTTAGAAGGGAAATTTAGGTTCATTGAAAATATTTTTAGTAAACCTTAGTTGGATTCAGAGGGGTTCTGGGGGTTCTGTCTTGCCCAATTCAGGTTTCTGATGAAAGTAGACATGATGCAACACTCTAATGCATGGACTAGCTAGGATGTGACAAAGGGGACGAGCCGCTGGTGTCTTAGGGAAAGAAACATCTCATCGAGAGCCGGGCATAGCATATCTCGCTCACTGGTTATCGAAACCTCCGTAATACCAACCCAACTAGACATAGGCTTCCTTCACCGTAAGGGGCTGAACTAGTATAAAACCTCTCGCGTGTCCTTTGTCCCGTTAACCCCTTTAAGCTTCCTAGTTGTGATGGCTCCACGACTAAGTCCTTGCAAGAGGACATCTGCCATGACAATTCCACCACATGTATACTTTTGATTGTGCAGATAGAAACGATATGGAGACAAACATCCCTGTTTGAGCAAATACGAAATTCGGATATTAAAATAGTGACAGATATTTGCAGTGGCGTATGATTAACAACAGCATCTATTGTGTTATAATTAGCACTAGATAGACAATATGGAAGTGCCCTTAAGTAAGTAGCATCACATCACATCAACACGTCCACTAGATTAACACGCATAACAATAGCATTAGTATTACTGTCATGAGAGTAGCAAATGCTCAGTAAATGTTCTATCAAATTTGTGCAGTTCCACCGGGACGAAGCAATGTTAGCGGTGTGAGATTTAAGTGTAACTGCTAAAACACAATTCATGGGAAATAAAGCAAGATGAAAGCACTTCATAAAATGGTGGTGGCATTGCTTCAATTTATCGACGACACTAGTGAGGGAGTCCTGGACTAAGGGGTCCTCAGGCGTCCGGACTGTTAGCCATGGGCCAGACTGAAGGGCTATGAAGATACAAAGACCGAAGACTCTACCCGTGTCCGGATGGGACTCTCCTTGGCATGGAAGGCAAGCTTGGCGACCAAATATGAAGATTCCTTTCTCTGTAACCCTAGTCCCCTCCGGTGTCTATATAAACTGGAGGGCTTAGTCCGTAGAGGATAGATATACAATCATAGTCAGACATGCTAGACTTCTAGGGTTTTAGCCATCACAATCTTGTGCTAGATCAAATCTTGTAATACTCATATTCATCAAGATCAATCAAGCAGGAAGTAGGGTATTACCTCCATAGAGAGGGCCCGAACCTGGGTAAACATTGTGTCCCCCGTCTCCTGTTACCATCGACCTTAGACGCACAGTTCGGGACCCCCTACCCGAGATCCGCCGGTTTTGACATTGACATTGGTGCTTTCATTGAGAGTTCCAATGTGTTGCCGTCAAAAGGTTTGATGGCTCCTTCGATCATCTACAACGATGTTGTCCAAGGGGAAGTCTTCCTCCCCGGGCAGATCTTCGTATTCGGCGGCTTCGTGATACGTCTCCAACGTATCTATAATTTATGAAGTATTCATGTTATTATATTATCTGTTTTGGATGTTTATGGCCTTTACTAAACACTTTTATATTTTATTTGGGACTAACCTATTAACCGGAGGCCCAGCCTAAATTGTGGTTTTCTTGCCTATTTCAGTGTTTCGAAGAAAAGGAATATCAAACGGAGTCCAAACGGAATGAAACCTTCGAGAGAGTTATTTTTGGAATGGAAGCAATCCATGACACTTGGAGTAGACGTCAAGGAAGCTTCGAGGACGCCATGAGGCAGGGAGGCGCGCCCTACCCCTCTAGGCGCGCCCCCACCCTCGTGGGCCCCTCGTGGCTCCCCTGACCGACTTCTTTTGCCTATATATGTCCATATACCCTAAAAACATCGGGGAACAGAATAGATCGGGTGTTCTGCCGCTACAAGCCTCTGTAACCACCAAAAACCAATCGGGACCCTGTTCCGGCACCCTGCCGGAGGGGGGATCCCTCACCGGTGGCCATCTTCATCATCCCGGCGCTCTCCATGACGAGGAGGGAGTAGTACACCCTTGGGGCTGATGGTATGTACCATTAGCTATGTGTTTGATCTCTCTCTCGTGTTCTTGATTTGGCATGATCTTGATGTATCGCGAGCTTTGCTATTATAGTTGGATCTTATGATGTGTGTCCCCCTCTACTCTCTTGTAATGGATTGAGTTTTCCCTTTGAAGTTATCTTATCAGATTGTGTCTTTAAGGATTTGAGAACACTTGATGTATGTCTTGCATGTGCTTATCTATGGTGACAATGGGATATTCACATGATCTACTTGATGTATGTTTTGGTGATCAACTTGTGGGTTCAGTGACCTTGTGAACTAATGCATAGGGGTTGGCACACGTTTTCGTCTTGACTCTCCGGTAGAAACTTTGGGTCACTCTTTGAAGTTCTTTGTGTTGGTTGAATAGATGAATCTTAGATTGTGTGATGCATATCGTATAATCATAACCACGGATACTTGAGGTGACATTGGAGTATCTAGGTGACATAGGGTTTTGGTTGATTTGTATCTTAAGGTGTTATTCTAGTACGAACTCTATGATAGATCGAACGGAAAGAATAGCTTCGTGTTATTTTACTACGGACTCTTGAATAGATCGATCAGAAAGGATAACTTTGAGGTGGTTTCGTACCCTACAATAATCTCTTCGTTTGTTCTCCGCTATTAGTGACTTTGGAGTGACTCTTTGTTGCATGTTGAGGGATAGTTATATGATCCAATTATGTTATTATTGTTGAGAGAACTTGCACTAGTGAAAGTATGAACTCTAGGCCTTGTTTCAACGCATTGCAATACCATTTTACTCACTTTTAGCATAAGTTACCTTCCTGTTTTTATATTTTCAGATTACAAAAACCTATATCTACCATCCATATTGCACTTGTATCACCATCTCTTCGCCGAACTAGTGCACCAATACAATTTACCATTGTATTGGGTGTGTTGGGGACACAAGATACTCTTTGCTATTTTGTTGCAGGGTTGTTTGAGAGAGACCATCTTCATCCTACGCCTCCCATAGATTAATAAACCTTAGGTCATCCACTGGAGGGAAATTTGCTACTGTCCTACAAACTTCTGCACTTGGAGGCCCAACAACGTCTACAAGAAGAAGGTTGCGTAGTAGACATCAAGCTCTTTTCTGGCGCCGCCGGGGACGTGACTGCTTTAAGGTATATCTTTAGATCTTGAAATCGAGTTTTTTAGTTTCTTGTTTTATCACTAGTTTGGTCTATTAAAGAAAACTACAAAAAATGGAATTGAGGGTGCCTCATATGCTTCATCTTTTTTATGTCTTCCATGAAAATAAGGATTTCGATAATTGTGCTCAATTGCTAGAGGAAGGATGCATTAGAATGTTTGGAACTAAATATTTGAATGATGAGCATGATTGCAATGTTGTTAGTATGAATTCTATAAATATCCATGATGCTAATGATATGCAAAGCCACAAGCTTGGGGATGCTATGTTTGATGAAGATGATATTTTTAGTCCCCCAAGTTTTTATGTGCAAATTTATTATGATGAAAGCATGCCTCCTATCTATGATGATTATTGTGATGACACATATGCCATAAATAATAATGATAACCATGAAACTTGTCATCTTGATTTTAATTTTCAATTGGATTATGCTCCACATGATAGTTATTTTGTTGAGTTTGCTCCCACTACTATTGATGAGAATAAATTTGCTTATGTGGAGAGTAGTAAAATTTCTATGCAAGTAGATCATGAAAATAATGCTTTATGTTCTGGTTATATGGTTGAATTCATTCATGATGCTACTGAAAATTATTATGAGAGAGGATCATATGCTTCTACATATTGCAATAATATCAAGTTTCCTCTCTATGTGTTAAAAGTTTTGAAGTTATGCTTGTTTTGCCTTCCTATGCTAGTTGATTATTGTTCCCATAAGTAGTTTGCTCATAAAACCCCTATGCGTAGGAAGTGGGTTAGACTTAAATGTGCTAAACATATTCTTCATGATGCTCTCTTTATGTTTCAATTCTTATCTTTTCGGTGAGCATCATTGAAATCATCATGCCTAGCTAGGGGCGTTAAACGTTAGCGCTTGTTGGGAGGCAACCCACTTTTATTTTTGTTCTTTGCCTCTTTTCTCCTGTTTAGTACTAAATAAATCATAGTTAGATGTGGTTTTATGTTTCAATTAGTGTTTGTGCCAAGTAAAACGTATAGGATCTTCTTGGATGATAATTATTTGATCTTGCTGAAAAAGACAGAAACTTTCTGCTCACGAAAATAAGTGTTAAAATCACCAGAAAGCGATAAAATAATTATTCCAATTGCAGTAGATCAATAATCAAATTATCTAGGTTTTCATATTTTGGCAGATTTTTCTGAGTTCTAGAAGTATACGTTTGATACAGATTACTACAGACCGTTCTGTTTTTGACAGATTCTGTTTTCTATGTGTTGTTTGCTTATTTTGATGAATCTATGAGTAGTATCAGAGGGTATGAACCATAGATAAGTTGGAATACAGTAGATATTACACCAATATGTATTTAGAATGAGTTCACAACAGTACCTAAGTAGTGATTTATTTTCTTATACTAACGGAGCTTACGAGTTTTCTGTTAAGTTTTGTGTTGTGAAGTTTTCAAGTTTTGGGCAAAGATTCAATGGACTATGGAATAAGGAGTGGAAAGAGCCTAAGATTGGGGATGCACAAGGCACCCCAAGGTAATATTCAAGGACAACCAATAGCCTAACTTTGGGGATGCCCCGGATGGCATCCCCTCTTTTATCTTCGTCCATCGGTAACTTTACTTGGAGCTATATTTTTATTCACCACATGATATGTGTTTTTCTTGGAGTGTCATTTTATTTTGTTAGTATTTGCTTGCTGTTATTTATAATAATTTTTTGCATCTCTATTTTCAATAAAAATGTCAAGGATAGCCTTTACCATGCTTATTTTGCAAGTATACATGTAGCTGTTTCAAAACAGAAAGTTTGTCGCTGTTGCAAAAATTCCCTAGAAAAGCCAGAATATGATAAAATGTTGAAACCTTTTGCATAATAAGCTCTGATAAATTTTCTACAATGTGGTAGAATTTCATAATGTTTGGAGTTAGGGAAGTATGATGAATCTTGCATTCTTTACAGACTGTACTGTTTTGGCAGATTGCTGTTATGTTTGCATTGTTTGCATATGTTTGCTTGTTTAATGATTCTATTTGAGGATAGGAGTATTAAATATGCAGAGGCATTTAGTATGCAATGTTGAATAATAATTTTAGTGATTTGTTACAGTAGAAAATGATACCATTTTTGCATTGGTTTATACTAACTTATCTCACGAGTTCTTGTTGAGTTTGGTGTGGATGAAGCTTTCGAGATTTAGGAAACCGTGATATGAGAGGAATTAACGAGACACAAAAGCTCAAGCTTGGGGATTCCCAAGGCACCCCAAGGTAATATTTCAAGAAGTCCCGAGCATCTAAGCTTGGGGATGCCCCGGTAGGCATCCCACCTTTCTTCTTCAACAATTATCGGTTAGTATCGGTAGCCTAAGTTTTTGCTTCTTCACATGACGAGTGCTATCCTTGAAGTGTCATTCCAACCTACTTCTTAGTTGGCAAGCATCATGTGGTGGAGAAATATCCAAGCATATATGGCCATTCAAATATATTTGATCATGAATTATTATTGTTGATAATTATCTATATGATAAATAAGTTGGGAGGCGAAACATTAAGCCCCTATCTTTCTCTGTGTTCGATGGATGCTATTTGTTCTAAAAATATGCTTTGAGTGGTAGCAATCATGGAAGACTATATGATAGTTGAGTATGTGAGATTTGCTAAATCAAAGCTCTTACATGGACCCTTCCTGAAAATAAGATGAATTGCAATTGTTTGATGACTGAGAACTGTTTGTTAGTTTTCAAGAAAGTTTATGATCTATACTTTAACGTGTGAATAGCTTGTTACTTGATCACGAGAAGCTTTATGATATGAGCCACTGTTATGATATATAATGATGCTAGAAAAACTAATTGGTACTATCTTTGATCAAACTTATGCACTTGCTAGCATTCACCCTTCATAAATTATTTCTTTTATCATTTACCTACTCTAGGACGAGCAGGAATTAAGCTTGGGGATGCTGATACGTCTCCAACTTATCTATAATTTATGAAGTATTCATGCTATTATATTCTCTGTTTTGGATGTTGATGGGCTTTACTAAACACTTTTATATTATTTTTGGGACTAACCTGTCGGATTTCGGGTTCCGGCAGACCCTTAAGGTTCGAACTCTGGGGTGCGCGCGGAGATCCAACCCTCCACCGTCTCGTACCTCGCCGAATCGCAGGGACCTAAACTACTAACAAGAACAGCACAAGAGACGCAAGATTTATACTGGTTCAAGCCACCATCGTGGTGTAATACCCTACTCCAGTGTGCGGTGTGTGGATTGCCTCTTGGGCTGATGAGGAAGAGTACAGGGAAGAACAGCCTCGCGAGGGTCTGTTCTTGGTGGAAGCGATGAACTGCTAAGTGGTGTCCCGTCGCTCTAGCTTGAGGCTCGGGTCTCTTTCTCTCTCTCCGGGTGCTTCCCCCTCTATCCGATCGTCCCCCCTACTATGGTGGCTAGCTCTACTTATATAGGCAAAGGCCCTGGGCCTCTTCCCAAATATTGAGCGGGAAGGGTGCCAACAATTGGCCATTTTGAAGGGGAACAGCGGGTACACTTATCCTGACTAAAGTTGGTCCTCGCCTGCCAAAGGCTCCGGTGATGACGCCTGCTTGGGCTCCACGATGACCGCATTCCAGCCGTTGGGGCTGGTCTTGGTCTTGTTGCACGAAATGGATGCCTTTGCTCGATGCTCTCGCTGCGCTTGCTCCCTTTGCACCAAAGAGGAAAGGAGAAGCGCCTGCTGGCTGGCGCCTCGATCGCGCCCTTGGTTGTCATGGCTTGCGCCACGGGCGCCTCGCGAGTACCTGCCTTGAACTCTCCGCCTCCTCATGAGCCAGCCTGACGAGGCCGTGCTCGAGGAAGCTCTTGGTTGTCCGCCCAGCAATGAGGCCCCTCGCGAGGGTCTTGAGCTTGTGTTGATGAAGATGGGCTGTCCTGGCCTCCTTTGAGCCACGCCAGGCAGCCGCAGCGAGCAAGTCTGGGGACCCCGTTCCTTAACGCCGATAGTAGCCCCGGGCCACAGTGCGCCCGAACTTGGCGGCAGAGAGGCGAAGGGCAAGTGCAAAGCATCGTGGGCCCTAACAGCTCTGCTGACCTTGGGCGCCAGCGTGGCGGTTGATTGGACGTGGCGCCTCTGCAACCACGCGGGTTGATAATAGAGCGGCATCTTCCTTGCCTCCTTTACTTTCTCCGATTTGCTGCTCAGATCCCTTTCTTGCGCCTCTCCTCCCTACTTCCAAGACCTTGAGATCCACTCCGCCTTCGTGCCCTAGCCGATCATGGCTCCTCGTCAAACCCGGCCGAACTGGTACTCTCACGCCTTCGACCCGCCCGAATGTGTCGCGGCAAGCCTTGCCTGACGATCTTGGCTGGCGGAGACAGGGCGGCGTCGTGAATGGCGGTGTTCAACGCCGGCTCCTCCGCCCCTGAGGGTCGGGGGAGTACCTTCTACCCGTTCTTCGCGGGCGCCATTATTGCTGGTCTAGCGCCTCCCTTCTCTGAGTTCTTCTTCTCTGTCCTTCGCCATTACAACATTCATGCTCTGCACCTTCACCCCAACTCCGTCCTTCTTCTGGCAATCTTCGCCTACTATAGTGAGGCCCATGTTGGGGTGAAGCCCTCGGTGGCCTTGCTGCGCCACTACTTCTTCCTCCGATTCTCCCGTGGTCCCGTCTCGCGTCTTGAGCTTGGCATCGCATCTGGCGGAGCCATTGCCATTTCAAACACTTGGGAAGCGGATTGAGGGCTTCAGAGCAAGTGGGTCTTGGTGGATGGGCGGATCCACCTCGTGATCCTGCCCACAGAGCCCGCCGAGAGTTCCGACGACTGGTCCCGAGCGAAGCTTGGGATCTCGGCTAGTCTTTGGAGAGGATGGATGCAGATCTGAAGCCGACGGACGATCTGGTGGCGAGGCTAGCGGTGCATCGTTGCCGAGGGAGTTCTGGAGCACCAATGGCCCCGCTTCGCCATGATTGCCGATGTGGAGGCCTAACCCGAGCCCGTGGCCTGGCCAGCCGAGTATCCGTGACGGTCCTCCAGTCCTTGGTTGGGGAGCCATGTGGCGAGACTGAGGCGCCCAGCGCCTTGTTCCTTCAGCGAGGATTGGGAGCAGGTTGTGGGGTCCATGCCCGCCTTCAATGGGGATGGGCTCGTGCCAGCATGAGGCTCCGGAGGACTGGTGGGCGTGTCCTCTTCCGACTTGGCGAAGAGGTGGAGGAAAGGGAGCAGGAGAGGGGGTTGACTCGGGGCGAGTCAAGGGCTCCCTCCACGGGCGCGAGCCTCGTTCTCCGCCTCCCGAGAGTGGACGACGAAGATGAGGATGGCGGGAGGTAGAAGCCTGCCTCGATCGAAGAAGGACGGACTGGGCTGGTCCCAGTGGGTCTGCCCGGCCCAGGCGATCCACGACGCGCCGCTTGCTCCTGGTTCCCTTGAAGCCGATCCTGCGATCGGCTCTCGGGCTTCAAGTATGGCGGAGGCTGCTCGAGTCCACCATGACGACACTGTAAGTGCCTACTTTCCGTCTTGATTATTTCTCACGACGAGATCGATGTCCATGTTCCTTGGCGGGCGGCGCCCATGTGAAGAAGTGAAGGGACTCTGAGGCTCCATCCGTGTGAGTGCCTTTGCCGGAAAGGAAGGCGGCCCGATGCCCAGGCCTCTCTGCCCGGGCGTCCTCGCGAGGCCTGGTGAGCAGTGAGGCGAAGCTCAGCCCCTTGTCCAGTGACTCCCGAGGTGGCCTCGTGGCGCTGCCTCCACCGTTGCCGTGGCGCCGCTGGTTCCGCCTCAGGCGCGATGGTTCTGCCGCCGCCAACTCCTCCTACTCCGCCAACTGCTGTCTCTCCGACTCCTCCAGCGGTCTGGACAGCTGCCGCTGAACTGGACCGGCTGCTGGCGAGATCTTTGGCGCCGACCCTCGCTTGGTGGCAGGCGCTTGAGTTGGCCTCTGGTTGGATTCGCGCCGACCTTTGATTCGGCGGCGCTGGTCCAAGCTTGACGGCTTGTGATGAGGAGAAGCAGGCTGTTTGGCAGAAGGTAGCTGCAATGCTGCCTTGGGAAGGCAGCCAGCATCCGAGGTCATTTGTGAGACGCTGGAGGGCGGTGAAGGGCTGCAGAACCAGCTTGTCGAGGAGGCCCGCCCCGCCAGGGCAGGAGGAAGGCATGAAGGCTCGAGGCGGCAATCAGGACCGGGAGGCCATCTTGAAGAAGCGCCTTGACCGCCTAGGCGTGCTGGAGCAGGAGCCGGAGGCGAGGAAAGTCGAGCTGGGCGCCAAGGCGCGGGTTCTTCTTGAAGATCGCGTGGCCTTCATGGATATGGAGGTGAAGGCTCGTGTCTGTTGAGGAGCTTTATGACAGCGCTGGAGAGCCTTGGCGGCGTGAGAGGACTGCCCCGCCAAGCTGCTTCCCTTCTGATCCGCGCTCTTGAAGATGTCTCCTTGGTCTTGGCCCCACGGTGAGGCCGAGGCGCGTGTCTTGTCTTCTCGCGGCAGCGACGCAGTTCTTACCCACATCTATCTTCGCGATCCCAGCGTCGATATGGACAGCCTCTTTGGAGCCGGGCGAGCGGCGAGCACGCAGCTGCCGCTGCCGAGGCTGTGAAGGGTCCTGTGGAGGCTCTGTTGGGAAGTTCCGGGCCTTGACACCAAGCCGGCGCGGCGCTGCCGGCCCGCTGCTTCACGAGGCGAGCCCACTCCGCTGCTCCACCGCCGACAAGTGACCCGCTGCGGCTCTGTCCTGCTTTTAATTCCTGCACATGTATCATGCCTCGGGAGGCGTTTAAACTGCGTTAGGTACTGCGATAATGATGTGGACTATAATATTTGCTTTTGAATTCCTTGAAATTTGTGCTTCCTACTTGCTTATGTTCTCGTGGCAGAGCCTGCCTCACAAGATACCTCAGCCGCCGTTAGCCCGACCGGAAACCAGGGCCGGGACCAAGGAGTGAGGGGCTAAGTGACAAGTTAGGCTCTGAGTCGCGATGCTCGTGGAGTCCCCTTGGCGCCTGAACAGCAAGTAGGGAGGTGAGGCCAGGTGGACCCACCGTTCTCGTCTGCAGAGCCCGGCCCGCACATACCTCAACCGCCGTTAGCCTTCGGAACTAAGGGGTGAGGGCTACGTGACCAGTTAGGCTCTGAGTCGCGATGCTCAGGAGTCCCCTTGACGCTCAAGCGGCATGCGTACCTTGGCTCCGCTCGGGAGTGTCGGCGACGAACCAGGCCCGAGGGCTGGCTTGGTGGCGCGCGTCTGGGCGTGACCAGGCGCAGCCCGTGCCCAGCCCCTCGGCGCCCCGAGGAGGCGTTGCGACGAGGCCGACATCGAGCTCTGGGCTCTCGAGGTTGATGCGACCGGAGGCCACCCTCGGTTTTATCACCAGCTGAGCATAGCGCTTCGCATGCGTGCGGGCATAGCCGCTCCTCCGTGATGTCGTCCACCAGCGGAGCATGGTGCTTCCTTGGAGCGTGGGAGGGCTCCCCTCGGGAGGAGCCAGGCGTCTCAGCCCCACCGACACGTGGCTGGCACGGTGGGGCTAGACGAGGTGTATCTGGGCACCAGTGAGCCAGCCATGGGACTCACGAGGCCCTACCTCAAAGGCGGGTTGCGCTGGCTCTGGGCCTTATCTTGAGTGTGTTCTGCAAAATTGGCGGATGCGGTGCTCTACATCCTCGGGTCCCGGCTCTCGGGCTGGTCTCTACCGTCGGCCGGCAAGCCAGGTCGCGATGCCATAGACAAGACCAGAGGGTGAGGGCGGAGAACGGTAGGAGCCACGAGTCGCGATGCTCGTGCACCCCCTTTAAGCGCAAGCTAGGTTAGATGGCGCAACTCACGCTCGGGTCCCGGCTCTCGGGCTGGTCTCTACCGTCATTTGGCAAGCCAGGTCGCGATGCCATGGACAAGACCGGAGGGTGAGGGCCGGAGAGCAGTAGGAGCCCCGAGTCGTGATGCTCGGGCACCCCCTTTAACGCGCAAGCTGGGTCGACGCAGCAACTCTCGTCCTCGGGTCCGGCTCTCGGGCTGGTCTCTACCGTCGTTGGCAAGCCAGGTCGCGATGCCATGGACAAGACCAGAGGGTGAGGGCGGAGAGCGGTAGGAGCCACGAGTCGCGATGCTCGGGCACCCCCTTTAACGCATAAGCTGGATTGGATAATGAAACTCTCGTCCTCGGGTCCGGCTCTCGGGCTGGTCTCTACCGTCGGTGGCAAGCCGGTCGCGATGCCATGGACAAGACCCAGAGGGTGAGGGCGGAGAGCCGATAGGAGCCTGAGTCGCGATGCTCAGCACACCCCCCCTTTAACGTGCAAGATTTCGCCACCCGGAGAAGGCACCAAATAACAGGCATGGTGGAGCGAGGCATAATCCTAAGGAAAACGCATGAAGGATACATGCTTCTTGGGGACTGGCCCGGCGGCTTGGGGATGATGCAGCCCGAGGCGCCCAAAAGGATAAGATAAAGACATGAAATAAAGGGATACATGCATGAGGCGGACCCACGCTGACCGGGAATAATCTGACCTCAAGGCGCTCCCACCGGAAGTAAAACTTAAAGATGTCACTGGTGATGTTGGGGATGAAGGGTTGTTGATGTAGCAGACTCGGTGGGCTGCGGGAGCCGATCCTCACGAGCCCCAGGCCCGGGGCCTCGGGAGGCTCGAGGCTGGCAGCTCCTCATGGGCCATCTCCATCTCCGCCCGAGGGCTGCAGGCGTGCTGACCTCTTGAGCCTCTAGGATGGTCCTCATGAGGCGCTGATCTGTGGCAGCCGCGTTTGGCAGGCCATAAGGCATGCGACGTAGCTGTGGGGTGGACCTCATAGCGTCCCACTTGCGAGGCAGGCGCTCTTGAGATGCACTCGGTTGAGCCTGGTATGTCGATGCAGACGCAGCAGCCCACCATCCTCGCTGGATGGGGGCCACGGTGGTGGTGGCGGCTGCCCCTCATGACCCTTGACTCCTGTTACTCCTGAATGGCCTTGTTGATGAACTCTTGAGGGTTCTGTCCTGCTGGCCTTGCTCCTGCTTGCTGGAAACGTGCTCCGAAACACGCCTCCACGTGGTGCCCAAGCGCCTCCCTCGAGACCTTGGCAAGGTCGGCGGCCCTCCAGGGGATAGCCCCCGAGCCCTGCCTGAGGAGGGCGCCGGGCGCGCTTTCCTATGCGATGGAAGGAGGCTCCCCTGCCCGGTCACGGGCCTCGAGGGGCCTGTCTCTTGAAGAGCCGGGCGGTCGATGTCTTCTTCTTCTTGGGTGCTGCCTCGGGAGGCATCCTGCTGCTTGTGGTCAGGTCTTCCGGTGATGCGGCTGAAAAGCTCGCTCCGGGGAGCACTGCGCATCTCTCTCTTCACAAGGCACCGTGATGACCCGCCGCTTCGGCATCTTGAGGATGTTGTAACCATGGTGGGTTCTGACAATGAACTTGGCCAGCGCCGTCGATGAAGCTGACTGTAGGGCACTTGAAGATTGTTGAATGTCTCCATGGGATGAGCGTTGAGCCCCGCTCCGCCGTCGATGAGGGTCTTGGTGACCAGACGTTCTTGATGATTGAGGAGCAAAGCATTGGGAGAACTCCGGTGTGGCTGCGCGCACTTGAGCTGATCCGCCGAGCTGAACGTGATGGCGCACGCCGACCACCTGAGAGGGCGCGTGGACTCGGGCTTGGGGAGGACTGCATTCACTTCACGGGCGAACTGCTTTAAGATGCGGTGAGAGGCTGGTGCTTGAGCTCCGCCCAGGATGCAGGCGATCGCACGCGCTTCCTGGAAGCCCCCAGCCCCCTCGTCCTGATGATGGTCTTCGATTCTCCTTGGCGGTGGCGGCAGCGGAGGGAGGCCTGCGTTCCCTTGCGGACGATCCTCACGAGGTTGATCCCTCCAACCCCCCTCACGAGGTGGGTCTTGCCAGCGGTCCTCGCGAGGTTGGTCGCGCCACCCTTGGCGCGGGCCGCGGTCTTCCCAGCATCCTGCATTCCTTCCTCCTCCTCGGTCGTAGCCCCGGTCGCTGCGCTCGGGGCGTCTGCCGACCCTTCCTTCGTGCACGGCCCGGAGCTCTTGACATTCATTGGTGTTGTGGGTGTGGAGGTCGTGGTACACGCAGTACCGGCTGCCCTTGGAGGACTCGGGCTGATCTCTGCCTCGCTTGGTGTCTGGTTCGGCCACGAGCACGGCAGCCCCCTTGCGCTTTATGTCCTTGGCCTTGGACTTCTTCTCTTCAGGATCCGCGGCAGGCAGCTCGAGGAGGGAGAGGCGCCCCTCCTCAGCCCTGGTGCACTTGGTCGCCAAGTTGAACAGCTCCAGGGAGGTGAACAGATCTTCATGCATCGCCAGCTCCTCCTTCATCTTGGCGTCGCACGCCCGCCGGAGAAGGCAGAGATGATGGCCTCCTCCGTTACCACAGGGATCTTGAGGCGACGTTGTTGAAGCGTTGGATGTACTTTTGCAGGGTTTCCCCTGGCTGCTGCTTGATCCGGCGCATGTCGCTCACGGAGGGTGGCCGGTCGTGAGTGCCTTGGAAGTTGGGGATGAAGCGGGTGCGCATCTCGGCCTAGGAAGAGATCGTGCACGGGGGCGGTCAGGAGCAGTGCGGGCTCCGTCCTGAGCGCCATAGGAACCAGTTCGCCATGACCTTTTCATCCCGTTAGCAGCCTCGATGCCCAGCTCGTGAGAGCTGGAGGAACTCCGTGGGGTCGGCCGTGCCGTCGTAGCATGGAGGCAGGTCAGCTTGAACTTGTGGGCTACGCGACGCTGCGCAGCTTCGGTGGTGAAAGCGCAGGCAGGCCGTGGTGCGGGGGCCTCGGACGGCGAAGAACTTGGTCTTGCAGGCCTCCTGCGCGCCTTGGCTGGGGCAGCGAGGTCTTGGCGTCTTGGGGCGGGGCGCTCGGGCAGCTTCTTGTGGGCGAGAACCTCTTGGCAGCTCTGCTCTTGCAGCGCCGGCGCTGGCGGGAGCGGGTTCCGCCAGGGCGCGCCTTGGTGCTGTGGCACCGTCTTGAGGAGGAGGCGGCCGAGGCGCCCGGAGCTTCATCGCCCGCGAAGGCGGGTGCGGTGCAGCGAGACAGGGCGGCGGGTCGCCTCCAGCGCGGACGAGCTTCAGCGATGCGGTCGAGCCATTCTTCGTGAACATCGTCGACGGGCGGTAGCGCAGGAGCTCGTTAGCGCGATGAGTGCAGCTCGGGCCTCCATGGCAGCTGGGCGCCTATGACGAAGAACCAGCGAGGGTGAGCGAAAGCGTGGCGGTGCGGCCGTCTCGTCTCATGGGCGGAGTCTTTGGGGCGGCGCTTGCTGCTCGTTCCCCGCCCGGGCGGTGGCGGCGTTGACAGCAGGTGACGGAATAGCGAGGACGCCCGCCCGACGGGGCCGTCTGGGCGACATGGGAGGCGAGGGCGGCTCGGCGCCGCAGCTGGCCCGCGTCGCCGACATGGTTGCGGTGGTCGGGGAAGAACGAGGCGACGAAAGGCAGATTCCGGCGCTCCCCTACCTGGCGCGCCAAATGTCGGATTTCGGGTTCCGGCAGACCGTTAAGGTTCGAACTCTGGGGTGCGCGTGGAGATCCAACCCTCCACCGTCTCGTACCTCGCCGAATCGCAGGGACCTAAACTACTAACAAGAACAGCACAAGAGACGCAAGATTTATACTGGTTTAGGCCACCATCATGGTGTAATACCCTACTCCAGTGTGCGGTATGTGGATTGCCTCTTGGGCTGATGAGGAAAAGTACAGGGAAGAACAGCCTCGCGAGGGTCTGTTCTTGGTGGAAGCGATGAACTGCTAAGTGGTGTCCCGTCGCTCTAGCTTGAGGCTCGGGTCTCTTTCTCTCTCTCCGGGTGCTTCCCCCTCTATCCGATCGTCCCCCCTACTATGGTGGCTAGCTCTACTTATATGGCGGCGGCCTGGGCCTCTTCCCAAATATTGACGGAAGGGCGCCAACAATTAGCCATTTGAAGGGGAACAGCGGGTACACTTATCTCGACTAAAGTTGGTCCTCGCTTGCCAAAGACTCGGTGATGGCGCCTGCTTGGCTCCACGATGGCGCATTCCAGCCATTGGGGCTGGTCTTGGTCCTGTTGCATCAAGCGGATGCCTTTGCTGATGCTCTCGCTGCGCTTGCTCCTTTGCACCAAAGAGGAAAGGAGGGGCGCTGCTGGCTGGGCTGGCGACCTGGCGCCCTTGGTGCGTCATGGCTTGCGCCACGGGCACCTCGCGAGGTACCCTGCCTTGAACTCTTCGCCTCCTCATGAGCCAACTGACGAGGCCGTGCTCGAGGAAGCTCTTGGTCGTCCGCCCATGAGGCTTGGCCTCGCGAGGTCTTGAGCTTGTGTTCACGAAGATGGGCTGTCCTGGGCCTCCTTTGAGCCACGCCGTAGGCCACAGGCAGGCAAGTCTGGGGCCCCCGTTCCCAGAACGCCGACATAACCTATTAACCGGAGGCCCAACCCAAATTGTTGTTTTCTTGCCTATTTCAGTGTTTCGAAGAAAAGGAATATCAAACGGAGTCTAAACGGAATGAAACCTTCGGGAGAGTTATTTTTGGAGCGGAAGCAATCCAGGAGACTTGGAGTAGACGTCAAGGAAGCTTCGAGGAAGCCATGAGGCAGGGAGGCGCGCCCTACCCCCTGGGCGCGCCCCCACACTCGTGGGCCCCTCGTGGCTCCCCTGACTGACTTCTTTCGCCTATATATGTCCATATACCCTAAAAACATCGGGGAACAGAATAGATCGGGAGTTCCTCCCCCGCAAGCCTCTGTAGCCACCAAAAACCAATCGGGGCCCTGTTCCGGCACCCTGCCAGAGGGGGGATCCCTCACCGGTGGCCATCTTCATCATCCCGGCGCTCTTCATGACGTGGAGGGAGTAGTTCACCCTCGGGGCTGAGGGTATGTACCAATAGCTATGTGTTCGATCTCCGTCTCGTGTTCTTGATTTGGCATGATCTTGATGTATGGCGAGCTTTGCTATGATAGTTGGATCTTATGTAGTGTCTCCCCCTCTACCCTCTTGTAATGGATTGACTTTTCCCTTTGAAGTTATCTTATCGGATTGAGTCTTTAAGGATTTGAGAACACTTGATGTATGTCTTGCATGTGCTTATCTGTGGTGACAATGGGATATTCATGTGATCTACTTGATGTATGTTTTGGTGATCAACTTGCGGGTTCAGTGACCTTGTGAACTTATGCATAGGGGTTGGCACACGTTTTCGTCTTGACTCTCCGGTAGAAACTTTGGGGCACTCTTTGAAGTTCTTTGTGTTGGTTGAATAGATGAATATGAGATTGTGTGATGCATATCGTATAATCATACCCACGGATACTTGAGGTGATATTGGAGTATCTAGGTGACATTAGGGTTTTGGTTGATTTGTATCTTAAGGTGTTATTCTAGTATGAACTCTATGATAGATCGAAAGAAAAGAATAGCTTCGTGGTATTTTACTACGGACTCTTGAATAGATCGATCAGAAAGGATAACTTTGAGGTGGTTTCGTACCCTACAATGATCTCTTCATTTGTTCTCCGCTATTAGTGACTTTGGAGTGACTCTTTGTTGCATGTTGAGGGATAGTTATATGATCCAATTATGTTATTATTGTTGAGAGAACTTGCACTAATGAAAGTATGAACTCTAGGCCTTGTTTCAACGTATTGCAATACCGTTTTTACTCACTTTTATCATAAGTTACCTTGCTTTTTTATATTTTCATATTACAAAAACCTATATCTATCATCCATATTGCACTTGTATCACCATCTCTTCGCCGAACTAGTGCACCTGTACAATTTACCATTGTATTCGGTGTATTGGGGACACAAGAGACTCTTTGCTATTTGTTTGCAGGGTTGTTTGAGAGAGACCATCTTCATCCTACACCTCCCATGGATTGATAAACCTTAGGTCATCCACTTGAGGGAAATTTGCTATTGTCCTACAAATCTCTACACGTGGAGGCCCAACAACATCTACAAGAAGAAGGTTGCATAGTAGACATCACTTCGCACTGCGGGCCAACTCGCTTGGCCATCTGGAGCGGATCGAAAGCTACGCTTGTGGCCATCAAGTCAAATTTGGAAGCTTGAACTACGTCGCGGATATCCGTGGAGACTTGATCTTCGACAGATTCGAGACCGCGCCAGCTGCTCCCTGCCACCCCGATGAACATGACGTAAATTTGTCATCGGACCATACCCAAGAGATAGCACCTGTAATGGATCCGGCCATAGATCCGAAGATCGCGCGATCCGAGGACGGGAGGCTCAACCCCGCCACGGAAGCCGTAGACTCAGCGGCGTTGGAGCCGCACACAAACCTAACTCCAAGTGACATCTGTGTCACCGGAACCACAGACTCGTCTCCGGTTATAGGTTCCGAACCTTGTGCGTCCACGTATGTCGAGCTTGATCGGTCATCGATCGTCGAATTCAGCTCTACGGACATCTTCCGGCACTCGCCCTTGGGCGACGTGCTAAACTAATTAAAAAATCTATCCCTAGCGGGGGACTCTCAGCCGAATTATATCCGGTTCGAACAGGGAGGCTGATGACGGAGAATTTTGTTTCCCACCCACCGCCCTCTTCATAGCCATTGTTGAGGACCTAACCGACATGATCGATTACGGCTCCGAAGACATTGACGGTATGGACGAGATACAAGAGAAGAGGAGGCCCAAAACCCTCCATTCACCGGACGATGGACGGCCACCTCCTCATATGACGTATACATGGTGGATGCACCAAAAGAGAATAGCGGCGATGACAAGGAGAATCCAGTCGAGGATGAGCCTCCTAAAATACAACCAAAGGCCGGCGTCAGCGGCGCCGCTCTAAATCACACCGCAGCAAAGACAGCAACACCGGCACAGGAAACGATAACACTTCGGACGGTGCCAAAGACAGAGAAGATCCCAACGAATGAACTGCCGAACAAGACGATCGAGAAGATGGGCAAGTTAGCCCTAATGAACAGGCCACAAACGACGACTCGGGGGATAGTAATTACTTTCCGCTCTCCGAGGATGAGGTGAGCCTTGGCAACGAGGATTTTATCGTGCCCGAGGAGCCTCTCGAGCAGGAGTGCTTTAAGCACCAGCTAATAGCCACTGCAAGGAGCCTGAAAAAGAAGTAGCAGCAGCTTCAAGCTAACCAAGATCTGCTCAACAATAGATGGACCGATGTCCTAGCAGCCGAAGAATACGGCCTCAAGCGCCCAGCCAAAAGCTACCTGAAGCGCAAATTTCTACCTCAGCTCGACGACGAGGCGCCGGAGCCCGTACCATCATCGCGCAATGCGGCTGACCGACCACCACGTGGTCAGGATAAAGTGGCAACTCAAGCCGAACACCAGCCCGCCCCACCTCATCGTAAAGGGAGAGATAAAATAGCTCGTGGTTATACATATGACCTTCGGCAGGACCTAGACAATAGAGCAGGGCATACGAGATCGACCTACGGATCGCGAGGACACGTGACGACGGTTATCTATTCGGACGTGACAATCCTAGTCATGCACGGGCCGAAAACCGCAGACGGACTCCATCGGAGCTACATCACGATGTGGCCCGATATAGAGGCACCGCACACCCTCTTTGCTCCACTGACAAAGTAATGGAGCATGAATTCCCAGAAGGGTTTAAACCCGCGAATATTGAATCATACGATGGAACAAATGATCCCGCGGTGTGGATCGAGGATTTTCTTCTCCATATCCATATGGACCGCGGAGATGACCTCCACGCCATCAAATTCCTCCCGTTAAAACTCAAAGGGCTAGCTCGGCACTGATTAAACAGTCTGCCTGAAAACTCTATTGGCAACTGGGAGGATTTGGAAGAAGCCTTCCGCGACAACTTCCAAGGTCATATGTCCGGCCACCAGATGCTGATGACTTAAGCCACATAGTTCAATAGACGGAGAGTCAGCCAGGAAATTCTGGACTAGGTTCTTAACTAAAAAGAATCAAATCGTCGATTGTCCGGATGCCAAAGCCCTAGCAGCCTTTAAACACAGCATCCGCGACGAATGGCTCGACCGCCACCTCGGCCAAGAAGAGCCGAAGTCCATGGCAGCCCTCATGGCACTCATGACCCGCTATTCTGCGGGTGAGGATAGTTGGCTGGTCCGTAGCAAAAACAATGCAAGCGACGCTGACACCTCTGAAGCCAGAAATAGCAACGGCAAGCCCCGACGCAAAAGACACAAGCATCGAAACAACAATGACAACACCGATGATACGGTGGTCAATGCCAGATTCAGTGGCTCTAAGTCCGGTGAGCGGAAGAAGCCGTTCAAAAATAACAATTCGGGCTCATCCAGCTTGGACTGCATACTCGATCGTCCGTGCCAGATCCATGGCACCCCAGACAAACTAGCCAATCATACCAACAGAGATTGTTGGGTTTTTAAACAGGCCGACAAGTTAAATGACGAAATCAAGGAGAAGGGATCGCAAAGCAAGGACGATGACGAGGAGCCCCGGCCACCAAAACAGGGGGATAGAACATGTTTCCCCCTCAGGTCAAAACGGTGAACATGATATACGCTACCCACATCCCCAAAAGGGAGCGCAAGCGTGCGCTCAGGGACATCTACGCGATAGAGCCAGTCGCCCCAAAATTTAATCCATGGTCGTCATGCCCGATCACCTTTGATCGTCGGGATCATCCGACCAGTATCCGTCACGCCGGTTCAGCCGCACTGGTCCTGGCCAATATTTGATGGGTTCCACCTGACGCGAGTCTTGATGGAACGGTGGCAGCAGCCTCAACCTGCTCTATCAGGATACAATGCGCAAAATGGGCATTAATCCATAACGGATCAAGCCCACAAAGACTACCTTTAAAGGAATCATACCAGGTGTAGAGGCCCGCTATACGGGCTCAATCACACTAGAGGTTGTCTTCGGATCTCCGGACAACTTCCGAAGCAAAGAGTTAATCTTCGATATCGTCCCCTTTTGCAGCGGCTATCACCCACTGCTTGGACGAACCGCATTTGCTCGATTCAACGCGGTGCGACACTATGCTTATCTCAGGCTCAAGATGACCGGGCCGCGTGGCGTCATAACAGTTAATGGAAACACGGAACGCTCCCTCCGCACCGAGGAGCACATCGCTGCCTTAGCAGCAGAAGTACAGAGCGGCCTTTTCAAGCAGAACTTTAATTCTGCGGCCGAGCTCCCGAAAACTGTCAAGAAAGTTTGGACTATTCTGCAGCAGGACATCTCGGCTCGTCAAGAGCTCGACTAGCAATTCGGCCTCCGTCCCAGCCCCGATCAAGTGGCGGCATTCGTACCGCGCGTATATAATTACGCACTCAAAATACCATGGGCATAGACGGAGGCATAACTAGCTTGTGATCCACAATACGGCTCGACCGCCCCCGGACACACATACTTTTCATTGTTTCATTCTCTCATTTTCAGGTTTGTTTTTCACAAGCCCTCCCTGATGGCCTGATTATCGGTCCTTTCGAAGGATAAATACACCAAGATGGCTAGAAGCACAGACGTATAAGGGAATTCCTAGGTGGTCTCTTTAATGATCACTCTACCTGTTTTCAGGACCCACACGGAGCTCTCCCTTGGTTGTGGCATGTTAAATAGCCTTTTGCTTATTGCACTATTTGTATGAATGCGCTTTGACGTATTACCAAATTATAATGAAAACAGTTTCGGCCCAAATTCTACGACTCTAGCTTACTAACCTTTCTTCTTTTCCTTTTTTAACTTTATCAAATAGCACCCGTACACCTTGGTACATTTCAATTTGCCATGGGCTTCATTGCGACCCATAATACGGCAATAAAGTCCGAACACTTTTTACAGTATAGTTCGGCACCCCGAATTTAGCATTATATGCATTGGCTCCGAATCATGTCTTTCGTCAATAGTTGGGTTACCCGGCTCCTGTGCTTACTACCTTACGTTCCGCTATATCGGCTAGCGTAGTAAAGGGAGAACTACTGCGATCGTGCCCTAGTTTACCCGGATGAGCACCTTAGTATAGAAAGCTGAAAATTGACGGTCATGTAGATCTTTGTCAAGATCATAAACACACAAGATCAGATGAAGACCAGAAGACGACGACCCTCGGTGGGATCCCAGCCGAGGAAATCCACAAGACCCCCGGTAAGATCCTTGCCGGGGAGGACCACGACGCACGGCGAGACCCTTGCTGGGCCCCCGGCAAGATCCTTGCCGAGGGCGTCAGCGGGGCCACAGCTGGGCCCGTCCCTGCTAAGACTCCACCGCCGTCCCCGTGTAGTTGCTAGCCCTAACCAGCTGGGCAGGCACCATCGTGCCAGCCCAGTAGCCAGCCAACGTGGTGCCACGATGCCTGGTCAGCCCAGACGCGTGTCAAAGCCAGGCGAGGCGGCGACAGCTGGGATGTGCTTCCTTGCCATCCCCGATAAAGTGAGTGGAGCACGTTGGCAGCGCATTAAATGCGTTTGTCCGACGGTGCCAGAGGATAGACTCATCCACTTTTGTCGGTGTTCTGGGAACGGGGGTCCCTAGACTTACTCATGCTCCACAAAGGTGGTTAAGCCAAGATGGGCCGACGCCCATCTTCATCAACAAGGCATCCAAGACCCTCGCGAGGGTCCAAGCCTCGCAAGGCGGACGATGCAAGACCTCCTCTAGAGTGGCCTAGCCAGGCAGACTCACGAGGAGTGGAGATATCAAGGCGGGGCAAACCTCACGAGGCTCCCGTGACGTGAGCCATGATGAACGACACCAGGCGGGCGCCAGCGCGCAGTGTCCTTATTTCCTCTTTGGTGCTAAGGATGCCAACGCGGGCGAAGAGTACCGAGGCATCAGGCAAAGGTTGCTATATTGGTGCAACGAGACCAAGACCAGGAGGAAGGAAAGGCGGAGGTCGTCATGGAGCCCAAGGCAGCGTCATCACCAGAGCTTTTCGCAGGCGAAAACCGCTTTGTCAGGATAGCTTGTACTAGCTGTCCCCCTTCAAATTTGCCCGCCGTTGTTGGCTCCCTTCCCGCTCGATATTTGGGAAGAGGACCAGGGCCTCTATAAATAGGTCTAGCCAGCACAGTAGTAGCCATCGGATCAAGAGGCGGGCACAAGCTTGCACGCACAAGAACACCTCAACCTCAGGATGCTGTTCTTCCCTTGTACTGTTCATCATCAGCCCAAGAGGCAATCCACCACCACCACACTAGAGTAGGGTATTACACCACAACGGTGGTCAACCAAAGATAAACCTC